>CM077293.1:28857319-29192767 GCA_039654925.1 Anguilla pacifica | reverse complement strand
GAAACATTGATATCAGATTTTAAAATAATGCAAAAATATTGTCACACAATGCTGTACAGTACCTAAATGTGTAATAATTAACTCTTGTATGTACTTCTATACGCTGTACTCTTGTATGTTTTCTTGTATGAGGATGGGACAACATGAAAACAATTTTCAACCGTCCACCACGTTTTGGCGATGTTCCAACTCTCACGTCATCACTGTTGCATGCATCACAAAAACTATTACACTACTAACTAACGCTTATATTACAGTGTGAAATATCCTCATTATAAATTACCACTAACCTATTTAAAGACACTCAATTAAAAAAATAACGTATATAACCGAAATATTCTGAGCAGGAATACTTACATAGCAATGATTGAAATCTTATCTGTTTTCAGTTGATAGAGACAGAGGCAGTAAATCAATGATATAGTTCTATCCGCTTCTGTCTTACATCAAGAAACAATGTCAGCTAGGTCTATCAGCAAACATATGGCTTAGCTATGCCCAGAAGTCCTCAATAATAATAGTATTTTCCAAGAAATTACGAAAAATTGTTGACAACGTTTCGTTAGGTGCAGCATCTTTTACTGCTACCACAGAGTGAACAAAACTTTCGATTATGCTGACCAATAAAATGCTATTCCAAAAGCAAAATTACACATGTTATACATCGTTAGAAAGCTCATACTCTCACCTACTGAATAAATGAATGGTCAATCAAGCCAGACTGTATTAAAAATGGCGACAACACGCTAAACAACACGTGTGGTGTTACGCACAGCTATTTTGGAAGGTACCCAGGCATCACAGATGCGCGTATATTTCACAAACAGATTGTCCAAGATAATATATGACCACTTAGTCTCAAAAAGGACATCTCTATGTGTAAAACCAATGCTAATGTTGTATATTTATTCAATATTTAGCCCCAGATAACAACTGTAGAATGACAAGGTATCATTTTTTAAAACTTTGTCTTGTTTATTTCGTTATTCAGTGAGCAGCGTTTTCACTGCTGTATTGGCATATCTTAGGGCTATTGTGGGGTTCATCTTGTTGCTATGACGGAATACAATTTTTTAGTGATGAAAGAATATTTTTATGAATGCCAAGACAGACAATATTGTCCATTATGTTATGGGTGGGGGGTGTAGTTTCAGATGAGACTGCAGGGAGGGGGTGTGTGTTAAATGAACGACCAGAGTGGCAATGGTGATGCTGCGAAACTCCGTATTCGGCATAGTTGTCGTGTATTGTCAACTAATGAAACTAAAACAATGCGTTTCTGTATTTAACTCATACTTTGGTTGCAGTAGCACTGAATGTCTGAGTTTAGTAATCTCAGCACGCCGGCATGCCAACCACTAGGGGCTTTGCGCTAAGAGGTTAAGAGGATTGCCTAAATTAAAATCACACTTAATACAATATGTTGATGATTTACTGATCTCATCCTCAGATGAGAAGACACACCAAGAGGACATGGAGATGATTCTGCAGCATTTGGCAGAGAGTGGATTGAAGTGGAATCCCACAAAAGCCCAAATTTGTAAAAGGGTTGTCAGCCATTTAGGCCATGAGATATCTCAAGGCCAACATCAGCTTACAGCATCAGAGAATGTGTACGTCCTAATACATGAAGAGGTGTTAGAAAAGTTTTAGGACTTTTTAATTATAGTCGAGCACATATCCCAAATTTTAGCCAAATTTCACAACCTATCACAGAATTGTTAAAAGGCTCTTTACGAGCTAATGATAAGATGTATTGAGGAGAAGACTGTGAACAAGCGTTCACAAAACTGAAGGAGGCTTTGTGTTCAGCCCCAGCTTTAGGTCTCCCTAACCCAGATTTGCCATTTCATTTATATGTTCCTGACAGTGATGAGCATATGTCAGCAGTGCTAGCTCAAGAACATGGAGGCAATCATCGACCAGTGGCTTATTATTCAAGCAGACTAGATTCTGTAGCGGCAGCAATGCCAGCCTATTTGTGTGCTGTTTAAGCTGCGTCGCTAGCTTTAAAGCGAAGTGAAGGAATTTTAGGAGTAATGGATGTGACTATACACGTACCCCATGATGTAATGTTATCCTATCAGGCCCAAAATCATCTGCAGTTCATGTCTCAAGGTGGACTCGCTGGGAGACACACCCCACACTCCCATCAGTTACGCTGAAGAGAGTTAATAGTCTTAATCCAGCATTCCTGATGCCACGTCAGAGGAGGGTGATCCTCATGAATGTGACATTGTAGAAATATCCCTCTCACAGTCTGGGGTTAGAGGGACCCCCATTGCAATACCGAGATTTAGTCTACCATGTTCTATAGACTCTGATCAAGGTACCCATTTCAGTGGCAAAATCTTCAAAACTGTATTGAAAGCATTAGGCATCAGACAACGCTTGCATTGCCCATGGCACCCCCAGAGCAGTGGCCTGGTAGAACGTTGCAATCGCTCGATTAAAAACAAAATTACAAAGGCTATTTTCGTGTCACCGGGGATGTCTTGGGTAGATAACCTTCCGTCGGTATTAATGTCAATGAGAGCGATGTGCAATCGAATTTCTAACTTATCTCCATATGAAATGTTGACAGGTCGGCTAATGAGAACACCTAGAGATCTGTGCTTGACAGGTGGAGAATTGCATGTTATGGGTGATAGATCATTATTGTATTGCAAGACGCTCTCGCAATCTCTCCCCAGATCCAACTGTGATGACAACCTCCAGGCTCCAGCTGCAACGGGCCCTGACGTCAACATTGGAGATCAAGTTTATATAAAACGAATGGTTAAGAAAGGACCTTTCAAACCAATTTGGTCCGGACCATACTTAATCTTATTAGTGGGTCCCATCAGCAGTAAGACTACAAGGCATAAGATTGTGGATCTACAAGTCAGATCAAGTTAGTTCCACCTGCACAACCTGCATGCACAGCATCCGATCCTCTGCCTCCAGACAAACTTAAAATTGACACTTTGTCTGGTCAGGGCAGCGGGGAGGAAATTTAGATGTTTTTTTTAAATTTTTTATACGAAACCAAATTTAAAAATTATTTTTTAAGGGGCCTTCTCTAAAAGCAATAAATAACCTTTTTTAAGCATATACATGGCTTTTGTTTTGTTTTTGCATGGTTATTTCCTTTTACTACTTTTTCTATTCATGATTGCGTGCATAATTGGCTATTTGAGTGCATTCTAATGCCGTTGTACCCTTTTGGGAACACGGAGCGACTACAGTATCTGCATCTCAGCGGAGAAGCATGGGCCCCACTATCTCCAACTGAAGTTTTGATACGTACCACAAAAATTGTGCCTTGACTTTCTTTCTTCGCAAAAGGACGGAAACCCCTAATAATTAAGACCGCAAGTTTGCAAAGTTCGAAAGCCAAGAAAATGAAACTATTAGGAGGACTGGGAACCATCCTCCTGTTGGGAATGATTATTAAACTAACACAAACTAACAGAACATTGGAGCACCAAAATTTGACAATATCAGACCCATTAAAGATATATGATCAAACTGATGTGTCGGTAACAATACTAACAAAAACTACAGACAAACTATTTGTTACAGAGGAATAGCAGAGGTCAGAGTAATAGTCAAAGTCGAGTAGGTATGTCACTAATAGAAGATGAAATAGTGTAGATTAAATAAACCACATTATGTTCCTACAGAAATATTCCCTAGAAAACTCCCCTCAACATACTGTGACCCGACACTGAAGGAGTGGCGTTATGATTATAATGGTAGTGATGCAGGACTCACATATGGTGTGGTAATTAAGGGAGCTAGATATCCTGTGGTAGTCCCTATAGCAAAAAGAGATCCTATTTACCTTTTTGTAGGACCAGATAATTCTACCTGGGATTCGTACACAGTACTGTTGGAAGGCTGTCTCCTTGGGTCATCTATAGCTGATCCTCTGATAAGGGGCTCCAGATGGGAAGCAAACCAAGTGGGAGTGGGAAACAATATTGTATCATGTCTACTATGGTCAATCACCAAGGAAATGTTATATGATAGGACCTCCTGGGATAATACGTAAGGATATTAATGAACATCGTAATACTTCTGTTAATACTACCAATTCTGATTGGATTGAGTTTTGTCCAGAAGTTAAACCTATTGCAGCTCCTGGTTTAGTCAAACACTCTTGATGGTATACTATGTACCCCCTTAGTGTATTACATGTGTTTGAGGCAAAACTGAATATGAATCTTTCACCTTGGTTAAACGTGTGAAGTATTTCCTTCATACATGTATGAAAAAGTGCTTGACCATCTTCCTTCCTGCCCTCGAGGGCGGGACAGATCATCAGTTGAGGGTTGGTTAGGTGTAGGTCTTGGAACCTATAACACATTTGCCCAAGCAATATCCGATTACAACCACAATTGGGTGGAAAGTGAACTTGTAACTGCCGGTGAGTGGGTGAATCAAGCGGCCGACAGTAATGCTAATGGAGCCTCAAGTTTGGCTAATGCAGCATGATACAGCCTGGGCGTACTTGGTGAGAATGTAAAAGTTATCAGCAGAAGTGTTCATATTTTCAGATTTGCATTAAGCAGGATGGTGGCGAGGGCGGACCAAGAGCAGCAGTGTTACCAAGTAGGACAAGCCACTGTGGCAGAGTGGAGCACCATGATATCAGATCTGAAGGATGGGTATATTCCGTCGGAAATAGCAGACCAGCTTCTAGCTGCAATAACACTTCCGGCTCCAGGGCACATTGTAGGCAATGTTCTGCCGGTATCAGGGGTCTGTGCTGACTCACAGAAAACTCTAAGGGGTGTTATTACATTTCCTTTGGTCCGAGGCCCTGGATATGCTGTGCGCCGTGTAACTGCTCTCCCATTTCCCTGTGGGGATCATTATCAACACTGGTGTAGATGGCTTATAGAAGTTTATATAGATAAAAAGGATAATCTGTTCAATAGAAAACACTGTCAACAAGTAGGCCTAAATGTATTTTGTAATGGTGCTTATGTCTCTAAAATTAATATTTCGGATTTTTCCACTGGTTTTGAAGTGACCAAAACTCTCCCAAATATTCGGCCGAAGTGAAGTGATTACTAATGATAATCATTGTTCTAAGGGTCCTGTTTGTGTTACCCCAAACCCTCGTTCTTTGACCTATATGGGACAAGTTCTTTTACAGACCCTGGATATTCCTAATATTCACTTAGAGCCACATAATTAGTCAGTGAGCACAGATTATGAAATGAACAAATTATTGGGAAATTTAAGTGATGGCATTAGGGCCCATGTAACGGCAACTGGACTCGAAATAGCTAAAGCTAAGGTGGAAATCCTAAAAGCTGAAAAAGTATTACTAGCGCAAAGGGTCATATAAAGGAAGCCCAGAAACGATTCACTGCTATAAAGTGTTCCAAGCAGGTCAAGTTATTGCTGGGACTAGAATTCCATTTGGACATATCCTGGTAATGTTCTCCCAAATTGTTTGGGCACTTTCTATTGTTACTCTGATTATAGCTTTTTATACGTATTACAAACTTAAGCCCTATTCACACGGGACTAGTATTACCTGGGGACCTCATGTGATTTAGAAATGACCCCCCCACATCTGTGTTTCGTGCAGCACATTCACACGGGATAAGCAAAGTCTGTATTTTACTCTAATTTACTGACATTATCCCCCTGGATATGATTGAAAATGTCAAGGCTCTGCTCTGCATAACAGTAAAATACGACCTCAAATCACCAAGATGCCAATTTGCACGGGACTAATATTATCACATGACCGCTGTGTTTGGCGAAATATGGTAGACAATTTGCGATGTCCACAAATTATGGACATGGCAGATTCGCACGGGATTAAGATCACAGGCGACCTCCACAATTATTACAAGTTACTAGAGGTCCCCAGGTAATACTAGTCCCGTGCGAATAGGACTTTAGAAGAATGATTGCAAATATAAGATTGATATATGTGAAGCTGTATATGCATAATTTGTAATATTCTTTAAGGGTGAATTTAAAGTTTGAGTCTGACTCTAATAATCCTATTTGCTGTGTAAGTGTTTGTATGTTTAGAGATCCCTCAATACACCTCCAAGACAGAGATTATTGAAGGAAAACAAACCATTTCCCTGCCGAGGAACTGACGGGGGTATCTTTGTGGATGTTTACATTCATGGAGATACTGATCAAACCTGTGAGGCACTCGGTGAAGATAAACCAACCCTACCCCAACTCCCCTTCACTTATTCCCGTTTTCCTGAAGTAGTTATTGCATTAAAAACTGTCTTTAAAAAATAAAAAAATAAAAAAATTTAAAAAATGAGGGAATGAAGGATCATGTTAAAAATTTGACTTACATGAAGCATTATATAAGCAACTATATAAAAAAATGTAATGACTTGATAAATATAGTTCACTACGTGCTGGATGTTTAAACTTAATAGCCAATGTATCTAATTGCACAGTTTCACCTCTCTTAATTATCAATTGGAATGTATGCAAGAGGGTAGACACCAGCTGCAGTAATCAAGTGCATTAAGTGATTAATGGACCTCTATTGGTGTGTAATTAACCCCCATTAGCCCCAATTTTAGAGTGGACTCCCTAACATACACTTGACTATAATTGGAAGTTTTCCATATGACGACTGAAGGAATCTCATAGGCTAGATCAACAGCTCTTTGTCTGTAAAAACTATATAAATCGATGTAGTAGACTTAATATCTTTGGAGACTGTACTTGTACCTCTTCCCGACCAGTCGTATTATTAAATTATATAAAGGAGCTCCTGACTTTGTTGTTTGTTATCTTTATCTTCAACACCATCATTTTTGTAAAGAAATTCCTACAGTAGGCACACACCTGGATGATATTATGAATCAATCCAGGATTTAAAAGTGTGCTTCTTTCCACAGTAGGTGTCTGAGACCGGGGATCCCCTACGACGGAGAGAGAGAGCCTGAGCACGATGCATGCAGCTGAAAAGCGACGCGTATAATTTAATTTATTTTGTCTTTGTTTTAGATTATTGTTTTTGCCCAGATCCCGTGAGGGTGACGGGCAAAGGTTTTTCGTTTGTGTTTGCCGATTGCTCTCTCTCTCGGTCGGAATAAAACGCTGGAGAAATCCGGAATTTCCGCATCTCCCTGTGTCCAGCTCTTCTGTCCCTTCCAGGGTAGTCACAGCGTGTGACACCTAGCCTATCAACTGCTGCTGAATTTATTAAATAAAAGTTTGGCAACGTGTGTGCAATGGCCTAACAGGCTACATCATTTTCCCAAAAACGGCCCCAAGATTAAGTTTGTCTGTCAGTTCCTTGTGGATGTATAGGAACATCAGATGGTTCAGACGCTTCTCAGTCATCGTGGACAACAAGAAGGACTTGATACAACAGAGATAGCAAAAGCTCCTCTCAGCCGTCAGATTTGACATGAGCATCGTCAGATAGAGCTGGACCAGACTGTGCACCTCAGAGAGCAAGGTGTGTATTTGAACATGTTGGCCCATAATTGCCATACCAATGACATCAGCAATCCTAACTCTGTGGACAATCTTCCCATATCAATGTCATCACCATACTTTGAGGGGATACTGCAGATGTTGGGGAGGTTATTAAAGGCTGTAATGAGCAACTGTTCAATGTTTATCAGCAGTGACAGTGTAGGCTGCTCAAATCCGTGTGAGAGCTCAGCATTCACCAGGACAACAACGGCAAAGAACTGGAATTGAAAGAAGTCTTCGGCTTTGGTCCATGGATGAAGCTGGCCTCCTTCATCATAGCGCACTGGTGCTCTTTGCTGGTGGAGTACAACGGGTGGCTCAACAAGACAGGAGCTAGCTTTTTGAACCTGCTCATACAATTGGGAGAATACCTCCACCTCCCTCAAGCCGTTTAGATGTGTCTGCAGCATTTGCACAGATGCATGGACTGCTTCTGATGTAATGTCTTTTAATTGTAGGACCCGTGAGGTGTAAACCAAAAAATATGTCAAAATGAGACATTTTAGGACGCAATCCAGGTGCTCTCCTTGAAGCCTCTGCCTTGCCACCCATGTTCATTACCTCCTCCAGAGTGTCGTACACTGCTTGATAATTGTCCAACACAACAATTGGTTGTGTTCTCGTCGTCCAGCACATTGGGAAAAGAGGCTTTAAACTTCCAACTGGGGACACAAACAGACAGGCATAAATATTATCAAAAATGGAAAGTCATTTAGGAGGGGAAGGGACCAGCTCATGGATGTCATGTACTAAAATGAGGGCACTACGGGTAATGGCACAGTCAGAGGGAGAGAGAGAGCTGTTCGTGGCCAGCAATGGTCTGTGTGCTCCCTAATTGCAAGCCCCTGCCGAACAAGGAACTGAATGCCCCGTAACACCTCTGTGATGCTCTCCCATCTCTGCTCCTGATCAGCAGCTTCTTGTTTTAAGAGCACTGTGTGTACTGGAGTCTGGTGGAGGTAAGCCACATACTTTTGTTGACACTCAAAAAGGTGTCTTAGGTACCAACATTCTAGAGTGCGACATAGGGGCGCCCTATGTCGCCCATTCCAAGGGGCGACATAGCTCAGGAGGTAAGACCGATTGTCTGCCAGTCGGAGGGTTGCCGGTTCAAACCCCGCCCTGGGCGTGTCGAAGTGTCCTTGAGCAAGACACCTAACCCCTAACTGCTCTGGCGAATGAGAGGCATCAATTGTAAAGCGCTTTGGATAAAAGCGCTATATAAATGCAGTCCGTTTACCGTTTACCGTTTAGAGTGCCAAGGGCACATTTTAGTCAAGAACATATCAAAACTAAGAAATACATGTTGCAACCGGACAAATATTAGTCAGCAGTAATAAAAGTGTGATTGTACTGGTTTATACAATTTCTGTAACCTTGGCAGTGTTTTCATGAAGTTATAAGTACCAGCTGACAACAATGTAGTGAGTGAAAAAAATGTAGTGAGTGGCAATGACAGTCAGTTTCACATATTTGTGGAATGTGTAGTTACACTGGCATTTTTGTGTGACGGGGTAGGGACTGGGTAGTGTTGTGCCTAATCTCTTGGGAAAGGCATGACTACTAGGAAAATACACTGATAATTTGTATATCGGCATCTGTTTTCAAGTCTTCAGAACACAGAGCGAACCGGCAAGGAATCTCATCTCCGGGATATGTAGCTAATATAGCCCAGCAATGCCCCCTATCTTTCTCAGCAATCCTCCACTTCTTACTGCCTTTCATAGATGCTGGTATTATTTACATTTTTAAAGTATTTTTGAATTTTACAATCCCAGAATTTTAACAAATTGTTAATTTTTTTGTTAACAAGGTTGGGAATCACGGTTTTAGCTCATCTTGTTCTAGCTGTTAACTTTTTACTGTTGATTCATTTATTTTACTTAAACAGTTCTTGTTCTATATCCCAGTCACATCTGGGCTTGTAAACATATGATGTTTTATTTGTCATATACATGCACACAGTGAAGAAATGCTTACTGTTAACTACAGTATTACAGAATTAAATGCTTGTCAGAATCATTAGAGCTCCTTTGATGTAACATTTTAAATGATAATGCCTATTGTTAGTGTTATTTCATTACGCATTAATTCACTTCATCCATTTACAGTATAAAGTATTACTGTATAGAATTTTATCTATTTTTATTTATTTTATCTGTGCATTTTAACTATTTATTTCCCTATCCTAAATTGAAAATAAATGTTTAAATTAATATTTGATCTCAGGTTTTTATTTCTGAGACACAGTTTACCATCAATAGTCTTTATTATCTCCGCCTCTGCCAGGCGAGAGCCTGGAGGGGATTATGCATTCGGTCGCGTGTGTGTGTTTGTGTACCTGTCCGCAGCTAATCTCGCATACTACAGGGCCGATCAGCCTAATACTTATTATGCATGCTGACAGCAGGCCAAGGACCTGAATTCTCAAATACTTTGCGAATCAGTCAACGAAAAGTATTTTATCTGAATTAATTTCCATCATTGTCCATTGAAATACATTGAGTGCTAACTCTTCACTCCTCCTAACCGGCCAGTAGGGGCCGCAAGTGATCAACAACAACTGCTTCCGTTTCAGTTTTTTTTCCATTTCCGCAAGGGACAACCAATCATGTCTTGTTGCCACAGATTCAATGTTACAATTGTGTTGTCTTGTTGCCACAGATTCAAACATTAATGTTCCACATGCAGCTGCTGAAAGCAGAGGAATAATAAATAAACAATGTAAATAAACGCACAGTTCACCGGTAATGGTTCCTGCTCGTTGATATCATTCTAGGATTGCTAATAAACTTCTCTGCATCACCCGTAGTTGCTGTGAACATCGTGGTGAACAATCAGTTATACCGGTAATGGCTATCTTGGCTGGCTGTGCAATGAGGGGAAACAGTACCTTGTCGCCAGGATGGCAAGTTGGGCGCTGGGCACGGCGAACGCAGGCCTCTTGCTTCGGCGTCCACAGGGGAGAGCCCAAGCCGTCAACGTTCAAGTACTGTTCAAGTTTTGTTGTTTTCCTAAAGCCCCGCAGCTATCTAGATAAAAACACTCTTCTTGTGTAGATGTGTGCGTGTGGAAATAATTGTGTGTTTACTCCGTTTCGCAGTCTCAGCGCTCTCGGTCTTGAGTAACTTGGTTTTGCTTCACAGGCTCAAACTCTGTTTGTCTTCTGTTTGGTCCTCGCTTCATTTATTTTTTCCTTCTTTTTCGCACAGCGAGAAATCCCTGCCTCTTATGCAACCAGCATCCTCCCCGGTTACCGTTTCCGGGGTGAAGCTCCAAAGCTCAAATACATTTAAAGTGACACACACACATTGCACAAGCAAACCAAGATAGCCATACGGGACCACTAATATGGATATATGGGATTTTTATAATAATTATAATACTAACAACAATAATAATAATGAAGCTGAAGGGCACCAGTCATGTGCACACTGGCCTAGGAACATAGACCGTAACAATTAACATACCCCCGTTAGTTGCTGCAACCAGTATGAGTTAAAAACAGGAATGCTTTGTTTTAGTTTCACTATGTCATGGGTGGGGGGTGTAGCAGATGAGACTGCAGGGAGGGGGTGCGTGTTAACTGAACGACCAGACACAATTCATTGTTAATCAAGCCAGAACTGTACTAAAAAGGGTGACAACGAGACAAAGTTTTAAAAAATGATATGTCATTCTACAGTCAATATCTGGGACTAAATATTGAATAAATATACAACCTTACCATTGGTTTTACACGTACAGATGTCCCTTTTGAGACTGAGTGGTCATATATTGTCTTGGACAATCTGTTTGTGAAATATACACGCATTTGTGATGCCTAGGTACCTTCCAAAATGGCTGTGCATAATACCACACCTGTAGTTTATGGCATTGTCGCCCTTTTTAGTACAGTCTGGCTTGATTGCAATTCATTTATTCAGTAGGTGAGAGCTTTCTAACAATGTATAACATGTCTAATTTTCTCATCACATTCACTTAGGCATTCACTCTGTGGTAGCAGTAAAAGATGCTGAACATAACGAAACGTCAACGATTTTTCGTAATTTCTTGGAAAATACTATTATTATTCATGACTTCTGGGCATAGCTAAGCCATATTTGCTGATAGACCTATCTGAGATCGTTTTCTGGAGCAAAACAAAAGTGGATAGATCTGTATCATTGATTTACTGTCTCTGTCTCTGTCTACTGAGCACAGATAAAATTTCATCATTGCTATGCAAGTATTACTGCTCAAAATATTTCGGTTATATACATTATTTTTGAAACTGAGTGTCTTTAAATAGGTTAGTGGTATTATATAATGTGGATATGTCACACCGTAATGTAAGCGTCATCACTGTAGCATGCATCACAAAAACTATTACATTACTAACTAACGCTGTGTTAGTTAGTAGTGTAATAGTTTTTGTGATGTATGCAAGTGATGACGAGAGTGTTGGAACATTGCCAAAACGTGGTGGACGGTTAAATTGTTTTCATATCGTCCCATCCCCATACAAGAAAACATATGAGAGTACAGAGTATAAAAATACATAAGAGTTAATTATTACATATTTAGGTACTGTACAGCATTGTGTTACAATGTTTGCGTTATTTTAAAATCTGATATCAATGTTTCATCTTAATTAACGTAGCTAACATGATCTCTGTTTGACGTGCTCACCTAGCTAACGATATTTGATTTCTGCATTATTTATTGTTGTTGGCCGCAAATCACCATGTGAAAGGAAAACACACCTGGTGGAGATCGGCACTCTACTGAGTGCACTCTTATAGTCTTGAAATAGGTTAGATTGCTAACCGCTCGTCATCGTGGGGTAAAATTTGAATCGTCTAATCAGCTTTAACCGGATACTTCCCCGAAAGTTATGTCACTCAGCATGGCTAAGAGGTTCTCGAAGCACAGTAAGTATAAAAATGTCAATGGGGAGGATTCCCAAAAAGTATAGTTTACATTTTAAGGGATCCCAGACTATATTTTCTCATTTTCATAAGAAGTGCGCCAATTTGTTAAATTAATTTGACATGTGCCATAGTTAGTGAGAAAATTGCACTTTAATTTCTTATCCTGAGTGGCGTCAGTGCATCACGCATGTGCATGTCAAAACTGATTTATGGTAGATGTTAGTTTTGCTTATGGTAGGTGTTAGCGCCATTTTAGTAAATTAGCTAATAAACAGTCTACATGCAAGTAGAGAAGATTGACTGTAAGCCCTTTTATACTGAACTACTGTGCATAACCGAACGTTACATAACCTAGCCCTTCTGAGGCTAGCTGGCGACACACTACAGTCTATTAAAAAACATGTGTACTTCATACAGTGGGCTCCAGAATTATTGGCACCCTTGATAAATATGCACAAAAAATGCTTTAAAAAATGCTAAACTAAATAATAATACAGTTATTGACATAAGCCTTATTTTCCAACATGAGTAAACTAGTGTGCTTGATTAATGATTCATTGGAATCAACCGAAGTCTTAAATTTTTTAAATAAAAAAAATATTTCCCCAAAAAACAGGTTCCACAATTACTGGCACCCCTGGTTCAATACTTTATGAAAACACCCATGGCAAAGAAGACAGCCATTGGTCTTTTCCTATAATTTATGATAAGGTCAGAGAACACAATTGGAGGGATTTTTGACCATTGCTCCATGTAGAACTTTTCAGAATCATTGATATCTTTGGGTTTGCGCTTATGGACCCCCCCTCTTCAGTTCAGACCACAGGTTTTTGATGGAATTTAAGTCTGGAGACTGAGATGGCCATTGGAAAACATGGATGTTGATTTCACTTAAGCATTTCTGTTTAGATTTTGATGTATGCTTGGAGTCATTGTCCTGCTAGACAATCTACCTATGACCAAGTCCTAGCTTCTTAGCAGAGACAACCAAATTTTCTGCCAGAATTTCCTGGTACTTTGATGAATTCATTGTGCCACTGATCTAAAATAGTACCCCAGAACCACTGCCAGCAAAACATCTCCAAAATATCAATGACCCGCCTCCATATTTGACAGGCATGAGGCGCTTCTCCGGTAACATTCATCTTTTGCCGCCAAACATGTCAATGGTGTGTATGGCCAAAACATTAAAATTTGGTCTCATCTGACAATAGCACTCTCTTCCAGTCATAATTCCAATGAGGTTTGGCAAGCTCCAGATTCTTGGTTTTGTTTATTGTGCTCAGTAAGGGCTGTCTTCGTGCCACCCTTCCAAAGAGTTAGTTGGTATGGAGGTGCCATTTTATGTTTTTTTTAGACTTGTTGACTGCAAGAAACAAACCAATCTCTGCCATTCTTAAACAGTGATCCTTGGGTTATTAATGGCCTCCCTCACCAACTTCCTCACTGTCCGTGGGGACACCATGCACTTGCTTCATCTTCCTGGCAAATTTCCAACCATTCCATATGTTTTACACCTTTTTATTATTGCCCTTACAGTGCTAAGTGGTAAGTTTAACCTTTTATGTCTTTTTTTGTACCCATTACCAGACTTGTGACAGTAAATTACCATCAGTCTCTTCTGAATTGACAGTTATTTGGCTTTTCCCATGCTGATGGATGACAAAGATTTTGTATGCTTGTTACCTCATTTTTATTCTCTAGTCATGGAATGACACAATATAGTTCCTTTAGACTGAGATGAACTAAATTAAGTAAAATTGCATTGGCAATTTGATTTTGTTTGATTTTACTTACAATAAATGACAGTAAATGTACTGAACTAAAAGTATATCGTTTTCCCGTATGTTTGAACATGACATATAGATTATGATCTGTGTCATTTATTATATACAGCCTTTTTTCTTCATTTTCATTAAGGGTGCCAATAATTCTGGAGCACACTGTATGTGGCAATGCTAATGTTATACCCTCGGTTTCTATAGCTAACTTGAACAGACACTCTTCTACCGAACACCTTTAGAAATCTGACATTCCTCACTCATTCAGCTAGTCATGAAGTAGGCTTCTGTTGGGGTAAAATCTCCAAAGCCACTTATAAAATGTATTAAGTTATTGGTATTGGTATAGTATAGCTGCCTACTTTATTAGTATTCATTTCCTGTCTGGGGAAGCTAAAAAGAGAAACCTTTGGCATGTTGATCAATTTTTTGTGGTGAGTCTGTTCTTGTCATATTCTTGGTCAATCGTAGAAATTATTTATTGTGAGGAGTCATGTTTATGTTGTTTGTCTGTTTCAAACAGAGAGCATTACAGTAATTAGTAACTTATTCCTTAGCCAAATGAACTAATTGTATACTTTAAAAAGTATGCTTTTGTGTACAGTACTTAGGTAGGCTATCTGAAGAAAAACACGTTCTCAACATACAAAAATGTTAAAGTAATAATCTTGAAGATTTTCATTTAAATAAATTACATTACATTCATTTGGCAGACGCTTTTATCCAAAGCGACGTACAAAAAGTGAACTTCATGGTCATAGACAACTGCTAAACACAGGTTCAGTAAGGTACAATACTTATTTTGTACAGCTATTTCTAGCCAAGAACACAGTTCACACAGTGAACACTATTCTGACCTAACCTCTGTAAAGCCAACTAGGCAGAAGAATAAGCTACAGTATTAGGACAAACACAAATTACCAAAAAGTGCTGGGATGGGGCAACATGTAACAAGTGCCATGAAAAGGGGGGGGGGGGGGGGTTTAAGAGTGAAATATACAGTGTGGTGGTGGTTAGTCTAGGTATAGTCTGAAGAGATGAGTCTTCAGGCCACGGCGGAAGATGGGTAGTGAGGGGGAGGTTCAGAGAGGGACGGGGAGTTCGTTCCACCACTGGGGAGCTAGGGTGGAGAAGCTCTGTGATCCCTTTGGGCGGGTGGGAGGGGTAACAAGGCGCCCTGCTGCCGCAGAGCGGAGTGGTCGAGCAGGGACATAGAAACGAGTCATGTCCTGCAAGTAGATGGGGGCTGTCCTGTTGGCAGCAATGTAAGCAAGGGTCAGGGCTTTGAACCGGATCCTGGCGGCGACCGGTAGCCAGTGGAGTGATCGCAGCAGAGGAGTGACGTGGGAGAATTTGGGAAGGTTGTAGATGAGTCGGGCAGCGGCATTCTGAATCATCTGTAGTGGCTGTATGGCACAAGCTGGCAGGCCTGCAAGGAGAGAGTTGCAGTAATCAAGGCGAGAGGTCACCGTAGCCTGGACGAGCAGCTGGGTGGAATGCGTCGTCAGGTATGGTCGAATCCTTCTGATGTTGTACAGAAGGAATCTGCAGGACTGTGATGTTGCCTTGATGTGCTCCTTGAGGTCCAGTTGGTCATCCAGGACCACCCCCAAGCTCTTGGCAGAGTGAGAGGCAGTCACTGTGGTGTCATCAACCGTGATTGAGAGCTCACGAAGTAAAGAGGTCTTGCACGGGAAGAAGAGCAGCTCAGTTTTGTTGAGGTTGAGCTTCAGATGGTGGCTGGCCATCCAGGTGGAGATGTCAGCCAGGCAGGAAGAGATCTTATCATTGACCTGTGTGGCCGAGGGGGGGAAAGAAAAGAAGAGTTGTGTGTCATCTGCATAACAATGATAGGAGAAGCCATGTGAAGTAATAACTGAACCAAGAGATCTGGTGTATAAGGAGAACAGCAGAGGACCCAGTACAGATCCCTGCGGCACTCCCGTAACAAGTGGATGAGAAGCAGAGGCAGACCCCTTCCAGGTGACCTGGTAGGTCCTATCTGCAAGATAGGAAGCGAACCAAGACAGGGCAGTCCCGGCGATTCCCATCCCAGCCAAGGTGGAGAGAAGTATTTTATGGTTGACCGTGTCGAAAGCTGCAGACAGGTCAAGAAGGATCAGGACAGAGGAGAGGCGTGAGGCTCTTGCAGTGGCAAGTGCCTCCGTCACAGCTAGGAGCGCAGTCTCTGTTGAGTGCCCGGATCGGAAGCCAGACTGGTGAGGGTCTAGCAGGTTGTTCTGATGGAGAAAAGAGGTTAGTTGTTTAAGAACTGCTCGTTCAAGGGTTTTGGACAGAAAGGCTAGAAGCGATACGGGTCGATAATTTGTTACATCGGAGGGGTCTGAGGTGGGTTTTTTGAGAAGTGGGGTAAAATGGAAAGGGATTGGAGAACTTTAGATGGGATGGGGTCAAGTGGACAGGTGGTTGCACGATGAGAGGTGATGAGTTGTAATACATCGAAGTCCTCCATGTCTGTTAAGTCACTATCTATTGCCGAATTAGGTAACACAATGGTGATTGAGCCTATTATTATATTAATTTATACTGTTATTATTATATTAATTTATGACTATGAACTGGGTGTCTGTGGGGACATTCCCGGGAAAAATTACAAGCAGCGCACAGTTAGGGAAGCGTTTTCCATCACCTATCAGGGGTTGGTCCGCCAGAGAGGGTATGCGGAGCTAACGCAACAGGCTCGCTCTTGAACTCACTTGTGTGTGAGCAGCGTACTGCTTTTTTCTGGCGTCTGCTAGCGTTACAATAACAGAGAGGGGGTGGGGGGTGGTTATGGAACCCTAAAAGGTTTGTAACATGAGGTCATATTTGTTGATGTAGATTTCGTATTACATTTGATGACAATGTAATGTTACTAAATTACATAGCTATTTGCACAGCTAACGCTAGTTACCGGACCATGTCAAGAAAGGCAACATTAGTTTAGACAACGTTGCGCACAGTAGCCATCTCTCATATCAGGTAACGTTGCATTAGCTAGCTAGCTAATGTAATTAACATAATCTAATGTCAGCTAACAATTAGAAAAAACGCTAGCTAATGCTACCGACTGGTACTGAACACGCAAACTGTCTCTCAAATGCAACGCTACCTTGTTGCAACGTTACAATGTAGCTAACTAAAGGCCAGTTCAGATCAATGATTCGCAACGAGACTGGATGCAACTTGTAAAACTCCAAGACATCTGATTGTAAACGTTCTAAAACTGCACTTGGCGATTTGATAAGGTGGGTGTTTTGAGACCCCAGGCAATGGCTTCAGATGCTCTGCAACTAACCAGTTCACACCGCTGCGATTTTCTCTGCAACATTCTAAAACCGTTTTGTCTCGTTGCGAATCATTGATCTAAACTAGCCTTGACGTTACCGTTATTTACATTGCCATCAAGTTGATCAGTATATTATAATGATCAGAATAAAGCCGTCTTTACGCAGAGCATTAACCCCGGGGTATAGCCTAGGTGGAGCAGAGCCGGGTCTGATTTCTATGTAACAATGTCAAGCCGGAGAAAACTAAATAAAAAGATACGGCAGTATGGATTAGCATTGTTATTATTTTATTACGCTTCCTCAGAATTGCCTTCAGCCTTGATGCCCTTTTTTGATGAAATCTCCTTTGTTTTTGCTTTATTCTTCTTGTTCTGATTGCTAATTTAACACCCAGCTCAGCTTTATTCTTGACCAGTTTAGCCAGCAAAACCAGAAACACCAGGGGTAACATTTTGCAAGGCAGTTGTTTCAAAGATATCACACAACAATAATTCATGAGAAAGACAATGTTTATTGTGCACGAGATACATAATTGCACGAGCCACAGCGATTCTTCTCTGCAGTGTAAAGATGTTCATACCGGGCAAAAGGTGGATAAAGAAACGTCCATGGAAACTGATCATCACTAATTCTACCCCAGGTCTGCTACAGCATTTTAACCTGGCTCGGCAGTGTAAAGACAGTTTAAGTTAGCCTAATGTTAGACAATGAATGAGTATACATAACGTTACTTTTATAACAACCATTTTTTATTCAGTAAATAGTACGTGTTATAGTTACCGTGGCCCAGGTGCCAACTGACTGACGTCACACAGGCGACACTGTTTGGAAGTTGGGAAGTGAGGTCCAAAAACACACCTGCAATCACCGCTTATCGCCATAGATGCCACCAGTGACAACGAAACAGAGATCTTCGAGATTGTTACTTTAAGTTACTCAGACATACAAAGTCATTAAGACTTGCAAAAGCTAGGTCTGCCATTGGAAGTACTGCTATCAAATTTACAGTACTTTTAGTTACAATAAACTATTTTGCCTATCTAAGCTGACACAAATTAAACATGCTGTATTCCAAAAGCAATGCTGCTACCCAATGTTTCCAACATTTTTTTGAAGTAACTTGGCCCTGTGTTGATTCATCTTACCATGCAAAGAAAGTGTGGTCATTCAAAACATGTGTCATATCAAAGTGTGAAATGGCAATCATTTATAGTGGGAATAATTTTGCTGAGTAATTTCAGCTGTTTTGCAATTTTTTAATGACTACACAATATGTTTAAGCACTTCCTGCATGCAGTGCTTTGGGTGTATGGGAAGCACATCTTAAATAAAATGGATGAATAAAATAGTTTTGTTTAGAAAATTCTGTTCAAAAAGAAGATATTTTATGGTTTAACATTGCAAAAGAAAGTTGTCAGCGTGACACCCATGCAAGGGAGATGCGGCAGTGCCAGTGCCGTTGGTTGCCACATGGGGAGAGAGAGAGCGCAACCGCACAAACATGAAATCAAATAAACCGCCATCTTCACCATTCCCCCTCATGGGTTCCGGGCAAAAACAATAAACTAAAAAAACAAGATAAAATAACAAAGACAAAAGAAAGTAAAATGATGCGACTGCTTTCCCATGCGCCGCTCGTAGATGGTGCACTTTTCAGCCGGCACCAGCTCCTCCAACATCTCAGCTGAGGGTTACCGTCTTTCTTTTTTGCTCGAACAAATCTCCAGAAATAAATCAAGATGAAAATCATAAACGTGCTCTCGGTGTGAGCTCCCGGTCTCGGCCCCAAACTGTGGAGAGAAGCACATCTTTAAGCACCTGGGCTGATTAGCCAATGCAACCCAGGTGCATGTGCTCTATCCACCAGCCGGCTGAGACCAATTCGCCTCTCCGGTGGACCAAAAGCTACAACTGTATGCTATTGTACTTGGTGAAACTTCATTTGAATATCAAGCCCATAGTATATATATGTAACATATGTGTGGATAGGTTAATAAGATTCAATATTTATTGCATAAGCCTAAATATTTCAAGTTTTTATAAGTATGTATTATAAAATACATACTTATAAAAATACCCCCTGGCCTTTTGTATATGCTGCTAGGAAAATGTTGTCATAGGGATAATTAAGTATTCTGTGTATGTATGGATGTATACATGTCCGTATTTTACAATCGCAAATGTTGCAAATGTTGAGAAGAGGTTGCACATTTTGTGAAATGAACTTGACAAGCATACATATATTTTGTGGTGTGTAAGTGTTCATCAGCTGCTTAAAACATTCACTTAAATGATGTCTTCTTCTATGTGGCCATATTTTTTTAATGTGATAATTAAAAGTTTGAATGACCACAATGCGTTCAGATGTTAAGATGAAATAACACAAGGCCATGTTTTTAAAAAAAATGTAGGAAACATTGGGTAGCAGCATTGCTTTAGAATACAGCATGTTTAATTTTGTGTTAGCTAAGATAGACAATATTGTGTATTGTAACTTGGCCTAATTATTATTTCAGTACTTGTAGGCTATCTAGTGTTTAGATTTTGGCATTAGAGAGGGAAACATTGAATAAGAATGTGGCCTGGCCTCCCTGTCACAAACATCAAAGCAAATGTGATTGGGGCAATTAAAAATCCACTGATCTAGGCAGACAATCCATGGGTCTCCCCTCCTCATCTCCTGAGAAGAGACAAACCAGATGACACACATATCGGGGCAGAGCCGGCCCTGACCAATTTGGTGCCCTAGGCAAGATTTTAGCTGGTGCCCCTTGCATCGCAGCCAATTCCAAATATAAACATATAACACTAATCAATAATGAAAATGCAAAGGCTTACAACTATTAATTACAAAAGGGGATGGAAAAGGAAAAGCATTTTAATTGACTCTTACAAGCAGGGCTAACGTTGGCTAACTAGACTTATACAACGGCTTGGCTGAATACTCAATTCTGATTGGTCCAAGGGTGGGCATTCTTTGTCCGTAAAGGGACACCTTGGCCTTTTAACGGTTCTAAAATCAATGCGCTACAAAATCCAGCATTCTAAAGCAGTTAAAACAGCAACATTATTCTTTCGATTCTGAGTTGTTGTTATGCCCCCTCCCCTTTTCAATGTCCAATTTCGCAATAGATGGCAACGTTGAATCACGGTTCCAGTTACTGACTTCATTTATGGATGCCAACCATTCTGCAAAATACGGAATCGTCCCTTATTTAGACAGTAGAATAGGTGTTCCGTATTTAACTCATGGCTACGGCAGGGTTTTCCTGCATAGAGAATTATGAGGCGGCCGCCTCCGTCAAATTTCGTGCCGCCTCCAGCTCTCGACAAACCAGACACCCTGCTTAATGTGCCCCTACGCCACCTCCGCCTCGTTTTGAGCCAGGAAAATGCTGATGCTGTGGGCAACCAAGAAAATAGGGCCTATTTAATAGGCTATGCAGTTAAGTTGTTGTGGGCCCTTTTTTTGTAATATTTCGAAATAATAGTATTAAAATAGTATTAGTAAAAAATAGTAAAAGTTTTAAAAAATTAGAATTTTTCTCTTCCCTCATTTGGGGCACCCCGATGAATGGACGGCGCCCCTAGCATTCGCCTATACCACCTATGCCACGGACCAGGCCTGTATCGGGGGTCGGAGACCCTGCATGCTTACACGCCTAACATTTCCCATTACTTTAAGTATGAATGCAATCTTTAGGTAGGCCAGTCCTTGTAATAAATTAGTCTGACCCCCCTTCCCTTCTCTCCTACACCTTAACTCAGCATCTCCCAATCAGGGCAAACATCCTCAAGCCATGCTGGGTAAGGTATTTAAGATAGCCACAGGAAAAAGGTTGTTGTGTTGTGTTTGGTTTCGGAGCCTTGAAGAAGAAGAGTTTTCCTTTTTTTTATTTTGGTGGTGGTTCCTTGGTTGTGTGTGCTTGTAGCTGGTTTCCTTTAATCCTGTGACACTTATATTGGAAGTGGGTGATACTTTGGCAAGGTCTGGCTTATCCGTCTCTCTCTCGTTCTCTTTTATGGTATTTCTAGATTCATTTTTTAATGTTTTCTATATCTTCTGTTTTGCAATTTAGAAGTAGTGCGTCTGCATTCAATAAAGAATGTATGATTCCAATTCATTAATCTAATTGATTGCTTCTTATTAAATTCAATTATTCCGTCTTGAAACCTGATATACAGCTTGTTTTGACTTGTTGGTTGATTCCACTAGTTTTCTGTAGACTGACCTATAAATGAATTTGGCGATTTAATTCATAAGTTTAATATTAATCATAATTATTAAATTAAATCAAATAAAATGTATTTTACATGTAGGTCAAATGGAGTTCAAGTTATGGCATTTTGTGTTATATACAATGCAGGGGGACAATTGCACAGAAGAACCAGACCTCTAATTTCTACCATTTTCGGGGAGGGTCTTCAATCATGCAAAATAAGATATTAAAGGATCCCAAGTTTTAGGAAAATTCCTAGTTGATCCCCTGGTAGAGTACTTAGTCTTTTTTAAATCAAGGAATAATATAAGATCTTTGAGTCAGACTGAGGCTTTAGGTGGGTGTACTGCCTTCCACTTCAACAGAATTGCTAAGAGAGTAGCATAAGCAAATGCACCCTCCTTTTATTTACTATTGCTATACCATCACCTGGAACACCAAAAATGGCTATTTCAGCGCTAGGTTGCATATCTAGGTCAAAAGCCTCAGACAGGATCTTGAATACGACAGCCCAAAAGTCCTTCAGTCTAGGACAGAGCCAAAACATATAACTCATGTCTGTCTTGGCCTGGTGACATCAATCACATGTATTGTCATCCTAGGAGTATATTTTAGAGTCCTATGAATCCTAGAGGACTATAATAAGTTCTATGGATAACCTTAAACTGTATAAGACCCAGGCGAACACTTGATGTTGTCCCATTCACCCTGTTCAAGGCTTCATCCTAGGTTTCATCAGAAATAACTATTCCTAGCTCTTCCTCCCAGCCTGCCTGGATTTTGTAAAGAGCTAAATGCTAAATGGTAAATGGACTGCATTCATATAGAAAGAGCTATATTGTTAAATGACATGATGGCATCATAGATATAAGAAATAAGTCCTTTACAATAAGTAGGGAATTGTAAAATCATATCTAATCCTTTTCTTGGTGGTAAATTAAGAAAGCATGGGCTGTGAGTTGTGATAGTGACGAATCTGGAAGTAACAAAACAGATTGGACCGTTGAAGTTTAAATTTATTGTAAAGAGTGTTGAACTCAGGAAAAATGTCATCTATGTAAGGATCTTTAAATCGAGCCAGGCCTGCTTTTTGCCAGCGAGTGAAGGAAGCTGATGTCAGTACTTTTAACGGCAGGCCTAGATTTTGCAAGTCTTAATGACTTAGTGATTTGTATGTGTGAGTAACTTGGCATTTTTGTATGTTGAAAACATGTTTTTCTTCTTTCTTTCTTCTTTTTGCAATGTGTCTGTTATGAGAAACTGAGAACAGTAATGAATATAAATGTAGACTATGAGAAGTATGCGTATACATACATACATACAAACACGCATACACCGTAGGCAGTCCTGAATCTGGACTGGTGTGATTGGGAGACGGTGAGATTTTTGGCCGGCCAACTTTATCACATAATTTGTGGTGAGTAGCGCAGCGGACCTGGGTGTAAAAATGCAAACTAACCCGTTAAGAAACGCATGTGGATTACAGTCTTTATTGTCGCTTTGCTATATATATAAAACAATGGCTGTGACAAACAGCGCGGTGGCGCAATTCGAAGTATAATAGGCAGGCACCAGAAAAAACGCAACAGAAATCCCCCCAGTTGTACTCACTGATCTGATGGCCATCCAACGAGCTTTCATTGACAAAATTATCAGCAATGTCCTTCAGTTTCAGCTCCCGAGCATGCAACTTGTGTACCCTTCTCTCCTGCTCTGTTTTCTGGTTTTTCTTGGACTTTTTGTGTGTATAAGGTTTATAAGGCATTGTGATATGCTGTAGCTAGGACTCCTCTTTGCTGTCTTCCTCAGCTAGATCACTGACCTCATGTGACAATTTGAGAAGCAAAACTAGGTAACAGTTCTGAGAAATAAAACACTTAACACTGGACAAGAGCATGCACAGACACATTTCCCTGCAGTCTTTGCATATCAGAAAATAACAGTAGTACCAAAGAAATGACCACAAATGATTTAATTGAAGAGCTGAAACAATGTTTTCTGCAGAATGGGCATTTAGGTTAAGTTTGACATGATCACAGACTATTGTACAAAGAACATTACTCATTTACAACGAGTTGAACCCGTGTAGTCCATGTACTTTCCTGCCATGGAAAACAAAAGTAACTTCCACCTCCAGGACAAAGAAAACCAAGATGAGGACCTGTCTTTTTACAGTGCAACCGATATACAGCAGGTGCCTAAGTCAAGAGTTTCCTTGGACAAGCCTGCACCATACAGAACCATCTGCAGTCAAGCAGTAAGACTGACAAACATCCAGGTACCAACTAGCTTAAAAAAATTCTGTTTGTTCTTTGCTTATAAAAAAGTGTGTCATTGATTGTATGTAATGGTGTGTAGATTATATCGCTTCTCGTGTTAATTAGCTACAGCCGCCTAGCCCGCATAGCTAACGTATATACTCTTACTAACATTAGCTTACAGTCTGCCGTCCTTTTAACCTAGATTTGAGCATGTGAGCTCTCATGCACTAACATACTCATTCGATATGGCCTCGTACATTTAGAATTCAAAGGTACGCTGAAATTAGCTAGACGTAGCTAACTTCAGTAGCCTTTTATCCACACTGTTCCCCTGAATTCCAGACCAGCTTTTAGCAGCACAAGCTAAAAACTGATTCATAAGTTCGCTCCAACAGAGGAGCTTTTGTTCCCTGCCCCACGTGTGCTGGTGAACACACATATGACTAGGCACACAACAGTCTAGTTCTGCTTTTATTTCATTTTCTATTTAGCCTTTAATGATTTTTGTTTGACTGTTTGTTGTTTGTTTAATAAATTCTATTTTATTAAACCATGGGTATGATTATTATTCGGATAAATGCTTTAGCCTACCACCTCAAAAAACTTTCGCAAGTTATATCATTGGTTATTGTTTTAATATTTAATATTGAAACTCATAATCATGATTTAATTAATGTTATGAGACTGATTCATTATGAGACTGATTATACTTTGTGAGGAATATAAAAACGGATATGTTTAAATTATTTGTCCTTACTGATCTACAATTCGTAGAGGTGTTTTTCCCCACATAAATAATGATTTAAAAAATGTGTTTACCCAGTTTCCCTTCATCAAAATAAATAGACAAACACCGAATCTTGAAAGAGACATCTCTACGTGTAAAACTGATGGTAAGATTGTATATTTATTCAGTATTTAGTTGCAGATATTGATAGTAGAACGACATTGTATAATTACATTTGATTTTTTTTCCCTCACTATTCTGTGAGCAGCATTTTTCTCTGTTGTATTGGCATACCTTCAAGCTAATGTATCTTGTTGCTATGACAGAATACAAATTTTTGGTGAAGCATTTTTATGAATTCCAGATAGATGCTCTTGTCCAAAGTATCATGCTAGTAGCAGATGGCACCGGGCAGGGATGATAGTTAAATGGAAGAACTATGCGACAATAGTGGCACTCAGAAACTCAGTATTTAGCATAGTTATTGTGTATTATCTACTAATACAGTTAGAACACAGATTGTTGTGTATTTACACAAAGTTGGGTTGCAGGAGCACTGAATGTCTTGAGCTGAGCAATATCAGGATGCTGGCGTTCAGGTCACTAAGGGGATTTGTGCAAAGAGGTTAATGAAAAACATTGCTTAATGATGCATAATGCATTAAAATAAATTATATTTTTAATCAGAGTTGACATTCATACGTATAAATGGACTCGCCTTTGCTTCTTGTGTTCTAAGCATGATGCTATTTAACCCCTTGGGGCTGTCCTATTGTTTTTGTTTGGTGGCCACCCAGATCATGCGTGAGGCCAGACGTTGCTGTCTGTTAGCCAGCTAGTGTAACCTGCCTACAAGCCTGTCCGGAATCATAGGTAGGTATAAATCTGGTGCACAAAAGCAAAGAGCAAGAAATCACTTCTGAGTTCCAGTGCATGCACTGAAATGCTGTTTAAATTTTGCTTCAACGTGAGGAGCCAGATCAGTATCATACCAGTTGGTGCATTTTGCTCAAAAAAATATCTTTATTTACAAGCTTTATAACTCCAGATGTGAGCATCACAGAGACTTGAAAAATGGCTTAAATGAAGCAGGACATTTGTACCATTTACAATACTAATACTGGATTAGTTTATATTCATAATTTTGGAAGAAATAAAGTGCCACAAATGCAATTGTCTAGGCAAAAAAATCTAAAATGAATTTTCTTTTTTAGTTTGCAATGAAATACTGAGAGATTCTGTATATAAAACAGGTTAAACTATACATGATCTGAAAAAACCTCTTCACCATAAGTGCGTAAAATCTAAGGGTATGGATATGCAGAACTACTAAAGATCTATGAAGCAAAAAGTAAGCAGTGTACCCAGTGTCTCAAAATCTATCCAAAATGTCTAAATTATGCATTGCTGTAAATAACACCATAATCATGTATTTCACTACAAATCAACCATTTGAATGAAGAAACTTACTGTTGTATCATTTTCAAGTGGAAATTACAAGCTTTCCATCTGTACAGTGGTCTAAAGTAGCTAGGGGTCCAGAAACATACCTAAAATCTCTCCAAAAATGAATAAAATGCTTTTTGTCTATTATAATGCATATAAATATGAAGACATTGATATCAGATTTAAAAATAATGCAAAAACATCACACAATGTGGTACAGTACCTAAATGTGTAATCATAAACTCCTGTTTGTTTTTCTGTACTCTACAGTATGTAATGTTTTCTTTTATGGGGATTGGACGACATTAAAACAATATTCAACCATCCACCACGCTTTGGCAATATTCCAGCTCACATTACATCCGGTGCATTAAACACAAACCCTATTGAACTACTGACTAAGCTATCAATGAATGTTACAGTGTGAAATATCCACTTTATAAAATACCACTAACCAATTTAAAGACACTCAGTTTCAAAAATAACATATAATGAAATATTTTGAGCAGTAACGCTTACATATCAACAAAGAAATCTTATCTGTGTTCAGTAGATAGAGACAGAGACAGAGAATCAATGCTGTCGCTCTCCTCTTGACTTGGTCCAGAAAAACATCAGCTAAGTCTATCAGAAAAATATTCCATAGCCATGCTCAGAAGTTCTCAAGAATAATAATATTTTCCAAGAAATTACAAAACTTATCAATAACGTTTCGCCGGGTGCAGTGTCTTTTACTGTTGCCTCAGAGTGAATGCGTAATGCAGCGATAATGATTAAAAACTTTTGGGTACGCTGGGCTATAAAACGCTATTCCAAAAGTAAAATTAGACATACTATACATTGTTAGAAAGCTTATACGGTCACCTACTGGATAAATTAATTGTTAATCAAGTCAGGTTGTACTAAAAAGGGCGACAACACCGTAAACAACGTGTGGTATTACGCACAGCTATTTTGGTAGGTACCCAAGGCATCACAAACGAACATATATTTCACAAATGGAGTGTTGAAGACAATAAATTATCACTGAATCCTGAATGGGACATCTTTACATGTAAAACCAAAGGTAAGATTTTATATTTATTCCATATTTAGTTACAGCTATTGATAGTAGAATGCCTTAATATAATTATACTATAATTGCCTCTTGTTTATTTCAATGTTCAGTGAGCAAGGTTTTTTCATAGCTGCACTGGAATATCTTCAGCTATTGTTGGCTTTATCTTGTTGCTATGACAGAATATGCATTTTTAGTGGTGAAAGAATGTTTTTATGTATTCCCAGATAGACAATATTGTCAAGTGTGTCATGTGTGGGGGGTGTAGTTGCAGGGAGGGGGTTCTTGGTAAAGGGACGACCAGTGCGACAATGGTGGTGCCTAGAAACACCACCTTCGGCACAGTTGTCCTGAATAGTCTACTAATTTGGTTGCAGGAGAACAGAATGTCTGAGCTGAGCAATCTGAGGACACTGGCGTCATGGCCGCTAACTGATTGCACCAACATGGTAAATGTGCCATTTATTTACATCTTTCGGGGGCATGTATTATTACCAATATACAGTATGCCTAGTTACTGCATCAGCCCACATTTTCTTGAAGAATATTTGTCAAGTGATCAACACTGTTTTGTTACTGTACAGTAGCAAGACAAAGGGAGTTAGTTACCTGCTGGTAGACTAATGCAACTGATATAGGCCTACTTTATTATTATGAGATGGATCAGTCACGTATTAACATATGATCATAATATAGGTGTTCTTACAAAATTTACTCTAGATAAAACTTAATGTGATCACTCCGCAACCAGCAGGCAGTGTGCCAATGCTCTTTGAAGTTCTGCGTAGGGTTTATGATATGATATGACCATGCACTGCACAAAGCAAGATTGTAAGCTAGCTAATAACACAACTTGAAGCAATGTGCTTACAATTCCCATCTATGTTCTTAGCCAGCTAACTAGCAAATACACAAAGGAAGCATACTTGATATAATTGCTTATTTCACAAACAACTCATCATCTGAATTTAATGATAAAATTTAATCCATTCATTACTGAAAGAAATCCATTTTACAGAGGCTGCTGCCTCAGGCAAATCACTTTTGAAACCACAGCATTCTGAGAGAAAAGACTGGAGACAGGGTTCTATGGGATTTCTAATATTAAGAGGTATTTACATGTATATTTTCCCAAAACCTCTGGACCAAAACAATCATTGTTTCAAAAAACTACTACACTATGATCACAAAAAATTAACTGTTGAGGTTTGCTTTAGTTATCAAATCAGCTTGGCTTTCTACATTGAAGTCAATGGGCAGAAAGCTCTATTTCCAGGTGCTTCACTTGCTATAGTCCACGCAAACCCCGCTGCTGATTCTGGAGAGTACAGACAACTTCAGTTCTCTGCAACATGTGGTTTAGTGCTGCTTCTTTACACACGGCAAACTACAGCTAAACTCACAGAGAGAGGAGCTGGAGGAAGACCTTTCATACTGTATGTGGCTTCGACATGTGGTCATGGTCTCTAGATAGAAATGAAATGCGGACACCTAACCGACTGAACCCTCCGATACCCTGGGTAGGTATCGCATTGTCCTATGGAACTTCTGGCCACAGTCGGTACATCCACGGTGTGGATTCGATCCGGGCGTATCCTTGCACCACAGCATAGTGGCTTAACTCAATGAGCTACCCAGCAGCTTAAACAAAGCCCTGTTAAATAAATCTAGTGAGCAGGACAGTGGCATATTGAAATTATGTGCAACATTTCCATGGATGATTTAATGCATTTAACTTTTGCAAAATCAGTGGTTGCTGTTATCACTGACCAAAGCTTTCAGGCTCTATCTTCAGACAAATAAAAAGAGCACAACTAAAATAAAGCTGCACCTTGATTAAACTTACTGGCAAAAGGAGCCCGAGCCCCCACCCTCCAGTCCACAAATAAATCTCTCTGCTGCCAGCTGACCAACATTGGTGGTCTATGTGACCGACAGGTCCTAGCTAGCTAGATCCACACAGATGTTCAGTGGTTATTGTAATGACTTGAACTGCTAATTGATTGCTTTTGTTGAATCTCATGGCACTCAACAGCTACTAAACAACTTCATTATTGAGTTGTTGAGTACAATACTCATGAATTGGTAGTAGCAGACCTTGGAGTCAGGGCCTTCAACAACACACACAAAAATCCTCCACTCCCACCCTCCCATACATGCAACCAAGCTAAAACAGTTGTAATTCTGCCATATACTTGGCAAAATCAGATTTAATCATAAAAACACATTTCTTAAATTTTGGTTGGGCTAGCTGAGAATACCCTGATGGCCCTGGCCAGTGTGTATTGAACCCTATTCTTACATGTATCAAGGATAAAACTAGCTTGAAAATATGTGAATTGTAAAGTGTGATTTCATTAACTCTGTAGAAAAATGCAGGAATTTCTCCATTACAGTAAATTGAAAATTAACAGACTGCAGTGAACTGGATCCCATGCTGGTTTCTGCAACTTAATCAATTATGTCTGATTATGTCCATTCCATATTATTATTGAGCTCTATTGCTGTAACTGGTCAGTAAATAGCTGATAAGATGACAGCCTGTTCTGCCTTGTAATTGGCTAGAAGCAAGATCAAGTGTATGCATGTTCTTTTAGTTTACTGAATATCACTTAGCGAAGATGTTCTTTCACATATTGAAATTTAATTTTTACCAATCTGAAACATATGAAAAAGGGCTGAATGCTTCCAAGTACTTGAATATTACATTACTGAATGTGGGTTAACTTGAAATGAATGATTATACGCTGGATTTCAATTTCAAACAAATTAATGACATTTTAAAAATAATGAAATTCACACTCAACAAATTCAAAATGTATGAATTTCACAATGAAAACTTTCAAAAATATTAATTAACATTTAGAATATTCAAAATAAATGAACAAAATGTCATGTTCTTTAACATCCATTTTGTCAGTATCTGACATTGTGTTACAAAGCACAAGATAAAGAGCATTTCATACTCACTTTCCTCTCCACTGGTGTTGATCTGCACCATGATCTTTAATCTCTGGGAGTTGGCTGCCCGCAGCTTTTGCCAGGAGCCATTGACCTTGTCTGCCAGCTTAACTGAGTCTATCGTCTCCACCATGAATAAGTTAGGCACACCTGGGGTTAAAGACAATGGAGTGAGGGTCATACAAGTTACATAATAAATAACATTATTACTTGAACACAGAACACATTGTCAGTGGCTGTTGCCATAAATGAGATTCATACAATCCCATTTGATACAATACTTTATTGTCCCTCAGGGGAAATTTGTTTTCACAGCTTTGCTTTGCAGGCCTCACATAAATACATAGATACATACAGTATACACACACATAATAAATACATAGATACATACAGTAATAAATACATAGATACATACAGTATATACATATAACACACCTGACATTCAGTGAGGCAGTTTGTTCAGTGCCTTGATAGCAGAGGGGACAAAGCTCTTCTTAAAACGGGCCCATTTCCAGGTCAGAGACCTGTACCTGTACCCTTTCTGTAGTGTGAATGATTCAATATTTCTTGATATAAATGTCTGTGTGTAAATGTGAATGTTACATGGTGCTAGGGCAATGTCCCTATGGGGAAAATTAAGGATTGCATATACAGTAGGTAGAAAATGAATACACCCCCTTCAACAATTTTCAGATTTTGTTGACCTATAGCCTGGAATTAAAATGCAATAAATCTATGTATTTTTTCTACTAATCTACACACAATACTTAGCCATTTCAAAGTGAAACATGAATTATAAAAATATTCTAACATTAAATAAAAATAAACAATTGCAATAATTTGGTTTGATAAGTATACACCCCTTTACTGAAGCATCCCTTAAACTATCTCAGGAACAACCAATTGCCTTCAAGATCACACAATAACTCATTGTCCTACACCTGTTTGGAATCACAGCAATTAACATGATGATGTGAATAAAAACAGCTGTTTACCATGGTCCCTCTGTTTGGAACTGCAGTCTCACACAAAGGCAGCAGCATGGGCTCCAAAGATCTCCCAAAACAAGTCCGTGACAAAGTTGTGGAAAGGTACCCTTTCTAACATCAGGTGAGGGATATAAAAAGATTTCCAAGGCTTTGAAGATGCCTTTGAGCACTGTTAAGACCATCATTAAGAAATGGAAAGTGTATGGCACCACCTACAGTCTACCAAAATCAGGGCGTCCATCTAAACTACACGACCGGGAGAGAAGACAATTAGTCAAAGAGGCTACCCGGCATCCACTGGCAACCTTGAAAGATCTACAGGGTTTTATGATCAACAGAGGGCAACATGTGGATCATGCAACAATATCAAAGATATTGCACACATTTGGCCTGTATGGAAGGGTGGCAAGAAAAAAGCCATTTCTCAAAAAGGTCCATCTGGAGGCCCGTTTTAAGTTTGCAAAAAAACACCTTGAGGATCCTGCAACAAACTGGCAGAAAGTTTTGTGGTCAGATGAAACCAAAATAGAACTTTTTGGCATAAATGCCAAACGTTATGTTTGGCGAAAACCCAACACCGCCCATCACCAAAACAACACCATCCCGACTGTGAAGCATGGTGGTGGCAGCATAATGTTGTGGGGATGTTTCTCATCGAGAGGGACTGGGCAACTTGTCAAGACTGAAGGGAGGATGGATGGAGATAAATACAGGGAGATTTTGGAGAAGAACCTGAAGAGGTCTGCAAAAAGACTGAAAATGGGTCGGAAATTCATATTCCAGCAGGACAATGACCCAAAGCACAAGGCCAAAGCTACCATGGAGTGGTTTGCAAAGAACAAGGTGGATGTTCTGGAGTGGCCAAGTCAAAGCCCTGACTTAAACCCAATTGAAAATCTGTGGAATGACTTGAAGGTTGCAGTCCATCAGCGAAGACCAACAAACCTCTCCCAGCTCGAACAGTTCTGCAAAGAGGAGTGGGGGAAGATCTCCAAATCAAGGTGTGCCAACCTTATGCAGAGCTACCCAAAAAGACTGGTAGCTATAGTTGCTGCCAAAGGTGCTTCTACCAAGTATTGACTCAAGGGGGTGTATACTTAAAAAATGAGGGAATTTCAGTTTTGTTCATTAAATGCTCTTTTTTCAAATTAAAATGATTTCACTGCATTCATATGGTATGTTCTATACTTTGGGTCAGGGCAAAACAAGTCCCATTTTAATCCATGAAATTTACAGACCACGACACAACAAGATGTAAAAACTTTGAAGTGGGGTGTATTCATTTTCTATCCACTGTATGTGTATGTGTGTACAGTGTTTATTTTACACTTCTAAGTTGCAAATATACAAGAACTTGTTCATTTTGTAAAATGAACTTGTCAACCTGGTGTTGGGAATCTTCTCCCGTGTGGAACCAAGTCGGGAAAGGTGCAGTAACACACTGAGGACCACTTTCCAATTGAAAAGTCTTTATTTCGATGCACAAAGGGAGACTCGCCACGGTGCCAGGACAAGCATTCCATACGAATCTCAACGAGACAGCCACAAGTAAGTATTCTGTTGAGAGGTGTGGTGATTGCCAAGTGTGAACGTTCCCAGGATGGAATATACAGTCAGGGCCATAAGTATTTGGATAGTGACACAATTTTCACCATTTTGGCTCTGTACACCACCGCAATGGATTTAAAATGAAACAATCAAGATGGGTTTAACTGTAGACTTTCAGCTTTAATTTAAGGGTTTTGTCAAAAATATTGTATGAACAATGTAGGAATTACAACCATTTTTATACATAGCCCACCCCCCCTCAATTTTAGGGGCTCAAAAGTAATTGGACAAACTAACATAATCATAAATTTAATTGTCACTTTTAATACTTGGTTGCAAATCCCTTGCAGTCAATGACTGCCTGAAGTCTTGAACCCATAGACATCCCCAGACGCTGGGTTTCTTCTTTGGTGATGCTCTGCCAGGCCTCTACTGCCGCTGTCTTTAGTTCCTGCTTGTTCTTGGGGTGTTTTGCCTTCAGTTTTGCCTTCAGCAAGTGAAATGCATGCTCAGTTGGATTCAGGTCAGGTGATTGACTTGGCCATTGCAGAACTTCCACTTTGCCTTAAAAAAGTCTTGGGTCTTGGGTTGCTTTCGCAGTATGCTTCCGGTCACTGTCTATCTGCACTGTGAAGCATCGTCCAATGAGTTTGGAAGCATTTGGCTGAATCTGAGCAGATAATACAGCCCTATACACTTCAGAATTCATCCTGCTGCTTTGGTCAACTGTCACATCTTCAATAAATACAAGGGAACCAGTTCCAGTAATGAGCAGTTCCTTCCCTTCTCCATACTCTTCTCTTCCCATCATTCTGGTACAAGTTGACCTTTGTCTCATCTGTCCATAGGATGTTGTTCCAGAACTGTACAGGCTATTTTAGATGTTTTTTTGGCAAACTCTAATCTGGTCTTCCTGTTTTTGAGGCTCACCAATGGTTTACATCTTGTGGTAAACCCTCTATATTTACTCTGGTGAAGCCTTCTCTTGATTTTTGACTTTGACACAGATATGCCTACCTCCTGGAGGGTGTTCTTGATCTGGCCAACTGTTGTGAAGGGGTTTTTCTTCACCAGGAAAAGTATTCTTCTGTCATCCACCAGTTATTTTCCTTGGTCTTCCGGGCCTTTTGGTGTTCCTGAGCTCACCAATGCGTTCTTTCTTTTTAAGAATGTACTAAATAGTTGATTTGGCCACACCTGATGTTTTTGCTATCTCTCTGATGGGTTTTTTGTTTTTTTTCAGCCTAATTATGGCTTGCTTCACAGACAGTGACAGCTCTTTGGACTTCATATTGAGAGTTAACAGCAACAGATTCCAAATGCAAATGCCACACTTGAAATCAATTCCAGACCTTTTATCTGCTTACTTGTAAATGAAATAATGAGGGAATAACACACACCTGGCCATGGAACAGCTGAGCAGCCAATTGTCCAATTACTTTTGGTCCCTTAAAGGGGGGGGGGGGGGGGGGACCACATATAAAAAATGCTGTAATTCCTACACCGTTCACCCGGTTTGGATGTAAATACCTTCAAATTAAAGCTGAAGGTCTGCACTTTGAGCTCATATTCTTATTATTATTTAATTTCAACTCCAATATGCTGTGGTAGACAGCTAAAATAACAATGACTTTGTCAATGTCCAAATATTTATGGACCTGACTGTACATTGCACCAGACTTCCCGGGGACACCCAAATGATCTGCTGCCGGTGACACCCATTTGATCTGTGGATATTGGAAATCCTTACAAAACAATGATTGAACTCTATTTGTGGCCATTTGTCTCTAACAATGGGAAGCAGTTACAGAGTGTGAGTGTGGGAATATGTATTCAGAATGAAGTTGAGATACAGAATTGTTCAAACCTATCACCAGTATAAACATATTCTTTCTGGAGGAATATCCTCTCTTTAGGTATTGACCAGCAATTTCATACATTAATTAAAATGTCATGCATGAGGTAATATTTGTTATTAGACAACACTGTCTTCAGATGAATGATTAAAAAACAAAGGGCCAAGTTACTTGAAACTATTTATAAAACAATTAGAAAATGTGTTTTTCATCAAATATAATTTCTTTTTGTACTGTGTTTGTATGAGTAAGTGATAATAGTAATTCATATAAATGTAACCTATGAAGCACTTTATTTCTTACAAAATTATGAAAATAAAGTAATCTAAGCTAGTATTGTAAATGGTACAAATGCCTTGCTTCATTTAAGCCATTTTCCAAGTCTCTGTTGTGTTTACATATGGAGTTATAAAGATTTAAATAGGGTACCCCCTAAATGGGCAAGGATTGGCCAGATTTGGCATGTGCGCTAAGGGGTTAAGTTAGCCTAATGTTAGACAATGAATGAGTATGTACATAACGTTACTTTTATAACAACCATTTTTTATTCAGTAAATAGTAAGTGTTATTATAGTTGGCGTGGCCCAGGTGCCAGCTGACTGACGTCACACAGGTGACACCGGTTGGATCCGGTTGGATTTCTGGGAAGTGAGGTCCAAAAACACACCTGCAATTACTGCTTCTCGCCATTGGTACCACCAAAGAGAACAAAACTGAGATCTTCAAGATTGTAACTTTAAATGACAGGTCTTAAACGACATTTACCTAAACCTTGATGTGGGTAAAGTCTCAGTCCTAGTGCTATTGGACCTTAGTGCAGCATTTGACACCATTGACCATGATATACTTTTGGACAGACTAGAAAACTGGGTTGGCTTATCTGACATAATTTTACAATGGTTCAGATTCTGCCTACAGAATAGGGACAACTTTGTTTCACTCGGTAATTTTACATCTGATCGTACAAACATGACGTGTGGAGTCCCTCAAAGGTCCATACTGGGGCCACTCCGATTTAACTTATACATGCTCCCACGAGGCAAAATTCTTCAGAATAACAACATTTCCTATCATACCTATGCCGATGACACAAAAATTTACGTCACCCTTTCCCAAGATGACTTTGCACCAGTAGACTCTCTACTGGACTGCATTGTACAAATCAATAACTGGATGTGTCAGAATTTCTTACAACTAAATAAAGACAAAACTGAGACTATTGTTTTTGGGGCTAAGGAAAAGAGGCTAGGGGTTAGTGCTCACCTACAATCTTGTTCCTTAATATGTAAAAACCAGGTCAGAAATCTGTGTCATTCATGACTCGGATTTCAGCTTCAACTCCCACACCAAGTTAATAACTAAGGCAGCCTACTGTCATCTCAAAAATATATCCAGAGTTAAGGGTTACATGTCCAAGCACGATCTTGAGAAACTTATCTATGCTTTTATATTCACCAGACTAGACTACTGCAACAGCCCTTTTTCGGGGCTTTCCATACAGGCACTCAGACAGCTTCAACTTATTCAAAATTCTGCTGCTAGAGTCCTGACTAATCCCAGGATGGCGAATCACATTACTCCCATTCTTAAATCACTACACTGGCTGCCTGTATCTTACAGAATAGACTTTAAAATCCTGCTCCTTGTTTGCAAATCACTTAATGGCTTCAGACCAAAATACATCTCCAACATGTTAGCACCTTATGAACCCACTAGATCGCTAAGGTCATCTGAGGGTGGCTTTTTAATTGTTCTAAGAGTCAGGACTAAATGTGGCGAGGCAGCATTTGCCCACTATGCAACCAACAATTGGAACAAACTACCAGATGATCTTAGATCGGCCCCATCTATAGCAGTTTTTAAGAGCAGGCTAAAGACTTTCCAATTCTGTTTGCCTTTTTAAAGCGCTGCACTGCACTTTATTTGCACTTTTTATCCTTTCTTTTATTTTTTTTTCTAATTTATGTATCTTTTTAAATAGATTTTAAACTGTTTTATCTTTTAAACTGATTTTAAACTGTTTTTAGTTCTTAAGTTGCACTTTTCTTAAATTGCACTTTTAATTTTTAAATGAAAATGGAAATCTTGTAAGCTCATTGGGAGGGGGGGATGCATTGTTTTATTTAAATATCTTGGTACGTACTGGTGTTCATGATGATGTCTATCTTAACAGGTGCTCCAGGACCTGTAGAATTTTTCTAAAATTTCTAAAAAAAAAAAAAAAAATACCTGCCATATTTCAAAATGCATGGGATTTATTCCTACATCAGTTTCACCCTTCTACCCTCCATTGGAAATATATGCTACTGCATGTGGTGAAAATGAATATACCCCATGCATTTTGAAATATGGGGGGTGGTCATTATTTTTTTTAAATATGAAAAATTCTACACCTCCTGCTTTTTACTACTTTTTAAAATTGATTTTATGTATTTTGAATGTACTGTCAAATCAGTCTTTCTTTTTTCACTATTCTGTAAAGCACTTTGAATTCCATTCAATTGTATGAATATGTGCTATACAAATAAACTTGACTTGACAGTGATGACGTCTTTGTGTAGGTTAACTTGGAAGTTTCTTCTGTCATGGTTTCCCTCCGCAGATTTCCAACGCTTTCTTTCCCCACAGAGATTTCGTTTTCTGCAGAAAATAAGGTCTGATAAAGAAATTGAATCTAAGTGAGTTTCATGTTTGTTCAAGGAGATAAATTACACCCATTAATATCTCAACCTTATGTTAAACACAGCCCTTATTTTCCACAGGAAACTAAATCCCTATGGGGAAAAAAGCATTGGAAATCTGTGGAGGGAACCCATGGCTCAAAAATGCGAATTCACTTTCGAGTTAGGACCAGTATATGAGGGACTGGATAATGATGTCACAATCCATAATGCTTTCAGGAAGCATTCAACCATAGGAGATGAACAATGAAGCGGAATGACTGGGAGTGAATTGGTAGCGTGGTGTGACAAGATGGTTTTAACAATCTCTGTTACTCTCCGACCTTTGAAACAAAAATAAAGATTTGTCTTTGAGAAATTGATTGCAGGCTTATTTTGTCAATATTAGCTATGTCCACTGTGTATCTGATGAACTGCCCATATGACATTGCTAACTGGCTAACATTAGCGGCAACGTTATTCCTGACTTCGGCACAAAGTGTGTGTTGTGTAATGTACAGATTCTAGCTCTATAGTTGCTAGCTGGCCTTTAATCCCTTTGTGCAATTGCTAAATCTGGCCAATCCTAGTTTATAATCATAATTTAGGAAGAAATAAAGTGCCAAAAATGCAATTGTCTAGGCAAAAAATCTAAAATAAATTTGCTCTTTACAGTTTGCAATTAGTTGCAACCATAACTAGTTTACAATGAAATACTGAAAGATTGCATATATACAGCATATGTAGGAGCGCTATATAAAAGGACGACCAGCTCGACAATGGTGGCGTTAACACAGAGCTATAACACAGAGTTTGTGTTTTCAAGTCATAATTTGGTTGCAGGAACACAAAATGTCGGAATTGAGCAATCTAGGCACACTGGCATGCCGACCACTAGGGACACTGTGCAAAGGGGTTAACAGCAACTAGCTAGGCTATTCTTTGAACCACGGGCATTTGGATGATGGTAAATTTGTTTTATTCCAACAAACAACATACATTTTGTGCTGATGCCAGGAAATGTCTGTTCACCATGTGAGCAGTGGCCACCCCCAGCCTGCCTCAGACTGTGAAAAAACTACATTTTAATTCATAGGGATAAACTTGAAAACAGATATTAAAATCACAATCAGCCAAATATGTATTTGTGAGATATGATGCCAAACAAAATACCTTTCTTAAAATAAAATAAAAATCCAGGATCATCAAATTGGAATCCATACACATTACTCACTGTGTAATTGACTAAAGTATTCATATCCCTGAATTTTAAGATAAATTTAAGGTTATTTAAGCTGTGAACGTGTCAGTTGGCAGCATTAAAGCTACTACCTAGTGTCTAATGGCTACTGTCCCATACCATGGTTACATTTTAAAATGAGCTTTTGTAGATATTTTTTTTGTTTTGTTTTGTTTCGCTTCTGTTGGCCAGCCTACATTTTTTTTTCTCTCTCTCAAGTGATGTGCTGGTCAAGGTAAAATCGAAGGGGTGTGGCCTGCTAAGTGGAAACACCTGTCCAGTGCCCTAGAAAAAGGCATTTGGAGTCAGAAGGCATACATCACCATACAGACTGAGAGGACAGAAAAAATCATTAAAAAGGATAGCTGGATATATCAAAAGCAGCAGACAGAAAGAAACTACTAGGGGACTCCGAGATAAACACCAAACAGGTCGGCCAAGGAACACGACTATAGTTGATGACAGGTGAAGGTTCAATATGCTGAGTAGGGGGTGACGAAATAATTCATGTTTGGTAGCTCTAGGTCTCACAGTTTAGGAGCTATAAGCCTCAACAGGGATGAAAAAAATAAAAATAAATAATAAAATTAAATATAGCTGCAAGCAGCGATACTTGGGGTCGAAGCACACACAGCCAATATTAAATGGTGTAATATTGGCTGTGTGTGCTTCGACCCCGAGTATCGCTGCTTGCAGCTATATTTAATGTTATTATTTATTTTTATTTTTTTATTTTTTTATTTTGCCAGTCAGTGCCAAAATAATGCAGTGGCCAAAGGGAGGTGCCCTTTTCCACTGTGCCAAGTTTAAAAGGTTTGACCCATGTGGTTAGACCAAGACATGGGCCAGAGGAATCTGGCTAATAGCATTTCCAAAATGACTGCAATCCTAGATGGCAGTGACAAATAATGTGCAGATACATGTAGATAAAGAAATGAATCACTAAATCAAGTTTTAAATGTCTACAAAACAGTGATTTCTCAATTTATGAATCCAAAGAATATTGTGCCCTATAGCACCACCACGTGTCTCATTTGGGCCAATGCTTTTGGGCTGGGTTTCAGCTGCAAGTACCAATGTTGCTGCCAAATTTCATTAAACCACATTTTTGTGTGATAAGTCACACCCACATCAATTTTATTGGCTTACTGAAGATGTTTTTTGTAGTATCAATGTTTTTTCTAGAAACTTTTTAGAGGACTGAACAAATTTCTCATGAACAAATCGATGTAAGTTCCATGTCGACAAGTAAAGCATTGTAGGAGGAGGTGTTTTTTAAAGGTTTAAAAAAAAATTAAAAAAATCTAAATGGCAGAAAAACAATAGCCTGGGCAAAACGGTCCATTGAAGAGTCCATATACAGTAAGTTGCTCAGGTAAGACACATGAAGTAATATGAAATTTATATTGGTATGTTGAACAGGCTGGGAAATAACCATCTTGAAATTTGTGTGAAACTTTGCTGTAACGCTCCCTACTTGTGCTGGCCAAGCTGGTATACTGGTACAGGAATCCAGGAAGTACATTCATGCCTAATTTTAATTTCAAATTTTATTTGATTGACTGCTTAAATTTCATTGGCTGATGGCGGCCAGAATGTCAACTCTTCCAATTAAGATTGGTCCGAGTATCCCTGCTGGGACCCTTAATAATTAGAACAAAAACAAGATGGTTTATGCACTTTGTGCTTGGACCCCTAATAATCAGAACAAAAACAGTAGAATTCCCCTAATAATAAATATAGCTGCAAGTGCATGAACCCCTAATCATCAGAGCAATACACGGGGCCCAAGCACACACAGCCAATGTTACACCACTTAAGTGGCCAATCAATGCCAAAATCATGTAATGACCAAAGGAAGGTGCACTGAGGTCTAACCCTTAGGGGCGATTTGACTAAAGCTTTTAAATTCATAAAAGAGATTAACAAAGTGAACAACAAGAGATTCCTCAGGTTGAGTTCTGTTATTAGAACGTGGGGGCATAAATGGAAATTAGCAAAAGGTAAATTCTGTGCAGATGTTTGGAAGCAAAACCTGGCTAGCATTGTTGGGCTGAATGGCCTGTTCTTGTTATTAAGTTACACCAGCTGCTTGATCTTCTTAGCAGTGTGCATGGGGTCATTACCTTGCTGTAGAATAAATTTGCTCCCAATCAAACAATGTTCAGTAGAGTTTTTTCTTTTGCTCAGTTCAATTTCCTTTTTGGTCATAAACCTTTTCTTTGACAGTCTTTCTCCTTGGTCTTTATTTTTATCATACGCCATTGTAGTCAAAGGCAGAACAGGTCATTTTCGGCAGATTTTTCTCTGCTATTCTTGTTTTGCTTTCCAGGCAACTAGCTAGCTACATAGCCTGGGGCAGTCAGAGAGACTGGATTTTTTATCTTAAAGTTTATAATTTATTGATATCTGTTGGGATGTGATTTAACAAAATATGAAATATGAAGAGTGTTCTAAAAAAACAACTTACATACTGTCCTTGTTGCTTTTTACTTGGTAGCACTGGTGCTCCCAAACTCAAAAAGTTAGGAGCACCAGCAAAAATTTCAGCACACCCACCAAAATTTAAGCAATTTGTGAAGAATGGACAGTAGTAGTGTACATCTGCTGAAAATTACTGTTACAAAAGTTGTGAATGTTAGCACATGGGATCCACTTCCAGGTCCACTTACACTTTAGTTAATGAGCAGTATGAGTTTGAATGTCTCTTTCCAGGCTGTTACATCCCAGTATTTTTTGGTATTTGTGTTTTGTTGCTGCCACATTGTTTCTGGCTCTTCTACAGATGGGCATAATGGTGTCACAGTCCTGTCACAGAAATGTGGATCCAAGATGCGCCTGAGAGATGACGGACGCGATCTTGGTGAGATCCTACAACCAGTGTTATACTTGTATATATCTGCTTATGACTCTTTTAGGACAAATAGCTCATCTCCCTGCGTCGCTGTAAATGAACGCCTTCTTGCATTTTACATACCACTTTATGCTTAACTGGGTCTTCTTTCGGGTTGAGGTTAATATTGTGGTGGCTTAGTGTTAGGTCCAGTAACTTTTTCTTGATGACCCAACATTCGAACAGCTGGACAGCAGCCGGAAAGGCTGACCTTCTGATCGCGGACTACTTTAAAATCAATGGGGTCCACTCTGGTCATAGCCATTAAAGCAAAAGTAACGGAGGGGTTGCTCGAACAACAGTAACTTATTAAATGCGAAGGCCCCGAAACTACAATTCAGTATAAACATCTACAGCTGGAAATGAAACGTTTAGAGCTCAGGGAGTTGGCGGCAGAGGTGCGCCTAAGAGAGTTAGAGGTAGAAGCTATGTGGGCTGGTAGCAGAAGGCAATCACCTGAATTTTATGTCAGCAGAAACATTAGCTTGGTTTTTTCATGTGGCAGAGGTGGAAAAATAGCGCTTGGTAAAAAGAACGCTTGGCCGCTGTTGCTGCAGTGTGTGCTGGTGGGTAAAGCCCAGGATGCTTATTTGTCGCTGTCCTAAGAGCAGAATCTCGATTACGAGGTGGTGAAAACCGCGGTGCTGAGGGCATATGAATTAGTACCAGAGGCTTATCATCAGAAGCCTCGTCAGTATCGGAAAACAGATAGCAAAATTTTTGTCAAGTTCGCACGTGACAAAGATAATATGTTTGACCACTGGTGTGCCGCCCAAGGGGTTCAATCATTTCAGCAACTCCGTGATTTGCTGTTTTAAAACTGTGTACCTGAACGTGTTACCACCTATTTGAATGAACAGAAAGTAACTCAGGTTGCACAAGCAGTGGTGTTAGCTGACGAGCATACCCTGACTCATAAGAAATTCCCCATCGTGCCATAGTGATGTCACTCTCCTAAGGGAATCCCCTAAAGACTCAGTCGGTCCTTCATAGACCAGTACTCCTGTTACTGGTGGAGATCAGGAGGAATTTGGAGCAAAAGGGAAAGTGTATTGCTTTTGCAAAAAGCTTGGTCGTGTCATGGCTGATTGTTGGATCCTGATGAAAAAGGAAGAATGAAATTTGTGAAATGTCATCGCGTAAAAAGGATGATGCTCTCCAGGATTACACGCCATGTCATATTGATGGTTTTGTGTCATTGACTAACGAGCCTGGCTCGCGAAAACCGGTTAAAATACTGACGCTGGCGCTGCACAGTATTTTATTTTGGAGGATGTTTTAACCTTGTCTGAGAAATCCTCCTTGTACAGGGATTTGAAATAGGCTGTGTTAATGTGCCCCTGCATGCTATTCTGTTCAAGTCTCACCTCGTGACAGGTGGTGTTGTGGTGGGTGTGCGACCTAGTCTTCCTCTGGAAGGTGTGTCCTTTGTTTTGGGGAACGACTTAGCTGGGGGCAGACCTTTGTCTAGCCCTGTGGTGACCCCTGTCCCTCTTGTCAGATGCCCTGACGGACGTATGCAGAAGTACCCTGGCATATTTCGTGCTTGTGTTGTCATGCGTGCTATGTCCAAATGCCCTTTGACTAGCTGCGACACTGCAAAGGCAAAAGCTCCCGAGTCAGATTACGCTTATAAATTGAGTGACTCGTTCTTCACAAAGCTTGATGCTGATTTATAGTCGCATTAACGCATGTTCTGTTATGACGACCGTTTGCCCGACCCTTATGCTGCGTTCAAGACAACTCGGAACTAGTAAAAAACGAGGTCCGACTTGTGAAAAAAGCAACTGAACGGTCGTCGAACTCGGAATTATAGGTCGGAAATTCGAGCATCATTTCTGAGCTCCGACTTTTCCGAATTCCGGATTGGTGACATCACAGTAAGATAAATGGCGGCATTTGTAGTTCGTGGTAAGAAAGGAAAATGGTGTATTTAGGCTTTTCATGCATTTTCATTTGGCTGTGTGATTATGTGATATGCGTTAGGCTACAATAATATGACAGCAGTAAGTAGGTCATAATCATATGTGGATTGTAAATTGCTCTAAAAACACACAAACTGTAAACAGTAGTTTTGAACATGCACAGGAATGTTGTAATAAAACACACTAAACAATAGTATCTAAGGTTTTGGATCACTGAAATGTGTTCATTAGGGTCTTGGGTATCAAAAGATGACAAAATATTTTAGCAAATCCAATGAGAAATATAAAATAAATTGCTAAAAGTTAGTGCTGTGACTGCTCTTTTTCAACACCAGGTGAGAATGGGAGGGCAAATGGCCTTTCTGTAATGAATATGCATTGGGTAGGAGGACCTACCAGCTAAGTAGGCTATTCACACCTGGCCGCATGCCTCCCCACCACTAAGACAAAGACTCAGTGAGCCATTTAGAAGACAGAAACGAAGACATCTTTTGATTTTAGAACGTTTATTGAAGTAAACTATATGCATGGAAGATGAGATGAGACTGGTGTACTCTTGCAATGCCTGCGTGGCCTCTTAGCTAGTGGTGAACTAGGCCGTGTTTCCTGATCAGCATCTCTATAAATATGATAAAAACAAAATTGTCAGGAAACGTTACATCGAATCAAACTTTATTTATATAGACATAGACATAGACAAACAAAGAACCAAACAAACACAACCAGACGCAGAGAGGTAGCCTATAATTTTGAGAAGCAATATTGCTTGGTTAGAATCGTTCGTAGTGTGGGAATTTACAAGTGCGCATATTAGTGAATATTCCTACAAACACACAGAGAACGTAATACAGCAGACATATACAAATAGTGCAAGCCATCAACGAAACAACATTAGCTAAACTAAATAAACATTGATATTACAGCTCAACTATGCGCACCTCATCAATAACAATGCATCAATCTGAAGTAGGCTAGGTCTGTTTAGCTAAGTGGTTATTTTATTGCTATTTCCCAAATTTACTTACAATATGCTAATATCGATTGTGCGAGGACATCAGTTTTAGAATCCTAGCCACGCCACTACATGCCAGGCATGGGCTATTTATTACCAATATGATCAAAAAAATACAGTCTACCTGCTACTTCTAACACAACCAGACGCGGAGAGCCTAGCCTATAATTTTGAGATGCAATAGTTTGAATCGTTCGTAGTGTGGAAATTTACAAACGCGCATATTGCTAGATATTCCTACAAACACAGAGATACGTTGCAATACAGTACACATATTTACCGATATGATGATAATAAATATACTTACTCATGAAGTTGATCCTCAGCTGGATCAGTTCGGTGTTCGAAATGGCACCGCTCTTTGTCAGTGTCAGCTTCCGGACGGACCATTTTCCAAAATTAAACAAAATGTTGACCTCAAAAGAAGTGAATTAGGCTACACTTTGACATTCTACCCTGCTGTCGCAGGCTTGGCATTTCTCACATGGATCTCGCATCGCCCCTCCCCTAGTCTCCTTCTATGGAGAGTAGTTATAATGTCGTTAACATGTGAATGCGATTTGGGCGGACTTCCTGCTGAGCGAAATTCACATAGTAATGAGTAAGGATTAACAAAGCATGCATGGTTTAATTAATCAAATTTAAAACTTTTAAAACAATTCATATTATTTGCCAGTGGGCGCATTGGAAAGTCGCGATTCTAAGGTTTCTGTCAATGTTTTTGTTGCGTCTGGATGATAACAACTCGTGAAGTTAATCATCCAAATAGAAACAAAAGTTCATTTAATCTTGTCATGCTCCGCTGGCGGAGCTCCCGACCCCAGAGGGTTAAGCAACTGGCTCGGGGCAAAGAAACAGAAGTATAGCTTAACTGTTGTATCAAAAGAAATGGAAGAATAGCCTAACTGCAATATCCTAGTTCGAGTCCTAGTTCTGTATTATACTCCCTTTCCACTGTTTCCTGCTCACTTCTCACTCCTGCCCACTCCCAAGATGGCTGCCACATTTTCCAAGATGGCTGCCACTATGCTTCTCTGAGAACTTGGACTGGATCCTATCCACCTAATATCTCTGTAATTATTTATTTATCCTGGTATTTTTTTACAAAGCAAGTTAAAACAGGCTACATCAACCTCTTTATAAAATTTGGTAAGGAATTTCTGCTTGATTTGGATTCTCCAGGCCTCAGGCATTGTTTGCCCGGACTGCTACTACTAACACTTCAGCTGCTGCTGCTAATGCTGCTATGGCTGCTGCTATTGCTTCTGCCACTGCCTCTCCTAATTACAAATCCATCTAGCGTGGTCTTGGGGGTCTGGATTGTTGCTGCTAATGTTGCTCCTGTTGCTGCTGCTACTATCACTGTCCCCCCAACTGCTAACCATCTAGTCTGGCCTTGGGCCCTGTTGGCCTGGATTGCTGCTTCTACAACTACTACTACCTCCACTATCTGATAGCCATCTAGCAGTGCCCCTTGCTGTCCCCCCTCTCTAACCTCCTCCTCTGCCTAGCCATCTAGCTAGGTAGCTCTCTCATTTTTTTTCTCCCTTACCTGCTAACCAACCAGCTAGGTAGCTTTACTGTGGTCTGCTAGCATTTGGGTGAGTGCAAACTGTTTTCTACTGGAGTAAGGACTGCTGGAATTTGGGTGAGTGTAATTGTTTTTTTGTTTTCAACTGGACTAACTATGGCTCCCCTCAAACTGCTTTGCTTTTTTTTTTAATTAGCGTTTTTCACATCGTTTTCTTTACCTATTGTGCCTGAAAATGAACTTTATGATCTTGCTTGTTTACCCAGCAGCGAAACAGACAATGTTCGTTCACACGACAGGGACACTGTTTCTTTAATGGTAGTAAAGACTTTTGGGTCAACGTGAAACATGAACTCTATCATTCCGCCACTGTTGTCATGTTTTATTATGAGATTGCTTCACAAAATGATTTTGTTGCCATCCAATGTGCATACAACTGCCTCAAAAAAACCTACAACATTGTAGTGCTTCCTCTGTTCTCTGCCGTGTTTTGATTGTATTACTGCCTATGATTTCTGGTAATGTTCATGTTCACCCTGGCCCTCCTTTCGATGTTGCTTTCCCCAATGCTGGCTTAGGTTCAAATGATCTATGTTTGGTGATTTTTGTGCCCGTAAAAACCTGGGGTTTTTGCATGTCATTACAAGAAGTATATTACCCAAGATGGATCAGCTTAAAGTATGGGTGGAGAGCTCAAATCCTGAAGTTCTAGTGATTACTGAGACCTGATTGCGTAAGTCTATTCCCTACTCTGATGTAAACTAATCTGGTTACAATCTATTTCAACAGGATAGGTCATCTAAGGGTGGTGGGGTGGCAATCTTTACCAAAGAACACCTTCAGTGCACTATAGCCTTGGCTAAGTCCATTCCTAAACAGTTTGATTTACTTGTCCTTAACATCAAGCTATCCAACAGCTTTTCTCTGTCAGTGGCTGGCTGTTATCACCCTCCATCAGCACCAGCATGTACCCTAGCGGCCTTAAGCTGTGCCCTGGCGCCTTTCACCAGTCTGAGCTTGTCCTACTAGGTGACCTCAATTGGGACATGCTTAAGCCTCCTGAGAAAGTTGTGCAACAATTTGACTCCCTAAATTTCCACCAAATCATAGCCCACCCTACCAGGTATGACCCCAATATCCCTGATAAGGCTACATTGATAGATGTGGTTTTTACAAATTCCCCACACATGTACCAATCTGGTGTGTTTTGAAATGACCTCAGCAACCACTGTTTCATTGCCTGTGTTCGCAAAAGCCTCTCTGTCAAACAGCCTGTCATCATCACTGATAAGTGTATTCTAAAACATTTCAATACTCAAGCATTCTCACATGACCTGGCCAATGTAAGCTGGTATAGAGTCAGCCTGATCCCCACCGTGAATGATGCATGGTTTCTGTTCAGGGACCTTTTTAGTGCTGTGATCAACAAGCATGCCCCCATTAAGAAACTACGGATAAAAAATCACCTCCGTCCCTGGTTTAACCCTCTGGGGTCGAGAGCTCCGCCGGCGGAGCTCGACAAGATTTCGTTTCTATTTGGATGATTAACGTCACGTGCTGTTATCATACAGACGCAACAAAAACATTGACAGAAACCTTAGAATCGCGACTTTCCAATGCGCCCATTGGCAAATAATATGAATTGTTTTAAAATGTTTAAATTTGATTAATTAGACCATGTATGCTTCGCTAAACTTTACTCATTACTATGTGAATTTCGCTCAGCAGGAAGTCCGCCCAAATCGCATTCACATGTTAACAACATTATAATTACTCTCCATAGAAGGAGACTAAAGGAGGGGCGATGCGAGATCCATGTGAGAAATACCAAGTCTGCGAAAGCGGGATAGAATGTCAAAGTGTCGCCTAATTCACTTCTTTTGAGGTGAACATTTCGTTTAATTTTGGAAAATGGTCCGACCGGAAGCCGACACTGATGAAGAGCGGTGTAATTTCGAACAGCGAACTGATCCAGCTGAGGATCAACTTCATGCGTAAGTATATTTCTTATGATCATACTGGTAAATATGTGTACTGTATTGCAACGTATCTGTGTGTTTGTAGGAATATCCAGCAACGTGCGCGTTTGTAAATTCCCACACTACGAACGATTCGAACTATTGCATCTCAAAATTATAGGCTAGGCTCTCTGCGTCTGGTTGTGTTAGAAGTATCAGGTAGACTGTATGTTTTTCGAACATATTGGTAATAAATAGCCCGTGGCGTGGCTAGGATTCTAAAACTGATGTCCTCGCACAATCAATATTAGCATACTGTAAGTAAATTCGGGAAATAGCAATATAGTAACCACTTAGCTAAACAGACCTAGTCTACTTCAGATTGATACATTGTTATTGATGAGTTGCGTGTAGTTGAGCTGGAATATCAATGTTTATTTAGTTTAGCTAATGTTGTTTCGTTGATAGCTTGCATTATTTGTAAATGTGTGCTGTATTACATTCTCTGTGTGTTTGTAGGAATATTCACTAATAATTCTTTGTTTGTATATGATGTAACCATGTCACATTTCAAGTTTTGTTTTCATTAGTTAGTGGTTTGCCCCTTTTTTGTAAAGCACATATAATTTTCACCTGTTGAAGGGAATTTGCTATATAAATAAAGTTTGATTTGATGTCACATTTCCTAACAATTTTGTTTTTATCATATTTACAGAAATGCTGATCAGGAAACACAGCCTAGTTCACCACTAGCTAAGAGGCCACGCAAGCATTGCAAGAGTACACCAGTCTCATCTCATCTTCCATGCGTATAGTTTGCTTCAATAAATGTTCTGAAAATCAAAAGATGTCTTTGTTTCTGTTTTCTAAATGGCTCACTGAGTCTTTGTCTTAGTGGTGGGGAGGCATGCGGCCAGGTGTGAATAGCCTACTTAGCTGACAGGTCGCCCTACCCAATGCATATTCATTACAGAAAGGCCATTTGCCCTCCCATTCTCACCTGGTGTTGAAAAATAGTAGGCACAACACTAACTTTTAGCAATTTATTTTATATTTCTCATTGGATTTGCTAAAATATTTAGTCATCTTTTGACACCCAAGACCTTGATGAACACATTTCAGTGACCAAAAGTCGTAGTCACAATTGTTTAGTGTGTTTTATTACAACATTCCTGTGCATGTTCAAAACTACTGTTTACAGTTTGTGTGTTTTTAGAGCAGTTTACAATCAACACATGATTATGACCTACTTACTGCTGCCATATTATTGCAGCTGAGTTTGTGCTGAAAACAAAGATGTGAAACACTTTGGAATCACTGTATATAAAGTTGATGAAATTTACACAAATGTCAGAGCATCGCACAATCACCAGTGTGCCTCATTTTACCCTTAGACCCCAGAGGGTTAATCGAGATTTGGCAGTGCTGCTACAAAAAAAAATTCCGCCTGGCGCAAAGCACGTCTATCCAGGTCTGCCAATGACAGACTTTTGTTTCAGATCCGGAATAAGGCCACACAAGCTGTGTGACAGGCCAAAGCTGGCTACTTTAAGGAGCAATTTACATTATGCGGTGCCGACCCCAATACATTTTGGAAAACGGTGAGAAATCTCGAGAACAAACCCTCTTCTCTGCCCTTGTCACTTAAAGTGGATGATCTTGTAGTTACAGATAAGAACTCTATGGCTGATATCTTCAATCGACACTTTATAAAGTCTGGTTTTGTTTTCAAGTCTTTAACCACCACCTGTATATCAAAGAGTCCCTCGCCCTAAAGACCTACGCCTTGGCCACCTGCTGCCCCTAGTCCTATTTGCCCTCCCAGCCTCCATGCTCCCCTTCACAGTTTTTCTCTCCGGCCTGTCTCGGAAGGGGAGGTTTTGAGGGAATTGATCTCTCTGGACCCCAAAAAAACAGCTGGATCCTATGAGCTTGCCGCATTTTTCATCAACATTGTGGCCCCCATAATTGCAGCTCCCATAACAGAGCTCCTTAACCTCTCCCTCCATACGGCCGAAATACCAGCTGGTTGGAAAGAAGCGGCTGTGCTTTCTCTGTTTAAGGGTGGTGATCAGGCTGACCCAAACAATTACATTTCTATCTTGCCTTGTGTTTCCAAGGTATTTGAAAAACATGTTAACAAACAGCTAACTGACTATCTGGATGTGTATGGTATACTATCTGGGGTGCAGTCTGGTTTTCGTTCTGAGTACGGTTGTGTTACAGCTACTTTAAAGGTTCTCAATGATATTACATCTGCATTAGATGTCAAACAACACTGTGCTGCAATATTTATTGACCTTGCCAAAGCTTTCGATACGGTTGATCATACCATTCTTATAAATAGACTGAGCAGCACTGGGGTCACTAATCACTCACTGGCTTGGTTCTCTCACTACCTCTCTCACCGGGTGCAACGCGTGAGGTATGAAAACCTTCTCTTTCACCCTCTCCCAGTCACCAGGGGTGTCCCCCAAGGCTCCATACTCGCTCCCACACTCTTCTCCATATACATCAATAACATCCCTCAGGCTGCTGGTAACTCACTCATTCACCTATACGCTGATGACACAATTCTTTATGCTACTGGTCCTTCACCCGACACTGTACTAACCACACTCCAGGATAGCAGGCTTTTATCCACCTTAAACTGTCTCTTAACACCTCCAAGACTAAGGTTATGTGGTTCTGCCGGAAGGGTGCCACACCCCCTCCAGTCCTCAACATCACCACCAGTGAGGGAGCTACCCTGGATCAGGTCACAGTCTATAAGTACTTGGGCATCTGGCTAGACAACACGCTATCCTTCTCCCACCATATCTCTAAGCTGCAGTCTAAGGTCAAGGCCAAACTCGAGTTCCTTTATAGAACTCGTTTCACTTTTGCCAAACTCACCCTCATACAAATGACTATTCTCCCCATGTTCGACTACGGTGACATAATATACAGGTCTGCATGCAAAGGTACACTTTTGACTTTTACACTTTTTGCAAGCTTGATACTCTTTACCATTCTGCTATCCGATTTGCCACAAATGCCCCCTTCAAAACACACTACTGCACTCCTTACTTTCTGGTCAACTGGCCCTCCCTTCACACCCATTCACTGACTTACTCTCATTTACAAGGCCCTTCTTGGTTTATCACCTCCCTACCTATGTCATCTGCTGCACCCTATGTTTGTCACACACAACACCCAGTCCTCACTCCATAATCCAATTAAAAATTCCCAAAACCAACACCTCTCTCAGTCTTGCATCATTTCAATCCGCTGCTGCCTGCGACTGGAATGCTCTGCAAAAAACCCTAAAACTGGATAAATTTATTACCATTTCTACCTTCAAACATGCCATCTCAGACATTTTCACTGATTCCTGCAACTGTTTTTCTGCCATGTAATATCCCCATAACCCTCTTATGGTTTTTTTATTTTTCTTCTTCTCCCCCATATCTTGTTTGTTGACTGTTGTTTGCTTGCCTGTGTTTTCATGTGCCTATGTTTAGTTTGTTATTACTGATGTATTTTGTGCTTTTAACATGCTTTTATATTCTAGCCCACCTCCCCTTCCCTTAAGTGGTTTTTGTCGCTTGCCAGGCTGCCATTGTATATAAGAATTTGTTCTTAATGACTTGCCTGGTGAAATAAAGGTGAAATAAATAATAATATTTAAAAAATAAATAAAAAAAACTTGTCCTGTTTTGATCCCACATAATAGAAGGGGATGTTTTTGTGAGCTTTTATTTTCCCCATGTGAGGTTGGACACAATTACATTGTGTGATTTGCTTTAGAAGTGCGAGGGATCCAGGGAATGATCTTTGAGTAATGGAAAATTTAGCTTTACGTGTTGTACAATGTGTCTGTTGTTGCGATGCATTGAGGTCCATCGTTTCGTGTTAATGCTTAAAAAACGGGATGTTTTAGTGAACCTTTATAAGTGAAAAGTTGGACACACTACGTTGTGCGAGTACTCATATTACCAAGTAATGTTAAATTTAGCAGGTCAATATACCCATCTGTTGTTACCTGTTGGGCTTGAGTTTGCCATGTTATGATTTGAGCACATTTTGTTATGCTAAATACAGTACCTTTGAGGGTTTCTGGACAATATTTGTCATTGCTTTGGGTTGTTAATTGATTTCCAATAATAAATAAACATACATTTGCATAAAGCAAGCATATTTGTCCACTCCCATGTTGATAAGAGTATTAAACACTTGAAAAATATCCCTTTAAGGTACATTTTGAACAAATAAAAAATGTGTGATTAATTTACGATAAATCGCGATTAACTATGGACAATCATGCGATTAATTGCGATTAAATATTTTAATCGATTGACAGCCCTAATATACACATATATAACACAGATATATATATATATATATATATATATATATATATATATATACATATACATATATATATATATACATACACACTCTCCGGCCACTTCATTAGCTGACAGGAGTGGCACCCGGGTGTGGTCTTCTGTTGCTGTAGCCCATCTGCTTCAAGGTTTGACGTGGTGTGCGTTCAGAGATGCACTTCTGCATACGTCGGTTGTAACGAGTGGTTATTTGAGTTACTGTTGCCTTTCTATCAGCTCGAACCAGTCCAGCCATTCTCCTCTGACCTCTGCCATCAACAAGGCATTTTCGCCCAGAGAACTGCTGCTCACTGGATATTTTCTCTTTTCCGGACCATTCTCTGTAAACCCTAGAGGTGGTTGTGCGTGAAAATCCCAGTAGATCAGCAGTTTCTGAAATACTCAAACCAGCTCGTCTGGCACCAACAATCATGCCACGTTCTTCCCCATTCTGACGCTTGGTTTGAACATCAGCAGATCATCTTGACCATGTTTACATGCACTTGAAAAAGTTAGGAGCACCGGCAAAAATTTAGAAGCGCCCACCAAAATGTAAGGAACACCAACAGTATATGTAATAGATTTTTTTTTAATTGACGACAATATAACAGTACGGTTTACATGTAACATAAAACAATGAAAGTAGCTTTAAAAGCGCATAGTAGGCCACCACTGGGGCTTTATGCAATATCCTGGTATCTGCAATTACGCCGATGATGTTGGCACATGACTTGTCGTTGGCATAAGTCATGTTGATGTCAATGCCGTTCTTTTTCATAAGAAACAGTATTGGTTTAAATTTAGTGTGTTTCGCGCTGGCTCCGTGCTTAGTTAAACTCTCATGCTTAAAGATCATATTGCAGGTTGGAGACCCCAGTGAATCAATGTGTAGGAAAATGATGTCATAAAAATATACTTATACACTACAGAAGATAAACGCAACAATAGCCCTAAGATATGCCAATACAGCAGTGAAAACGCTGCTCACTGAGTAACGAAATAAACAAGACAAAGTTTTACAAAATGATACTATGTCATTCTACATCAATATCTGGGACTAAATATTGAATAAATACTTAACCTTACCATTGGTTTTACACGTAGAGATGTCCCTTTTGAGACTGAGTGGTCATATATTGTGTGGGACAATCCATTTGTGAAATATACGCGCATTTGTGATGCCTGGGTACCTTCCAATATAGCTGTGCGTAATACCACACGTGTTGTTTACGGCGTTGTTGCCTTTTTTAGTACAGTCTGGCTTGATTGACGTATAACATGCCTAATTTTGCTTTTGGAATAGCGTTTTATAGGTCAGCGTAATCGAAAGTTCTCTCATCATCGCATTCACTTACGCATTCACTCTGTGGTAGCAGTAAAAGACGCTGTACCTGACGAAACGTTGTCAACGATTTTTCGTTTTAGTTTTCGGTAACGCTAGCTAACGTTACCAATTTAGCTAGTTACTAAGGTAACGTTAATAAATTGATCATAAACTTTTGTCTTCAGGTAACATTAGTTAACATGTTAGCTCTCTGTTTCTCGTGACAGTGGAGTGCTGCGAAAGGGAGTGCTTGAAGGCTAATATTAACCAATCTAAAATCAGCATTAAAGGTAAGAACGTCAAGCTCACGTTTGATTGGTTAGAATGGTCACTGTCAGCTTGTAACATGCATTCCATACATAGTATGCATGCAAGAGAAAATGAAGCTAATTGTGTATAATTGTATAATTGGAACAATAAACTAAGCTGATTTCTTGTAGTAAGCTAAAATATGCTACATTATTAAATGGGTATGACTACAAAGGTTTTGGTTGCCTGTGCCTTTAATAATGTTAGGAAGGGCGTGGCTGAGCAGACTGTGCCCCGCCCCAGGCTTCCATTTTTTTTTTAAAAAAAGGTCTAGCAGGTAGTAAAAAAAAAGGAACAATGAAAAATGGCTGTTGTGTTTTTTTGAGGGTGTTTGTACCAGGCCTCAAATGTCAGCTTTCTCAAAGAATCTTGAAAAGGAGATAATTTGGAGCCAATACAGATTTGGGTTTCTTTTATTCATTGGAACTTTGGAATTTTTGGTAATCTTTTTTGTTCATATTTTTTCTTTTTCCCTTGGATTACTCAATTGCTTGCAAGTCTGTGATTGTGGGAAACTTCTAAACAGGCCTACGTCAACAAAGAGGACTGGTAGGAAATGGACATGGTTTCCTTATTTTTACAATCTATGGTTTTTGTTTATGTGGACATTTAAAAGAAAAACCTGGCTCTTACAAGATTTTTTCCAAAAGACTAGATTCTGTATATATATTCCTCCTGAGGAGGAAATTGCTTTGGTTCGAAAGGGCACCTCGAGAAATACAGGGTTTTGTTTCACAAGTGGAGGCCAATTGACGCTCTAGCTCAGGATGACTTGAATGTTGATTATCAGATTGTGATTCCATCTGTGTGTCGCGGTGAAGTATACAGTTTTGCTCATAGTGACGGCCTTCCTGGTCATCTGGATGTGGATGGAGTTTGTGTCTGGGTGTCAAAACACTTCTTTTGGTATGGTCTTGGGTATAATGGTGAAAGAGTGCTTGAGCATCATGTCGGTCCATTACAACGGACTAAATTTGAAATTTAGTGCCAACTACTCAGATCCAGCCACTCTCACCTCCCTGTGCCCTGGTCCTGATATTGTTTTCTCCAGCTTCAACTCACTTGACACAGATCAAATCTCCAAACTCATTAGCTGCTGCAAGCCCACATACAGCCTTTTAGAACCCCTGCCCACTACCTTACAATAATCCCAGGTTACAAAACTTCTCACAATGTTGCTGCCATCTAGTGGCAATGTTAATACATTGATAAAACATTGCAGTAACATTGTTATAACATTTTGTGTTAGCTTGGTATAATTGTAATTTAGACCTTTTAACACTTGTGCACACATGTTGGTATCCAAAACAACCCTCTTCAAATAAATCAAAACGATGAAGATCAGAGGCCAGAGGAGATGAGGGTAAGGGATAAGAGATGGTGTCTGTGCAGAAATCCTATGCCAACAGAGACGGAAAAGTTGTCTGTTGCAAAGAGCTCCACTTTATAGCAGCAGCCGTTCAAAGTCACTTGACTATATAGATCAATATTTATCGTTTTTGAAGAAACTGAAACATGTACATCATCCCCATTAATTTAAATGATGTGACGTTATTATTGACCTATGTTGTATATATGAGCTTAACCCGGTGATAGTATCTCCTTTAAATGCATAAGCCCTATGATAATACGTGCTGATACACTAAGATGTTTAGCTATTCAATCCATCCTATTCACCAATATCCCGTGTATCAAATCACACAAATTCTGTGGCATTGTATTGATATTTTTCACTATTGATAACTGGACAAAACAACCGAGTTAACCTTCAGTGCAACCATTTTACATCATCTACCCAAAGTGCATTGCACATCAATCTTCATAATCTTCAAAATTTATATTAAAGGTTGGGGTTTTTTAAATTAACTGAAAATTGTGAGGTTTTTACAAATTGTGATTCTTGGAAACGCCAATGCATAATAACAAACATTATGAGAATCCTATCTACTGGTGTAAACTGCCATTTTTCATGGATGGACTAAATCAGATAACAAAAAAAAGGCTTGGATAAATTGATTTAGCCTTGCTTTCAATCATATAAATAACAATGCATGGGTTAAAAGTGACTTTGAACAGCAAACAGCCTCCAAAACAACATAGATGTTAGGCCTATATTACTGAAAAACAACAATTGCAACAGTCTAAAATAGACATCTGCGGTCACGCCCTCTGTCTGCCCACTAAGAAAATTTCCATATTATCTGTAGCTAGTTCAACTAATTCAACTATTTGGCTGATACGACCAAATAGTTTAGCTAGCTGGCCATAAGGACCAACTAGTTTAGCTAGCTGTGCGGTAAAATTGTTCTTGCAAGGTCAACTAATAAGCCTAATCAAACATAGCTAGCTTAAAAGTAAGCAAAATAAAATGTACCCAGTTGATACTAGCTGCATTTTTTGGCACCTGGCTACCCAAAGTGGCAACTAGTTGTGTTCTAAGGGCAGCTAGCTGACATTTTGGCTCAGCTATATAAGCCTTATGATCAGCTAGTTGGCCCAAATTTCAGCCAGCAAGGCAAATGTGGTAGCTAGTGAAGTTATACGGCCAGATAGTTTTCATAGCTAGCTATGAAAAAATATTAAATGACAAAACAGCTTCACAAACTGACATTGATCAATATTCAACCAAATAATTATAATGCAGAGAAAATAATGGGAGCAAAAGAAATAGACTTTTGCTCTGACAACCAGATACAGCAAGTAAAGTAAAGCTGGTTATAATGGTTAAAGGGAAGATAAACATAATAGTTTCATTGTGTTAGGTTGATTGGATCAAAATAACTAATGTTTAAGTACATATATGAGCAATTTGGGAGATTGCGCCCTTTGATTGTCACCAACATTGAACTGAGGGCGCACCTTGCATTTGAGAGCAGTAATGCACAGTGAACAAACAATTAACTGATGAACGCATTAGAACTGAAAATTTCAGTTCTTCTGGAACCAGAAGCGAATGAACAAACATGCTAAACGAGCAAAGTATCTGCATGAAAAGAGCAAAAAATGAAGTTGATGAATATTTTTTGTCATAGTTTTCATCAACAAAATTAACAGACCACCACCAGTATGAGAAGAGTTGAGTTCAGCGAAGGAAATTTTTCATCATTTTTGTTAATATTGGAAGTATTAAAATTTGAGCATTTTGAGGACACTGAGATGTTAGGATGAAACATGCTGTACTAAGAATCCCCCTATAACCTAACAAGGATGTTTCAACAATTTATGTTTGCAGAATTTGAATAGTGCAAGTAATCGTGTAGTGTGAATAAAATGCTTATATTTAATTGACCTCTCATCAATCCACTATCTATACTCACTTATTTATCCTGGGCAGGGTCGCGGGGGGTTGGAGGGGGGTGTGGGTGCTGGAGTCAGAACTAGCATTCAAACAGCAACCGCCATAATGTTTGGGACAAAGACATGTTTTTCGCTTGATTTGGCTCTACTCCACAATTTTAGATTTTTAATCGAACAATGGCTAACAAATGGTTAACGTGCAGATTCTTTTATTAAGAAGCTTTTATTAAAGGGTATTTTTATACATTTCACCATTGTAGTGAGGTTTACTCAGATGAGTTTCAACAACCAATCAGAATTTGATACGTCAGTAGAGCCCAACTTATTGAAATAACAGGGACACGACAACGATTTAAAGAATATACATTTATTGATTATTATAATGTGATGGCTATAGGCTAATTGAAAACAATAACTTGCATAATATAAGATTATACGAGGAAATTATGATTTTGCAATGGCTAAACATAAGAGGTTGGCAGTACTACCATTTAACGAAGGTTAGTTTGTGTTATTGGTTAGTGACACACTACTCTATGTTACTTGGTTAATTCGTTATATCAGTCTCATAAAAATACAGTTTAACAACGTAAACTATAAAGTCAAGGAATTTTCTATTCCCGACCAACATACGCAAAACAAACAAAGCACAACAACAAACAGCAGCAAAATAACCTAAACAGGTATTTCAAACTTTACTATATGCTATACTTTGATGTCAGTGTCAAATATGCGTTTCAATACTTAACACTGATTGTAAGGGAGGCCGGTCCTTAATTCCGTTAGGTGATGCTCGTTCAGCTTGTCAGCTGGTCCCAGGGGTCCGTGGCAGGTGCGCAGAGACGTGGGAAACTTTCTCTGTGAAGTCGGGGTCGCGACAGGTTCCAGTTAAAACGACGGATGTGCACAAATCATCCACTTGGGTCCTGGCCGCAAGGAGGAAAAGTATGCAGATATGTGTTCCTCAAACAGCTGTAGATGGAAATAAACCGGCTTGGTTTATTTCACGGACGGTGGCAGGCCAACTCAGGCAGGTCTCCAGCGAGGTGCGAGTGGGGAAGCGCAGCAAATTCTGGTGATATCCTTAAGGAAATGTGTCTGTTCGGTTAGACAATGCCTCACCTCAGAGCAAAGTTGTTAAGTTTTCTGATGACTTCTATCCTCAAAAGTTACTGACGCGACGGAACCCCATGTGTGGGTTCTGTAATTTGATTGGTTTATTATTTTGGCCACACAAACATTTCATTGGCTTGTGCTTCTGAAGTGGTCAATGAAATATGAATAGATAGACTGTTGATTACTGCGATAATGTTTAAGCTTGTTAAATTGGGTTCCCCATTCCTCCAAAAAGGGGGTGTTCCTTGCCCCAAGCTGATGCTTAATTGATCACACAGAGAGTTTATTGCAGGGTAACAAGAGGAAGGGGACAGGCACTTGGTTGACTAAAAAGTTAATGATGAACCTGACTCAGTAGAGCCAGTCCCATGGTCAGTAAGCCAGAGGCCCCAAAGTTCCTGTGTATAGTTAAACATTAGCCGCGTTTCCACCAAATTACCCAGAACTTTTAGTCCCAGGAACTACGTTTCCAGGAACCAAAAGGTTCCTTCAAACAATGGTTGCCTGCGTTTCCACCGCGGTCTAAAGTTCCGCGAAGATTAGGCAAATTAGCCCACTGACGTATGAAAAAGCGAAGTTGTCGTCGGCCCATCTGTCCTATGATTTCTTCTGTAACCCCATACTACCACCGAAGTAGCCTACATTATTTTCTAATAACCGGGACAGCCCGGAGGGGTTTATTCCACAACGGGTTACCAACAATGACTACATGGTTACTTTTGTATTTATTGATTTTTATCGATTTAATCACCTGGAATTGAAATATTCTTCTGCAGCCGTTTGCATATTTTACCGTTGTCAAGCAAAACTGTCGTTGGTAGTTGAACTTGGACCGTCGTTATGCAACAAATAGGATATAACAGGCCGATAGTCAGATTGTAACTGTTTTATATATCCTCTCAAACACATTCATTATGTTTTTATGCGAACATTCACTTTCATGTCTTGACATCCGAGGCGACAGAATGCATTCACATTTCCAGTATAACTGGCAACAACAGCAGAAAACATGCACACGTTGTAAACAATTTGCTGTTTTATTACCTTCTCATCGTCAATTCCATATAGGCTAATCGCAAAATGACAAGAATAGAACGAAAACTCGGACTTGCATGAAAATTTTAATTAGCAGTGGTACAGCCACCGTTTGCTTTCCTTCGAAGTTACTGCTAGCCGAGCAGCGAAGTGTGCCCTCCAGATGCGAACCATGCACCATAAATTAGCCCATAGTCTTCCTGGTCTTTTTGTGGAATTGAAGAATGGCAGAGTAAAATCACGGCAGTCTGAAAAAGCTAAAGGGACGACTACTAGAATTAACCTGTTATTTTACCATGACAAAAAGTGCGGAAGGTGATTTCCAGTTTGCTTTTACTGTATCACCAATGTGAATTACGCAGAACTACCGCATACCTCACATAGCTGTATCAAACGTTTTGAGTCAATTACAACGGGCTAACAAAGAAAATCCGGAAGAAAATATTCAGCAACCGAATTAATCCGTTTGAATGTTTTGGTAGGTAATATGCTGTCCCAGCACGAATGCTTAGCATTTTATAAAACGAATACTAAAGCAAGAAAAGAACAGAAGAGCACACGTTATAATTCAAAGACGTTGGCAGGCTATAACCAAAACTAGGCTACTGCGCCGCATAACATACAAGTTTGATTTGAAGTTATTATGAAAATAAATCGGTTTGCGGCTGCATATTTTTAAACATGGCGGTTGAAAATAAACACAAAAAAATGCTGCGAGTACTCGACCAATCAGAAATTTTCAGCGCTGCAAGCTCCACCCAAAAGGTTCCTGTACTTTCGGAAAGTACTACCCCCTGAGCAGGAACTTTTTGAGGGTAAAATAAAGCCCCCGGAACTAAATTTAGACCCTAGTTCCTGCGGTGGAAACGCACTGAGTTCCTCAAAAGGTTCCTAGTTCCGGGGTAAAGTTCCTGCGGTGGAAACGCGGCTATTGTTACATTCCCCCCGTTGGTTCTGAGGGTGATGACGTAAGTCGTCAGTCTTTAGAAGCAAGAAGTCATTATACACAGTGCATAAGTAACTTTATCTAGGTTCTTAATTGAACCACATAATTTAACACTTTGACATGAAGGGTCTAAACTAAACTCAACATTATAGGTTACTATATCAGGGTAAAATAACCAAAACAAACACACAAAAAAATGTCATAAAAAGAAAAGAAAATATAGGTACATTATTCTTTTTAAAAAAATTTTTATTCAACTTCAACATTGCGTGTATCTAAAATAGGCAGACACCTATGCTCAGTTAGTTTGGTTGAACTGACTTGAGAGCCATAGCGTCTTTGCATGCACCTGTCTCTGAAGTTCTCTGATGCACATGCATACAGGTCATGCAAAATGATCTTTTTTTTTTTTTTGGAGTTGTATTTACATTTACGTTTCTCCTCCCCCCTACCCAATGTGAAAAACTTTTGGATGTGGGAGGGGAGGGACCCATGGCTATTCATGCAGACTGTTTGTTTCTCTATTCCTTCAGGGAATTCCCTCCCCACTCAAGGCTGAGAAGACACATGTAACAGGGAAATGCCTTATTAGTATTTCTATAGCTGTCTGTAATTCTTCGAACTCCGCCTCAGTTGTCTTATTTTCCAGATCTTCCCATTTCTTAGCAGAATTCTAATTTTTATGAGCATTATTATTGTGCTGGGAATCACTAGGTTTACTCCTACAAAACTCACTTTCCTTAGAGAATCCAAAACACTCAATATCCATAGCTAAATCCCGTAGCTTCTGGAGATGCGAGTTTGAAAAAGGGTGAGAGGGCGAGTCTTTTTCACGACAGGGTGAATAATCAGGTGCACTGGGTGGCCTAGCTCGGGCAGTCATATAGGAAACAGAAGGGGAGCGGCTCGCAGCAGGGCGAATACGCGTTCTCCCGCCTCGCTCTGGCTTTGCCGGGGACGTCTCACGGTAGCGCCTTAAGATGGCCACATCATCATCATACATGACCTCATCAACATATCGGTCCCTCTCTCTCTTTACCCTTGGCCAGTCTGATATCATTTTGTCAAATGAAATTTCCTACGTAAAAGTCACAAGTCAATGAAATCACTAAAAAGTGCTCTGTAAACACCAAGCTAAGAGTTTGGTTAAGGTATGAAAAGTTCAATTAAAAAATATAGGCTAGTTATTGGTTAAATTAATTAGTTTTTAAAAAACAAGACAGGTATCAATCATACAAAGGAATTACGTCAGAATATAGAATTTTGCAGCACCACCATTGTCGCTCTGGTTGTTCATTTAACAAGCACCCTCTCCCTGCAGTCTCATGTGCAACTACACCCCCCACCCATGACATAATGGACAATATTGTCTATCTGGGAATTCATAAAAATATTCTTTCACCACTCAAAAATCATTTTACGCAACAAGATAAACCCAACAATAGTCCTAAGATATGCCAATACAGCAGTGAAAACGCTGCTCACTGAATAACAAAAAAAAAACAAGACCATTAGTTTTATGCATAGAGATGTCCCCTTTGAGACTGAGTGGTCATTTATTGTCTTGGATAATCCGTTTGTGAAAAATACACGCAATTGTGAAGCCTGGGTATCTTCCAAAATAGCAGTGCATAATACCACACGTGTTATTTATGGTGTCTCCCTTTTTAGTACAGCCTGGCTTGATTGACAATTAATCGATCCAATAGGTGACAGAATGAGCTTTCTAACAATGTATAACATGTCTAATTATGCTTTCGGAATAGCGTTTTATAGCTCAGTGTAACAGAAAGTTTTCTCATCATCGCATTCACTCTGTGGTAGCAGTAAAAGACCCTGCACCTGACAAAGCGTTGTTAATTATTTTCGTAATTTATTGGAAAATATTATTATTATTCAAGACTTTTGAACATAGCTAACCCATATGTTTGCTGATAGACCTAGCTGACATCATTTTCTGAAGTAAGACAGAAGATCATCATCGCTATGTAAGTTTTACTGCTCAAAATATTTCGTGATATACGATATTTTTGAAATTGAGTGTCTTTAAATAGGTTAGTGGTATTTTATAATGAGGACATTTCACACTAATGTAAGCATTCATTAGTTTCTTAGTAATTTTTGTGTTTCATGCACCAGATATGATGTGGAAGTTGGAACACTGACAAAACCTGGTGGACAGTTGAATATTGTTTTCATGTCTTCTCATCCCCATACAAGAAAACATTACATACTGTAGAGTACAGAACTACATATAAGAGTTCATTATTACACATTTAGGTACTGTACCGCATTGAGTGACAATGTTTTTTCATTATTTTTAAAATCTGATATCAGTGTTCCATCTCAAACCTTCATAAGGGGCTGATTTATATGCTTTATAATGGACAAAAGGCATTTTATCCATTTTTGGAGAGATTCTGGCTATGTTTCTGGACCCCCAGAAATTTTAGACCACTGTACTGATGGAAAGCTTGTAATTCCCACTTTAAAATAATGCAACAGTGAGTTTCTTGAGTCAAAACAGTTGATTTGTACTGAAATACATGAATATGTTGTGATTTACAGCAATGCATAATTTAGACATTTTGGATAGATTTGGAGATGCTGGGTACACTGCTTAGTTTTTGCTTCATAGTTCTTTAGAAGTTCTACATATCCACTCTTAGATTTTATGAACTTGTGGTCAAGGAGTTTTTGATCCAGGACATGTATAGTTTAACCTGATGCAAGTATTTCATTGCAAATTAAAAAAGAGCAAATTCATTTTAGATTTTTTGCCTAGACAATTGCATTTGTGGCACTTTACAACATTATGAATATAAACTAATCTAAACTAAGTTAGTATTGTAAATGGTGCAACTGTGTCCTGCTTCATTTAAGCCATTTGTCAATTCTCTGTGATGCTCACATCTGGAGTTAAAGAGCTTTACATAAGGTACCCCCTGAATGGGCAAGTATTGGGCAGATTGGGCTTTTGCGCGAAGGGGTTAAGGATATACAATTGTAATTATGAATTAAAAGTTTCCATTATATGGTCCAAAATTCTTGGGAGGGGCAGATGAAAAGGGATGTGAGGAACTCACCCAATAGTTTGTTGACATTATTCTTCTGTAGGTGCCCAATGAAATGCCATTTGATTTCTGGACACAATGACAAAATCTGAAATGAAGAAAATGAAATAAAACAATAGGCAGACAACAAGTAAAAATGTTCAAAATCTAAAATGAAAACAGTAATTTAAAAAACCAACCTGAGGATTTGAAGATTTATCCACAAGTTCACTGACCTGATACAATTTGAAACAGGAAAAAGGTGTTAGAATCCATGGAAAGACCATTACCAGCTTGACAAGCTGTCCATTTTACTTTTAAACTGTTTGCACACCCCATGTCCTTTATTTAATAAAGTAGGTGTTCTGACTCTGTGTTCTAACTCTGTCATGCCAAATATACAGTTACCCATTACTGTGCTGGTTTTATTATAAACAGCTGATCAGCATCCTAAACTGTTATCACCAGCATTCTACACAGCTGGAAGCTGATGTGTTGAAATAGAACGCTGGGTGAAAAAAAACGATTTCTGAACAATGCCAAAGCAGAGGTGCCCATTCAACCCTGGGGCTGCATATTCAATATTTTGCAAAACAAAAAAAAAAAAATAAAAATAAAATAAAGCGATATCAACTTGTGATTGCGAAAGCTGAAATGGATGATAAGGACACTCGTTTTACATCTAAAATTTTAGTAACATCAACATTGAGCTAGCTAAGCATTTTGGTGTAAATGTATGCAATGTTCATTCAACTTCATGTAACATTATGCTAAATTAGTAGTTCCATAGATGGCTTTCCATACGTATGGAAAGTCATCTATGCCAAAACAAAAATAACCATGATGAGACTTTTTAAAGAGGTTTTGGCTTTGATGGCTTTCTGTATGCACTCAAATGAATTGAGACAACTTTGCTGTGATTTTGCTACGACTATAGATACAGTTTTGAAGCAGAGTAGATGGCTAGCATACTTTTGAGACTATTTTGACCCAAGATCGAATAGTAATACTAAGTTACATAAGTCACAGTGGACCTATCATAATGCTGGCTAGCTCACTACTAAGCAATATAAAACGTATATAAAAATTAGGGCTGTCAAAGTTAACGCGATAATAACGCGTTAACGCAAATTCATTTTAACGCCACTAATTTTTTTGACGCATTAACGCACGTTCTGTTATGATGACCATTTGCCCGACCCTTATGCTGTCTTCAAGACAACTCGGAACTTGTAAAAAACGAGGTCCGACTTGTGAAAAAAGCAACTGAACGGTCGTCGAACTCGGAATTATAGGTCGGAAATTCGAGCATCATTTCTGAGCTCCGACTTCTCAGACTTCCGTATTGGTGACGTCACAGTAAGATAAATGGTTATAATAAATATTATGTGATGTGCGTTATTATCGTTTATGTTTCCCATTCATTATAGCAATATGTGAAATTTTTAAGTTACGATATCCATCAGCAACTTTTTTCGTTAGCCAGCATAGCTAGGAAACATTATTTTGCTCAGAAATAAATTCTGCAAATGATATAATGAAACACCTGACAGTGATACCATATTTACATTTCAGTACTACTACAGCCTAACTAGTTTTGCGGTTTCACTCTATTTACTCGTTTAATATACTCCTTAACAATAAAATAAAACAACGTTTTCTGTGGGAATCCATGTTTTCCCAAGTAAAACAGCGTGGACGCAGTTTTTCATTGTCTGGGCATATTTTTCAGAGGAAGCGAGCTGCCCTGTCGTCCAACAAGATAAACAGGCTTGTCTGTTTAAGCAACGGGCTTGGTGCAAAGAAATAGAAGTATAGCCTACCTGTTGTATCCAAAGAAATGTAAGTATAGCCTAACTGCAATATCTTAGTTCAAGTCCTAGTTCTGTATTATACTCCCTTTCCACTGTTTCCTGCTCACTTTAGCCTATTTATTGTTTGTTTTATTTTGTATCATCCTGTTTTGATCCCACATAGTAGAAGGGGATGTTTTGTGGCCCTTGGACAAATGTAGTTGATAACCCCTGTTCTAGAGCATTCTAATCAACTATAAATTGAGAACAGCTGATGCAGTTGTTCTCTAGTCAGTTCCTAGTCAATTGCAAGTCATGGCTAAAACCAAAGAGCTTAGTGAGGGCCTCCGGTTGCGCATTGTGGCTGCTCACAAGAAGGGGAAAGGCTACAAAGCCATATCCAAGTGTTTTCCAGTGCCAGTGGCCACAGTGCAAAGCATCATCAAAAAGTACAAGGAGTTCCACACTGTGAGAAATCTCAAAGGGTATGGTAGGAAGCCAAAAGTGACCCCTGCGCTGGCAAGAATGGTAGTGCGAGAGGCCAAGAAGAATCCAAGTATCACCACCAAGGCCATCCCGAAGAATCTGAGCAATTCTGGTACCAACATCTCAAGGAAAACATTCCAGCGGACACTGCACAAGGCTGGCCTCCATGGACGCCGACCAAGGAGGACTCCACTTCACCAAGACAGGCACACAAAAGCTTGCCTAGCCTTCGCAAAATCTCACCTGGACAAAGAAGAAAGCTTTTGGTCATCAATTCTGTGGTCGGACAAGACGAAAATGGAGTTGTTTGGACACAGGGACGTGGCTTTCGTTTGGCGAGAGAAAGGAGAAACATTCAACCCCAAGAACACCATCCCCATGGTCAAGCATGGTGGGGGGAATGTAATGCTTTGGGGGTGTTTTTCAACCAATGGGCCAGGCAACTTTGTCAAAGTAAACGACATCATGAGAAAAGAGGACTACATTAAGATTCTGGAAGAAAACATCAGGCAGTCTGCAGAAAAACTTTGCCTTGGGCAGCACTGGACCTTCCAACAAGACAATGATCTGAAACATACAGCCAAAGTGGTCAAGAAATGGTTAACAGAAAACAATATCAACGTTTTGGAGTGACCCAGCAAGAGTCTAGACCTGAATCCCATCGAGAATCTGTGGAGGGAACTAAAGACCAGAGTGATGGCAAGGAAGCCTTCCAACCTCAAGGACCTGGAGATCTTCGCAAAAGAGGAGTGGTCCAAAATCCTAGTGGAGACGTGCAGAAAGCTTGTTGGCAATTATAAGAACCGTTTGACTGCTGTGATAGCAAATAAAGGCTTTGCCATTAATTACTATGAAAGGGTATGAATAATTTTGGACATGGAATGTTCTGTCAAAATGTTTAAAAAAAAGACAAACATAAAAATAGGTCATTTTTCACAATGTCTTAACGTCTTGTCACCTTCTTATGTCATTTCCAGCCAGAAGAAACCTGTTCGTTAAATAAAAATTTACTATAACTCAAAATTTGGCATGGGTATGAATAATTTTGAGCTTAACTGTATGTGGACCTTTCTATATTGGAAAGCAGAAATGTTCCAACATCCAATATAAAGCCTTCCCAGTAGAGTGGAGGTTGTTATTGCTACAAAGGGAGAACCAACTCCATATTATTTGCTATAATTTTTAATTAATTTTTAATTTTCTAGATGTTGGATGTCAGGTGTCCACAGATATTTGGGCATGTAGTGTGGTCTTACAGTTGCACTCTTAGGCTACACTTCCACCATCATGTGTAAGCAGTTTGGACAGGTATGTGTACCAAGCATAGAAATACTCATTACAATTAATATTACATAATTTAACCATTACAAATGCCAACCCTGTCCCCACTCACACGCACACCCCTGTGCACGTATTTCCTCCTCGGTTTTGTGTTCTCCATTCTCTTACCATCCCTGTTTGTTTTTGTCATTTTTTGTTTTTCACCATAGTACATAAATCTAATATTGCTAAACAATATGCCATGTATGTATATACTGCATGGGTACATGTATACCTTTAAAATATGTACAGTGTGTACATCTATGTGTATATGTGTTATGTTAACCTAGCTAAAATGCTGAAATGTCATAAAATGTGTTTTTATATTTTATCAATAGTTTAATTAACTAGCATCCTAGCAGTAGCATTAGTCGTTACCATGTTGGCTAGTCAGTGAATCCTGTTATGGTTGTAAGCTTTTTGCTTCATTAGCTTTACTTCTATGGTACATGGGCATATGTACATCAATATATACTACATTGCCAAAAGTATGTGGACACCCGAACATCTCACTCATATGTGCTTGTTGATCTCATTCCAAAACCATGGGCATAAATATGGAGTTGGTACCCCCTTTGCACTCCACCCTTCTGGGAAGGCTTTCCACTAGATTTTGGAACATGGCTGCAGGGATTCTCTTCTTTTCAGCCACAAGAGCATTAGTGAGGTCACACACTGATGTTGGGTGATAAGGCCTGGCTTGCAGTCGGCATTCCAATTCATCCCAAAGGTGTCAGCCAACGCTTGACATTGCGCATGGTGATCTGGTGTGTTTGCGGCTGCTCGGCCATGATAATCCATTTCCAGAAGGTTCAGGCAAAAATGTCTGGTGCTGACGTTGCTTCGAGATGCAGTCTGCAGGGATTAAAGTTCTCTGTCGCTATGATGGATTTCCATCAATTTTATTCCAGAGAGGCCATGTATGAGATCAGTGTAGATCCGAAGGGGGGGAAAAAGCGACGGGAGAGGGGTGTTACAGGACTTGTGCTACCAGGTGATAGTTTGCTGATTTGTATAGGCATACAATCTACTTGGATGTCAGTAATTATATATATATATATATATATATATATATATATATATATATATATATATATAGCCTTATAGCCTATATTTCTCGTTAGGCCATAATATTCTCGGATGCCTAATCCGTCTTTTGACTAGAATGCTGATAACGCAGGCTTGGCTCCCCATGTCCATTTCAGATAGGCTATGGCTGTAGGCTAAAATGTTACAATGTTCTTTTAATAATGCTATGTTATTTACATTAGCCTACTGATGAATTTTGCCATACGATTGTCTACTATCATTTCCTTATGTTGTAATGGAGATGGATCGGGTAATGGAGCCCTATAGGCTAGCCTGCTGGAAGACTGGGCCTTCTCTTAGGCTACTAATTAAAGCCATACACTTCCTTTCTTGACAATATAACAATAATATGTATAATAACAAAACAATCGGAGACGATAATATAGCCCCACAGTGTATTGAAGTAGACTAATCAATTAATCATGTCTCGGCGGACGCGCGCACATTCAACTTTAGTCTACACGCAATTTTTCTAGATATCACTCTTTCTGGCCCGAAGAGAGTTGAACCAGATTTTCCCATCAGAGCAGTAGGCTGTGCTATTTTCCCACTACTATAACACAAGCAATTCTGGTCTTTCAATATGACACCTGGCTTGGATGCTGAGTGATGTGACACAACTCTCAAGCCTCGATAGGGACATTAAAGTGACTCATGATGGGCCCTTTTCTTGTTTTTTGACAAACTGGTTGACGTTGAAGATGTAGATTTACGTATGTTATACAATACTAATGAATCTAAACGATTGGCTAGTGGCTACAAGTTGGCATATTATACATGTGATGATTGGATGCTCACTTTGCTGTAGATCCATGCCTCACCTTGAAATTACCTCAGGTGCTACAGTTATTTTCCCAAACCGTGTAGCTAGCCATTTCTGTCAACGATTGCTAGCAAAGTCTCTTTGCTAGCTGTTAACTAAATTATAGCTGAGGTGCCTAACATTATCCCTTTACTAGGATCTTTTTAGTAGGGCAAACTCTCATGTCCAGCTAGCAAGATAACTGTGTAACTAATTTGATTTGTTGTAACTTCACATTTTTGATGTCTCAGACGAGGCTACCGTATGCTGTTGTATGCCCATCGTGGGAAGTATATTTTGCTTTTGTTAGTTGTCTGATGTAAAACAGCTATTTTGAAACCTCGATATCACTAACCCCAGTTTAATGTTCAATATCTAATTACAGCAGCTGCGGGTATCAAGATCAACCTGTCTCTTGACAACATGAGCAAGACCTTGTACTTTTTAATATTTTTATTAGGGCTGTCCATCGATTAAAATATTTAATCGCAAGTTAATCACATTTTTTATCTGTTCAAAATGTACCTTAAAGGGATATTTTTCAAGTGTTTAATACTCTTATCAACATATGCTTGCTTTATGCAAATGTATGTTTATTTATTATTGGAAATAGTACTCACACAATGTAGCGTGTCCAACTTTACGCTTATAAAGGTTCACGAGCACATCCCGTTTTTTTAAGCATTAGCACAGCACAATGGACCTCAATGCATCGCAACAACAGACACATTGTACAACACGTACATTGGTCAGCTAAATTTTTCCATTACTCAAAGATCATTCCCTGGATACCTCGCACTTCTAAAGCAAATCACACAAGGTAATTGTGTGTTAGTAGTCAATACAGGAAAAAAAAATGCTAGGTATACTAAATGTCGGAACTGATTTTTTTCCTCCTCACATTTTCTGAATTCATTAATATTCTGCGGGCCAGATGGGAAGCTTTGGCGGGCCGGATGTGGCCCGCGGGCCGCCAGTTGATAATTACTGCTCTAGAACATGGTAGAAATTACCAGGACCATTTGGAATTGTATAGAAGCTTGCATTTCCTCAAAAATGTGCGACAATTTCAAAGGGTATGAATAATTTTGGATGTGGCATTTTTTGTAAAAATGTAAAAAAACATAGAACGGTAACATTTTTCATTAATATCTCTAACACAATGTCATACCGTCTTTTGTCACCTTCTTATGTCTTTTTCAGCCAGAAGAAACCTATTCATCAAATAAAAATTCACTATAACTCAAAATTTGGCATGGGTATAATTTTGGGCTTAGCTGTAGGACCATGTGTAAACGGTTTTGTCGAGAACGGTGTGGAAGAACTTGACCGGCCTGCACAGAGCCCTGACCTCAACCCCACCCAACACCTTTGGGATTAATTGGAAAGCCAACTTCAAGCCAGGCCTAATCGCACAAACACGTGCATGGACACGCACTTATGTACGCAACCGCACGGTAATTTACATAGATAAGTTTTTTTTTTTCAGGGACAGCTGCTGTCATGACCAATCCTCTCATCTCATCCGAGTCATGTGGTTTTCTTGGACAATGGTTTAGCTATGTAGAAACTGGATTTGGGTGGGGGGAGGGGGGAGGGGGGAGGGGGGAGGTATATATAAAAGGATCAATTGCACAAGTGTCATTGTGGGTAGAACCTCCAAAACATACTAACAGGACTGATTATAAATAAAACAGAGGAAATTGCCTCCTTTCCTTACCACAAGCATAAATGCAGTTAAATATCCAACGGATTCCCTCCCTCGTTCATACGAGTACACATGCGTGGGTTGATCACTTTTCTCAGCCTACTCTCCTCTTCAGTCCACTCCCTGTATATCTTTCTTGTAATATGATTCCCAGAACTACACACAATACTCCAAGTGTGGTCTAACAAATGTATTGCATGACATAAGTATAACTTCCTTCCATTCATACTCAATACCTTTGGCTATATATCCCAGCATCCTGTTGGCCTTTTTTTACTGCTACAACACAGCCTAAAACCTGAAAGGCTTTGAACTATTACTCCAAAGTCTTTTTCAAATTGAGCACATTCCAATTTTGTTCCTCCAATAAAGTAGTCCCACCTTATGTTTTTGTTTCCCACATGTATGATACTGAATATACTATACTGAATTCAATTTGAGAGGTTTATTCCCACTTCTGGATTTTGCTTAAATCTTCTTGGATTACTTTGTTGATTTAACTGTCAGGTAAACCCTTCCTCACAAGTTCTCACGTCACTCCCCTGCTGAGGTCAATCCACTGGATACCGGCCACCATTAGGATCATGTTCAAAGTCCTGACCCTGGCCTTCACTGCCGCCAACAGGACAGCCCTCACCTTGATTCAACCCTACACACCATCTCGACCACTGCAGCAGGGCGACTTGCACTCCCTGCTATACGGGTGAACGGTACTTGCTCGTCTGAACCCCGGAGCTTCCCCACCCAAGCTACCCAGTGGTGGAATGAACCCCCCCCATTCCTTTACAAACCACACAGTCATGTCCCATCATCCACCGTGGTCTGAAGACGCATCTCTTCAGACTGTACCTGGACTAACTATCAGTACTCTATAGGGAACTCAAATCTAGGATCATTCTTATCACTTCTAATTTGTTCCTGTAGGACTTTGTTGTTATTGTTATCTTGATGCTGTGGCTTGTCGTTATGCCTCCTAGATAGACTTACCTAGCCTATGCTTGCTGTGTGAATGGGACTCAATTTGTTCATGGCTATGGATAACTGTTTCAAAATGAGTATTGTACCTTATCGGACCTGTGTTTTGAAGTTGTTCTAATGACCTTCGGTATGCACTTATTGTACGTTGCTTTGGATGAAAGCGTCTGCCTAAGAAATGTAATGTAAAGTTCTGTTTGTTCTGTATATTAAAGACTAAATAGAAAATTCCACATTATAATTAAGACTCCACAATTGCATACAGAGCATCTTTAACAACGTTATAAACTTCAATGACAAATTAGATTTTTATAACATTAAAAAAAAATACACTGGTTCAAATTAATTTACATTAAAGAGCCAGGGAGTAGTTGGGGACATATACTGTATTTAGAACAAAACCTTTTTTTCCCCCCAGGGTAACATAGCCTAGATTGGACTAGACAGTGCTTTGTACGCAAGAGTAACTTCATATTTTTTACACTGAAAATGTGGAGATGTCATTTCTTTTTGTACTGGGTTTGTTATGAATAACTGATAACAATAATGCATATAAAAATGTATGAATCATAAGATGATAATACCGAGAGAGAGGGAGACACGCATACACAGACAAGGTTTTCATATTATTTGTACATGTCCGGTTTGTGGCAATTATTAGTTAGCAAGCAAGCTTGCTTCCACATAAAACCAAAATGGCTACTACAAAGTTTTTTGCAACATCCTTTTGCCTGTATTTCAAATGTCCTGCAATTGGTTCATTTCAAGATGAGATGTTCTCACTGCCAGTTGTAGCAAAATGTCCAATGAGGACATTATTGACAGTGGTGCTGGAATATTTGTGATGATGTAATCAGCTGGAAAAAGGAGGAGAAAAAAATAATGCAAAATAAGCCAAGTTTGGGGATTGATTGTGTGGACGTGCAAAGTTTTTGGTGAATTCTGTGTTTACATGAGTTCAGAAGGTACAGAAGTTAATGATGGCATACCTGCCATCTCAGTCCTCAATTGGCTTATATAAAACGACGACACACACGGAAGCATGGACATGGGGTGTGCAAGTAAGGCGCAAAAAACAGCAGTGGTTTTGCCCAGGGGTTGATGGTACTACCCCCACATGTTAAATTACATTTTCATTTTTATGCAAATATTATTCAAATTTCGTTAATTAAATCTAGACTTGTTTTATAGGATGGAAACTTTTATTAATTTGTTGGACACATCAGTCTAAATAAAACAAAATTTGAACGGTGTTGATAGGTTAAAAAATGTAGAAACAATAGATAATTTTGTGTCAAACCTGAAAACCTGGTTGAATCCTTTTCTTCTTATTTGCCACTTTGTGGTGCTATAGCAATTCATTGAATTTTAAATATTTAAACAGCCATAACTTGTGACCACATTTTCATATGAACATGAGCCCAATGACATTGCATTCCTCTGCTCACAAAGAACAAGGCTTTGTTTTGGACCTTTACACTGCAATTTTGATATTTTCACTATTTAAATAAAATGAAAAACACTTATACAGCATCTCCCATAGTGATTTATTTGCATGAAAGTTCCATAAATTTTGAGAGCACTGTTCCCATTAAAAGTTTGATAAAGATACTGTCTATATGAAAAATGATGCCTGCATGTTGAATTGCATTTTTCTCGGATGCAGAAATTATGCTATTTACTTTAATTCTAGACTTGGTTTATATACTCGAAAACTGTACGGATTAGTAGCGCACATGGGTCTCAGCAAAACTATATTTGTATGATGTTGATCAGATGGGCAAGGAGGACCATATTTGTTCCTGCATTTGATGCCAACTTACGCTCTTAATTGTTTAATTTTAACAGTGATTTATTTAGTAAATCAAATAGTTGAAGACTGATCCTGTGTCCCAAATGAAATATTGTTGTCTAATCAACAGTTTAACCTGAATTTAACATATTCAGGTAATTAGCTAAGGTGTCCAGTATAATTGGCGACAACAAAAACCTGCATACACAACCTTGCAAGGAACGGGTGTGACTAAACCTAGGATTAAGTCTGCTCTGACCTTGTGCATCGCTGCTTGCAACAATATATATATATTTTTTTCTTCCGCTGTTATTTTTGTTGGTTTTGACCAAACGTGGCACATTGATCGAGTGGTACTCCAAATGGTAAATGAGCAATTTTGGCCTTGATTGGCCACTTGGTGGCACTACAGCAAATAGTAGTAAACCTCAGGTTATAATTGCCGAATCCTTTGATCTAATTTTTTTAGCTAGATTCCTCTCCTCTCATAGAACAAAATAATCACTACCTCAAAAACGTTTGCGAGGTTAGATTTTGCACCATTTAGAATTTTTTGAAAAACTTCATCTCCTAGATGCTTTGACCAATTTGCACAAAACTTGGAATAAACCATCTACTCACATATCTAAAATCCCAGCATAAGAAATGTCACTATGCTAAAAACATGTCCACAGTAAGCCAATGAATTAGCTTACCAAAAAGCTAATAAATCCCAAACAGTTTGACAAGAAGTGATGAAACTTGGAGTGTCCATTGATACTTCAATCTTGAAAGCACCCCTAAAGAATCAGTCTGATTAAATAACAGGGTGGTGCTACAGTTGAGGCCAAAAATTGACATATACCTAGGCTAAAGATATTCAAACTCAGTTTTTCACATCTCTGAACAAGTCATGTTACCATACATTTCATTTGGCAATTCAATTAGGGCATCTAGTTTGTTCACATCACAGGTAATTAAAAAAAAAAATTGATTAGAGACAGATTTATTTCAGATTTAATTCACTATATCAGAATTCCATTGGGTCAGAAGTTTACATGCACCAAGTTGACTATCACTTTAAACAGTCTGGACGATTCCAGAAATTGATGTAAATGACTTTTTAGAAGCTTCTGATTGGTCAGTTGTCACAATTAGAGGAGTTAATTGGGAGTTAATTGGCACCTGTGGCTGTATTTCAGGGCCTACCTTTACAGCCACTGCCTTTTTGCCCTTGATACCATGGGAAAATCCAAGCAACTCAGCCAAGACCTCAGAAAACAAATTGTGGACTTTCACAAGTCCGGTTCCTCCTTAGCTGCCATTTCCAAACAACTGAAGGTACCACAAGCATCTGTAATAACAATTGTATGCAAATATAAAAATCTTGGGACCACACAGACACTGCATCGTTCAGGAAAGAGGCATAAATTAACTCCCAGGGCAGAACGAACTTTGGTCCGAAATGTTCAACTGAACCCCAAGACAACAACAAAGGAACTGGTGAAGGAGTTGGAGGCATCAGGTACCAAAGTATCTACATCCACCATTAAGAGAATCCAACATTGCTATGGCCTGAAAGGTTGTTGTGCAAGGAAGAAGCCCTTACTCCAAGACCGGCATAAAAAAGCCAGAATGAAGTTTGCAGGTGATCACCAGGACGAAGACCTAGCATTTTGGAGGAGTGTTCTCTGGTCAGCTGAAACAAAAATTTAACTGTTTGGTAGGGTTGGGCCGATGTAAATATTAAGCCAAATACCGGACCAGACCGGTAATACCGAATTTCACATGTGACTCAGCCGCTCCCAAGTAGAACTGTCACGCCAATTTTGATCCGGGCTGCAAAAATGATCCAGGTGACGCAATGACATTCTAAAACAGCTGTTATACCCATTGTGATGTAGTTAACGTTTCGTTACAGCATCTGTTGCTATGCCATCGCTGCCAGCCATGATCCATTCTGTTGCATAAAGATTCTAACACAACTCAGCAATTTCTCTGGTTTAACGGGTTATTTTCCAGGCTGAAATGCGATCGTATTAGTAAATGACTACACATGTCATCTAAGTTGCAAGTAGTTGGCTATCTCCCTGGATATGAATAAATGAATGGATATGGATATGTTTTTAACAGAAAATAATAATAATAATAAATGCGATTTTATCCACGGAAATGGCTATACGAAAAGGCAAAATAAATGTTGTGGTCATGATCGCCATCGCACACAGCACTCATACGGCGGTATGCACTTATATCTAGCTAGCCACCGCTGCAGCATTTTCAGGAATATGAGCATGCAGCTGAAATCCTCTACGGAAAGCAACCTCGCAGCGATCTCATCTACGATCAGTAGGCAGTGTTGTGCTTCACTTCGGGGGCTTATTCCACTCTTACAGCTCGTTTCCAGCCCAAACCACTGCAAAGAGAGCAAACTTTTAAAATTTTTGTCAGTGACATTTCCTTCTGATATCTACGATGGCGATCGCGACCAGGCACTAAATTGTGGCTGTCAATGTTTTTTCTTTTTTTGCGCTCAGACACTAGTGGCTCCATTTAAACAAACATAATATTATGTTAATCATGTTGCCATATTGCTTATTACTAATGCAATACAAGTTGGATTTAGTGCCGTCGGCACAGGTTGCTGATGTAAGATACTTTTTAATTTGCCAGAACCTCCCATAATAACAAATGCCGGTTCAGTCGGTTTGCATAAAATCAAACCGGTTTAAGCTTGTACACCAGACCGGACCAGCAAAACCAGAAACCGACCCAACCCTACTGTTTGGCCATAATGATCAGCACTATGTATGGAGGAAAAAGGGTGAGGCTTTTAATCTGAAGAACACCATCCCAACTGTGAAGCATGTGGGTGGCAGCATCATGTTGTGGGGGTATTTTGCTGGAAAAGGGACTGGTGCACTTCAGAAAATAGAGGGCACCATGAGGAAGGAGGATTATCTAGGAATACTGAAGCAACACTTCAAGACATCAGTTAGAAAGTTAAAACTTGGGTCTTCCAGCAGTGTTCCTAAGCATACCTTTAAAGTTGTAACAAAATGGCTTAAAGACAACAAAGTGAAAGTATTAGAGTGCCCATCACAAAGCCCTGAATCCCATAGAAAATTTGTGGACTGAACTGAAAAACCCTAATTGACTTAACGCAGGAAATGTATGGTAAATACCCCCCGTAAATGACTTTAAGCTTAGGGTTGTAACTAGGAAGCTGTTTCGTAGGTGACTTAGGTGCATTAACTGTCTTAACTACTGCTTGTATTTTTTTTTCCGCTGCGTTGTTGCCATTCTCGTTGTGTTAGTGTTAATCAGTTTAACCTTCAGGGTCCAAGTTGAACTATGCGGTTGTTTCCTGCACTTGGACCGGTACTTCTCTGTAGGGTTTTCGTCATACTTGTTCCTGGTTATGGTTATACACTTTGTTGTACGTCGCTCTGGATAAGAGCATCTGCCAAATGCCTGTAATGTAATGTAACATGAAATGTGTGAAGTTGTGAAAAATTGAGTTTGAATGTCTTTAACCTAGGTGTATGTAAACTTTTGGCCTCAACTGTATGTACACATTAATTATTTTTACTTATTCATAAAAAATCACTGTGGCCTTTCAGTGAAATAAATCTAGCTGTCATGGTTAATTTCCTCATCTGGAACATTGTTTTAACTTTCATGTTTCTGACCTCTTGGACTGGCCACAATTTTTGAAATGCTGTTAGCCGGTTTCCCATGTCTTCAGTTTTGGCCTAACCACATGGGTGAGACCTATCAAACACAATGATACAGGGTATCGTCCTATGGCCACTGAGTGATCTAGGCATGGATACACAACTTGTTAAGAGGCGTGATATTGGAGGTGAGTGCTGGGACCCAATGTATTGTAGCTTGCAGCTATATTATTTCACTACTATTCTTCCCTAAAATGGAATGAGCAGCAGAAACCATAAAATCGTAATATGATGAAACTTAGCATGTATGTTCCGATGCCCCCCCACTACTCAGATAATCACAATGATGCCTAGTGGCCAGATGGTGGCGCAGCAACACAACCATTTATGTTTCGGCCCATAACTTCTGATCTATGTGGTCCAGAATCAGAATTCTTTGGACTCTGAGCCAAGTAACCTTTAGGTTCCAATAGGTGACACCATAAGAGGTAAATACATTAAAATGCCTTAACTGCTCCACCAATCAAGCTGAAACATTGCATGCTTTGTAGAGTTGGGTCAGTTTCCGGTTTTGCCGTTCCGGTCCAGTGTACGAGCTTAAACCGGTTTTATTTTATGCGAACCGACTGAACCGGCATTTGTCATTGAGACGTTCTGGCAAATTAAAAGTAGCCTACATAAGCAACCTGTGCCGACAGCACTAAATCCAACATTAGTAATAAGCAATATGACAACGTGATTAACATAATATTATGGTTGTTTGTAAACGGAGCCACTAGTGTCTGAGTGCCAAAAAAATAAAAAAAAATAATTAAAAAAAAATAAACAAAAATATTGACAGGCCATGCGCAATTTAGTGCCTAGGCCGGCAACAAGGAGATCAAATTTCAGTATTCTCATTATGTTCCACTCGGGAGCGGCTGAGTCACGTGCGACCTAGTGGTACAATTCGGTATTACTGGTCTGGTCCGGTATTTGGCTTAATATCAAACCGGTTTGAAAATTTTTATGTCGGTAGAACCATAATGCTTTGTCTGTGTCAGTCTCCCATTGAATGTACAATGATAATGTCATCTGAAAACTATGGATGCTATCAGCAAATTAGCCGTCAGGGTGCAACTTTAGCACTGGCTGTTCATCAGGAAACTTGTACAGTGTATGTATGTTGTCCTCTAAGCTAGGGAATACCATTTAAAATTTGGGACAGACAGATTGGGACTTGTAAACGAATGTATCAATTCATGTAAATGAAAGAAGTACATACTACTTCCCATACCTTTTGCATGCACTGACTAATTGAAGTTAGTTACCCATACATCACCAGGTACTGAGTATCATCTGTGGTGATGCTCTGCCAGGACAGTACTGCAACCATCTTCAGCTCTTGCTTATTCCAGAAGCTAGTTGCCTAAATTCAGTTGAACATGAAATGCATGTTCAACTGGCTTCAGATAACAGACTCCAAAGGCAATCAAAAGCCTATAATCAAGGCTAGATACTGAAAGCTCTTATACCTGCACTAAAGAAACAACTGAACACACCTGCGAATCAGAATCACCTCTGAAGCCATTTGTGGTGCCCTGAAATGGGGGGACGGTGTATAAAAAGTGTTGTAATGTCTACATGGTGAAACCAAAGTGTATAAACTAATACTCCTTGATAAACAGCTGAGAATCTGAACTTTAACCGCATGTGAATTGTTTGAATACAAATCTAAAATTGTGGAGTACAGAGCCAAATCAACAAAAAAGTCCTTGCCCCAAACATTATGGAGCTCACTGTGTGTGTGTATATACACTCACCGGCCACTTCAATAGGTACACCTGTTCAACTGCTTGCAAATATCTGCTCGCAAATATCTAATCAGCCAATCACGTGGCAGCAACTCAATGCATTTAGGCATGTAGACATGGTCAAGACGATCTGCTGAAGTTCAAACCAAGCATCAGAATGGGGAAGAAAGGTGATTTAAGTGACTTTGAACGTGGCATGGTTGTTGGTGCCAGACGGGCTGGTTTGAGTATTTCAGAAACTGCTGATCTACCGGGATTTTCACGCATAAGCATCTCTAGGGTTTACAGAGAATGGTCCGAAAAAGAGAAAATATCCAGTGAGCGGCAGTTCTCTGGGCGAAAATGCCTTGTTGATGGCAGAGGTCAGAGGAGAATGGCCAGACTGGTTCGAAGTGATAGAAAGGCAACAGTAACTCAAATAACCACTTGTTACAACTGAGGTATGCAGAAGAGCACCTCTGAACACAAAACATGTCAAACCCTGAAGCAGATGGGCTACAGCAACAGAAGACCACACCGGGTGCCACTCCTGTCACCTAATGAAGTGGCCGGTGAGTGTGTGTGTATATATATATATATATATATATATACACACACACACACATACACACACACTAAGAGACCATATTATTAGGTACACTCATTTCACCATTGTTGTTCGTCATGTGAATCCCTTTATGGCCTCAGTTTACCCTTTTTAAAATGGATGCTTCTAGCAGAATAATGCGCCATGCCTCAAAGCACACGTCAAGGTAGTTCTATGAACATGACAGAGACTTCAGTTTTGTGATGTACTGGAGAGTTTAGGACCCAAATGCAGCGGAAACTGAAGTTATAATGAAACAGATTTATTTCAGGGATAAGCACACTCGTGGTCAGTATAACAGGCAACAGTTTGTGATCCAGGAAATCAAGCAGTGGAGCAACAGTACAAAAGGGAACAATACGTCTCGTAAATCAAAGTCCAGGCAAGGTTCGTAATCCAGTAAATCTGGCAGCGGAGCAACAGTACAAAAAGGGGCAGAAGCAGGTCCGTAGTCCAGGAACAGGCGAAGGGCTGCCCGAGGCAAAGGTACATAAACGGCAGGTGAAGAATCAGGGTCAAAACGAGACAGGCTGGCCAGGAAAAGGGCAGGCATAAAATCGGTGGTCAGGAAACAGGCAAGGATCAAAACGAACAGGCAATCAGAAATGCAGGAACAAACGCTTGACTGGCTCAGTAAACTGGGGCAACAATCTCACACTGAGTGACTGGTGAACTGGGAATATAAACAGTGGAAACAGGTGCACACAATTACAGCAATGAGTGAGAAACCGGCAACAGCTGAGAAATGTCATTGGAGGCGTGGTTCCTCAAAGATCGTACAAAAATAAAAGATCTATGAGGTGAAGGCGCGGTAGGCGACGTAACAAGTTTACTCCAATAGCCTGCAAAGTCTCCCAGTTAATACAGCATCTTGAGGATGACGTGGAACAAAAGGTTCATGGCATGAATGTGCGGCTGAAAAATCATCAGTAACTGCGTGATGCTATTTAGTCAAGGACCAAAATCCCTAGGGAATGAAGGTGTACCTAATTAAGTGGTCCCTGAGTGTGTATATACAGTGCCTTCGGAAAGTACTCAGACCCCTTCACTTTTTCCACATTTTGTACTGTTAGTCTTATTCTAAAATGTATTAAATTCATTTTTATTCTCATCAATCTACACACAATACCCCATAATGACAAAGTGAAAACAGGTTTTTAGAAATCTTTGCAAATTTATTCAAATTAAAAAACTGAAATATCACATTTACAGTATTCAGACCCTTTGCTATGACACTCAAAACTGAGCTCAGGCACATCCTGTTTCCATTGATCATGCTTGAGATGTTTCTACAACTTGATGTGTCTCAAAAAATACTGAGTAAAAGGTCTGAATACTCATGTAAATGTGATATTTCAGTTTTTTATTTTTAATAAATTTGCTAAATATTCTAAAAAGCTATTTTTGCTTTGTCATCATGTGTGTAGACTGATGAGAATAAAAATTAATTTAATCCATTTGATAACATGGCTGTAACATAACAGAATTGTAGAAGAAAGTGAAGGAGCCTGAATACTATCTGAAGGCATCGTATGCAGCGTGTTCCGTAAGTATTCGGTAAGTGACAATCTTGTTGTTTTTGCTCTACTCAAGAACATTGGATTTGAAATGAAACAAAGAATACGAGGTTAAAATACAGACTGTCAGCTTTAATTTGAGCATCCTTATTGGGTGATCCGTGTAGGAATTTCACCTTTTTTTATAAGTAGCCAACTGCGCGTTGTTGCATCATTATTTCATGCACAAGAAGGCTAGCAAAATGTCTAGAGCTGAGTCTAGGTGTGGCATTTGGTTTATCAAGTGGTTCCTGGTTTCACAGTATTGGCTTACAGTAAATGTTAAAGTTGCGAAATAGGGGCATGGTTAAAGGTGTCACTCCTTTGCAATGGACATGTATGTCATGATTGCATAATTTATTTATTCTTAATCATTGAATTATTAAAGGCAGTTTATTTATAGCAGTGTTTTAATTTGAATTATATAAATTGAATATATTATTCAGTTTAATTCATATTACTCAGTATTAAATCAGTCGCATAACCTTCACATAAAAGAAACAGTTTATGTCCAAAACTATATTAAAACAATTATGATTAAGCTGAAGATTATGGAATATTTTGGTGAGCCTTGATAATGAATGTTAAAATTAGGCAGAAAAAGGTCATTAACCCAACTGCCTTTCTCATGTTGTTTGCGGTCATAATTACAGTGAGAAACATGTAGGTTCCCTTAATATTTCCCGATGACGTGCCAAAATATTAATAAGACATTTTAAAACTTAACAAGAACTTCTAAGAAGAGTGCCTCATAGTTATTTCTTGACACCAAATATATCAACTGCCTACTGAGTGTCTACTGTCCTGTTATTTTATATGTAATAATATTATTGCACATCCTGATTGGATAAGAATTATGCGGAAATATGTCTGATCACCTTAACCCCTTTGCGCACATGCCAAACCTGACTAACCCATGCCCATTTAGGGGGTACCCTATTTAAATCTTTATAACTCCAGATGTGAGCAACACAGAGACTTGAAAAATAGCTTAAATGAAGCAAGACATTTGTACCATTTAAAATACTAACTTGTATTGTAAATGGTACAAATGAATATAAACTAAAGTGCCACAAATGCAATTGTCTAGGCAAAAAAATCTAAAATCAATTTGCTCTTTTTTAGTTTGCAATGAAATACTGAGAGATTGCAAATATACAACAGGTTAAACTATACATGTCCTGGATCAAAACCTCCTTGACCACAAGTGCATCAAATCGAAGGGTGGATACGCAGAACTACCAAAGATCTATGAATCAAAAAGTAAGCAGTGTACCCAGTGTTTCCAAATCTATCCAAAATATCTAAATTATGCATTTTGGTAAATCATAACATAATCATGTATTTCATTACAAATCAACCATTTGAAGAAACTCACTGTTGTATCATTTTCAAGTGGGAATTACAATCTTTCCGTCAGTACAGTGGTCTAAAATAGCTAGGGGTCCAGAAACATATCCAAAATCTCTCCAAAAATGAAAAAAATCCTTTTGTCCATTATAAAGCATATAAATGAGTCCCTTATGAAGGTTTAAGATAAAACATTGACGTCAGATTTAAAATAATGCAAAAATATTGTCACACAATGCAGTACAGTATCTAAATGTGTAATAATTAACCCTGTACTCTCGTATGTTTTCTTGTATGGGGATGGGACTATGGAGTTACTTTTGTGTCTTTATTATGCAATCAAACAAAATAGATGTGAGAGCAAAACCATCAACACTGCAATCAAAAAATGTTTTATTGCAAGTAAAATAAATTTGTGATCGAAAATGTATTAATGCGAATAAAAGAGTTTTCTTTGCAAATTCAAAAGTTTTGAACGCTGTTTTTTGCGAATCCAAAAGTTTTCATGGGTGGGACCTATGTTGAAAGATGTAAGACACACCTCTATTGGCCAGTCTCGATCGGAGTGACAGCTTGGCAACATCCACAGTTAGGAAACGAGAGGGGGAGTTTTGAAGTCCATGGAGAAGACAGAGCGGGAGCAGAGAAGACAGAACATCAATGTGCAGGTATGTTGACACACAACTTCCGTCTTAGTAATAGCAAGAATGTTATGTTTGAACTGGTGCATGTAGATTGCTTTTGTTTAACGATCTGTGATGTTGTCATGGGTTAAAAAATACATATTTTGTCAGCATGTAGCTGCTAGCTTAGCTCAATTAGCTAGTCACTCGCTCGTCATAGGTATGTCACTTTGTCATAAATTTTTCCCGGCCGTGAAAACTGCCTGACTTGTTTACATTTTGGACAGATGTGGCTAGTGGGTAAATCTATCGCTGTTTCTGTCGCAGCACTTTCGACACAAGCAATATCGGAAGCGCTATCCTAAAATTTCTTCTTACCGTGAAGAGTGCCTGACCCGGCCACAACCGTAGTAATGTGTTAACATGGTGGCACAATTATATTGAGAAAGAATCGTTAGACAAAAGCAATCTACATGCACCAGTTCAAACATAACATTCTTGCTATTACTAAGACGGAACATGCACATTGATTTTCTGTCTTATCCATGGACTTCAAACTACCTCTCATTTACTAACATCAGACCACAGTACAATTTACTACGTTGACGACACTTTAATTCAATATATATAGCATTTCTGGGGAGTGGCGGAGAGACAGCTTTAATCAGTTTTTCTGTGTTTAATTTTCCATTAGCATAGTGTTCCCATAACATAGTGAACAGTTAAGAAAAATATTAATGAATACATACTGTAAATGTATTCATTTACAATATGTATGCACTAATATTCTTCTCGTGCTTCTATGGTCATAATTACTCACATCCTAATGTTATCTTATGTTAAGACATTCACATAAACATGCACACAGCTCGAGGTATGATAAGAATACGATGTACACACTATAGATCAGAAATAAACACTATAGACAGTAGTGTATTCATATTTATACTACTGTCTATAGTGTTTATATCTGATCTATAATGTGTACATCGTATTCTTATCATACCTCGAGCTGTTATTTTAGCACATTCATACCTACTGTTTATTCTATTTATATATTATAAATATGTACATTACACAGCACAGCACTTACTGCTTCTTTTGCACTTCTGGTTAGATGCTAAACTGCATTTCGTTGTCTCAGAACATGTACTTTGTGCAATGACAATAAAGTTGAATCTAATCTAAATATCAATCATGCCAGCAACTGCTCAATTTAAGCCAAGAAAGAAGTTTTGTCAATAGTACAGAATATACAAGGTAACCAATTGCATTCAACAAAACATTTTATTATATAATATGTCCAGGGAGAGGGTAAAGGTCCAGTCTGTTCCCCCACCCATGGTCTTCTACTCCTGTTGTTGGTAGTGCTAGATCCGGGCCTTACTGTCACGACTGCCGCTCAAAAACCTCAGACTGGACACACACACACACACACACGTCATTATAGTGGTTGAAATAGAAAATATCCAAATTATTCAGCTCCTGCACGTAATCATTTTATCCTAGAAAACAAAACAGGGAGATAGCAAGTTATGGAGTTGATCATGCATGCTCTCGACAACAGCACACATCTTGTATCTCTTCTCCATCTCTAACATTTCCATTCCACAGCATGCAAGCGTCCTGCTGCTCCAAGAGCTTTCATAGGCGCCTCAGGATTTGGATTTGGATTTTTACCACCCCAGTTTTCTATTTTACTTTATTCTATTTTATTTTATCTAATTGCTAGATTCATTTTCTATTCTATTGTTAGATTCACCTTTATTATATTGTATTTATCTCATTGTTAGCTTCGTTCTGGAGCTAGGCACCTAAGAATTTCACTATACATTGTACTGTGTATGATTGTGTATGTGACAATAAAACTTTATTTGATTTGAATATTTTAGGGGGTTTAGAGTTCACCCACCACAGTTTCAGAAATTTCTGTGGGAAACTTGGTATTTTAGTAAAAATATCACATATCCTACAGGGATTATATAAGCAGAAATTGTTTCAGTGTCTAACTGTATCTTCAAATATCTTCAACTATTTAAGTGGTATTGGCATAAAGTTTTGGATGCTATATAAAACAATTACATACCTTGTTGCTTTTTGGATCCTTTATAGATAGCTGGCTTGCTAGGTCATCAAAGTTACTCTCCCATGCTTTCACATGTCAACTCTTCAACAGAAAAATATGTGAAATAATTAGCTACCTGCAGTTATACTTTCTTTTTACTGTGATCATCCACATTTATGCTGCTGATCTTATCACCTGTCATTGATACACCCCTGTGTGTAATGACTGAATTAACAAAGGAACAACTTTGCTAGATACAAACTAGCCATGTTATCCAGTTCAGCTGGCTACCATTCATTGTAATCAGATGTACTATTACGGTCGAAACTAAGTGTTGCTAATTTTAACAATAAATATAATAACCAAAGATAAACTTTGTATGCCAACAAACACCAATAACTGCAATTAATTTGAGGTAAATGTAGACCAACTGGTTATGGTAGCTAGTGAAGTGTTGCTTACGTTAGCTAACTGCATTTAGAATCTAACAAGCTATTATCTTACGGTAAACATTAACTAAAGCTGACTACATAAAATACCACTATTGACTAGACTGATGAGAGATCCGCTAATGCGTTAAAATGTCAAAAAATGCAGTCATTTCATCAACTTACCAGCGAGCGTGCCTCGGAAACACTGAAAATGAATGGGGTTCAATGCTGGAACTATACAGTGTTTGACTCTGTTGAGACTGGCCAATAGAGACGTGTCTTACATCTTTCAGCGTAGGTCCCGCCCACGAAAACTTTTGGATTCGGAAAAAACAGCATTCAAAACTTTTGGATTCGCAAAAAACTGTGTTCAAAACTTTTGGATTCGCAAACAAAACTTTTGGATTTGCAAACAAAACTTTTGGATTTACAAACAAAAGTGTTTGATTCGCATTAATACATTTTTAATCACAAATTTATTTTACTTGAAATAAAACATTTTTTGATTGTAGTGTCGATAGTTTTGCTCTCAAATCTATTTTTTGACTGCAGTGTGGAAAGTTTTGCCCTCAAATCTATTCTGTTTGATTTCATAATAAAGACACAAAAGTAACTCCATATGGGATGACACAAAAACAATTTTCAACCGTCCACCACGTTTTGGCAGTCTTCCAACTCTCACGTCATCACTGTTGAATGCATCACAAAAACTACCAACGAACACTTACATTACAGTGTGAAATATCCTCATTATAAAATACCACTAAAGACACTCAATTTCAAAAATAACGTATATAACCGAAATATTTTGAGCAGTAATACTTAAATAGCAATGATAAATCTTATCTGTGTTCAGTAGCTAGAGACAGAGAAAGTAAATGATGAGACAGTCCTATCCGCTTCTGTCTTACTACAGAAAATGATGTCAGCTAGGTCTATCAGCAAATATATGGCTTAGCTATGCCCAGAATTCTTCAATAATAATAGTATTTTCCAAGAAATTACGAAAAATTGGTGACATTTCTTTTACTGCTACCACAGAGTGAATGCATAAGTAAATGCGATGATGAGAACATTTTCGGTTACGCTGACTTATAAAACGCTATTCCAAAAGCAAAATTAGACATGTTATGCATTGTTAGAAAGCTTATACTCTCACCTACTGAATAAATGCAAGGCTCCAGACCCGCCCCTACTCTGCCTCTGATTGGCTCTAACCGTGATATTCTTCTTCGCTTATTCTTCATCAGGTGGGCCGAGTCATAAAAATTAACATTCTGATTAAAAGCGGATGGTGTGTGGGTGGGTGAAATAATACATCATTGATGAGGAAAATATTAATTACATTCTCTAAAACGTGAACATATTTTAAGCTCCATTTCTCGTGAGGCACGAATTAGCAGACCAGACTCTCATTGCGCCAATTGCGGTGTCCATCTGTCTTAAGCAGCAATGGAGGCAAAAAAGATCCGAGAGAAAATTAAAAAAGGAGAATTAAAAAAAAAAAAGGAAGGGCAGAAAGGTTCCGTGTGGGAGCGATTTAGTGAAATACTTAATGAGTCAAGTGCTGGGTATGTCATATGCAACAGATGGGAAATAATGGTAAAGTGTGATCAGGTATTAGGGCCACATTGAGGGGGGAAAAAATCTGAGATTTCGAGAATACGGTCGTAATATTACGAGAATAACGTTGTAATTTTACGAGAATAAAGTCATAATATTATGAGAATAAAGTCGTAATATTACGAGAAAAAAAGTCATAATATTACGAGAATAAAGTCGTAATTTTAGGCTACGTGGGGAAACATCAGAAGAGCAGCCTACCGTCTGCGTTAAAATGAGGAACGTGGAGCATCTTGTGAAGTTATACTTTAGTATACGTTTCACAAATAACGAGATACTTAATCTTTTAGCACATCAGCACCATATTATCATAAGTAACAGGACTTTGAAAAGATTGTGCAAGAAACTTTTCTATTCCAAAAAAAAAACCACACGGACTTGGAGGAAATTTCAGGCTCAGGCTACCATTAGACTGTCCTCTCGCTCGTTTTGATGGTTGCTGGTAATATATTTTCCTAAAAATTGTGTTTTTTTTCCTCAAAATTTTTACGATTTTTCACGTATTATGATTTTTTTCTCGTAAAATTACTACTTCATATTATTCTCATTAAATTATGACTATTCTCGTACTATTATGACTTTTTATTTCAATTACGACTTTATTCTCGTAATATTACAACCTTATTCTTGAAATCTCTGATTTTTTCCCCCTCAATGTGGCCCTAATACTCCGGCTTAGGGGTGCGGGTCTCTAAATTGGAGAAAATAATTAGTTTGGGTGGGTAGCGGGTGGATGATGCAATTCGGATGGATGATGCGATTCGGAGGACGTCAGAGCCGATCTGCGCATCCCTAGTGTGCATGTGTGAAACCGCGCCCTGTAATCCTCCAGGAGCAGCGCACACTTTTGTTTGAGTTATTTGAGTTTGATTTATTTATTTGAGTTTGTCAAGCACTTTAAACATTAGCACTTAAGTTTATTTTTTAAACAATTGAGGTTATTGCGATTTATTGTTTGTGCTGATTTAAATAAAGAAAAAACATTTATCTGCACCTTTATTCCTGTTTACAATCACCTACATAATGTGTCAAGAAATTACCAATGTGAATGGGAACTGACAAAAAAGGTAACGATTAAAATGTACTATTGTGGTGCCAAAAGGAGCAGTGAAAAATTTTGGGTGCACCTAAATTATGTGCAGGAGCACCTAAATGAAAAAGTTAGGCGCACCAGTGCAACCAATGTAAAAAGTTAGTGTGGAGCCCTGAAATGAATTGGCAATCAAGCTAGACTGTGCTAAAAAGGGTGACAATGCTGTAAACAACACGTGGTATTACGCATAGCTATTTTTGAAGGTACCCAGGCGTCACAAATGCGCGTATATTTCACAAACGGATTGGCCAAGACAATATATGACCACTCAGTCTCAAAAGGGACATCTCTACGCGTAAAACCAATGGTAAGGTTGTATATTTATTCAATATTTAGTCCCAGATATTGACTGTAGAATGACATGAAAAATTTTATCTTGTTTATTTAGTTATTCAGTGAGCAGCGTTTTCACTGCTGTATTGACATATCTTAGGGCTATTGTCGGGTTTATCTTGATGCTATGAAGGAATACGATTTTTTAGTGGTGAAAGAATAGTTTTATGAATGCCCAGATAGATGATATTGTCCATTATGTCGTGGGTGGGGGGTGTAGTTGCAGATGAGACTGCAGGGAGAGGGTGAGTGTTAAATGAGCAACCAGAGCAATCTGGTGGCGCCGTGAAACTCCGTATTCGGCATAGTTGTCATGTATCATCTACTAATGAAACCAGTGATGCCAACTTAGCAGTTTTGTTGCTAGATTTAGCAACTTTTCGGACTACCCTGGCAACTTTTTTTTCCAAAAAGCATCGAGCAACAAATTTAGGTTTAACAAATTTATGACTCAAATGCTAAAATGCACGCATTTTCCCTCTAAATAACACAAAACGATTTTCTTTGTCACACACTCAGTCACAACACACAGTCTTTCTGCCTGGCTGCAAAAGTGCATTGTGAGTGACGTCAGCAGTAGTGACAGCTCAGCTCAGTAGCCAGGCACAGGCAGCAGTAGCAATCATTGTTGGCTGACTGCAGCAGCAGTAGCATGCGTTCCTCCGTCCGTTTTGTGTTGAACTACACTATCTCTTTGACTCTGTTTCTAAGATAACAACTAACAAGAAAGCTATTAAGACCTCCCAGATAATGGGGAAAATACTCCGGAAAAAATAAATGAGTTGTATAATGTTTAATCTACATTTCCCTCATACATTTTGATGTTGTCCTTATTAAGGGTCCAAGCAGCGAAGCTGGTGGAACCCTATTGTATCGGTTAGGATTATTATTAGGGGTCCAAGCAGCAAAGCTGGTGGAACCCTATTGTTTCTGTTAGGATTATTATTATTATTTTTCTCCATTAAAAGTGTCTGAGGCTCGGAAACCATAAGTCCTAGAGCAACCAAATTTGGTAGGTGGGTTTCTATGGCCCCCCACTACACAGGCACTACAAATCACCTATGTCGGCCAGATGGTGGCGCTATAACAAAGGGTCATGCGTAAAAGGCTATAACTCCCACACCATAAGTCAGATCAACACAAAACTTCATCGACATATGCATCTGAACATGCTCTACAACTTTGCCATTGGGACCACCTATGTCCGCCATATTGTTTGCTCGCCATTTGGACTTTTTAGTTGTGGCATGGAAGCTTTCTCCGCTAAAATGTCTGAGGCTCAGCAACCATAAGTTGTAGACCAACCAAATTTGGCAGGTGGGTTTATATGGCCCCCCACTACTCAGGCACTACAAATCACCTATGTCGGCTAGATGGTGGCGCTATAACAAAGAATCATACTTTAAAAGGCCATAACTCCCACACCATAAGTCAGATCAACACAGAACTTCATCGCCCAATGCATCTGAAGGTGCTCTACAACTTTGCTATTGGCACCACCTATGTCCGCCATATTGTTTGCCCGCCATTTGGACTTTTTTATTAGTTGGGGTGCGGAACAGCTGTAGCTTCAAATCTAAGTGTTATGACATCTAGTAAACTCCTTTACGGCAAGTGGCTAGAAGACATCCATGGCGACGCAACTAAGTAATCTGACACCGTCGGGTCTAGTTTTTGACAGTGAGGGGAGGGTCTGAACTTCATAATGGACAATATGGGCATTCATAAAAATATTCTTTCACCACTCAAAAATCCTATTCCGTCATAGCAACAAGATAAACCCGACAATAGCCCTAAGATATGCCAATACGGCAGTGAAAAGGCTGCTCACTGAGTAACGAAATAAACGAGACATGATACCATGACGTTCTACAGTCAATATCTGGGACTAAATATTGAATAAATATACAACCTTACCGTTGGTTTTACGCGTAGAGATGTCCCTTTTGAGACTGAGTGGTCATATTTGTCTTGGAATATCCGTTTGTGAAATATAAGCACATCTGTGATGCCTGGGTACCTTCAAAAATAGCTGTGCGTAATACCACACCTGTTGTTTACGGCGTTGTCACCCTTTATAGTACAGCCTGGCTTGATTGACAATTCATTTATTCAGTAGCTGATAGTATAAGCTTTCTAACTATGTATAACATGTCTGATTTTGCTTTTGGAATCGCGTTTTATCGGTCAGTGTAACCGAAAATTTTCTTATCATCGCATTCACTGTGGGGTAGCAGTAAAGATGCTGCACCTAACGAAACATTGTCAACGACATTGCGTAATTTCTTGGAAAGTACTATTATTATTGAGGACTTCGGGGCATAGCTAAGCCAAATCTTTGCTGATAGACCTATCTGACATTGTTTTCTGGAGCAAAACAGAAGCGGATAGGACTGTTTCATTGATTTACTGTCTGCCTCTATGTACTAAACACAGAAACAATGTCATCATTGCTTTGTAAGTATTACTGCTCAAAATATTTCGGTTATATGCGTTATTTTTGAAATTGAGTGTCTTTAAATAGGTTAGTGGTATTACATAATGTGGATATTTCACACTGTAATGTAAGCGTTAGAATAATAATACATATTTCGAATAATAAATATGACATTGAAAAAAATGAAACAAAAACGAAATATCAACTCGCCATCCCTACTACCCGCGTGCTGCGTGCAGAGTACCGTATTGTTTATTTAGACATTGAGAAACTATAGCATAAATTGCGTCTTTTGTTTATATTCAATATTAGTAATTGCAGCGAGAAACTTCAGCTGTAGATACAAGAAAGTCTGTTATATTATGGTAGCAACGGAACGAAGCAGACTATATATACAGGCTATATACACCGTCATTGTTTTATTATACCAGCGTGTTTTCGCGCGTTTGCAGAGACACTCAAATACTATCAATAAAAATGGTTTAGCTATTTCTCAGCATAATGACAGATGGGGATGGGACAATATGAAAACACTTTTCAATCGCCCACCACGTTTTGGCAATGTTCCAACCCTCTCCTCATTACTGTTGTATGCGTCACAAAAACTATTACACTACTAATAACTATCTGTCTCTGAGGTGCTCTGAAATGTGCATTCTCTAAGCTGAGCAATGGATTGGAATATGTGTCTGACGTAGTGTCACACGGCATACTGAAACGTCAGCACTTTTTCGGTACTTAAAAAAAAAAACGGTTCGGTATTAGAATTTTCCGACGTTCGGTCCTTTTAGGTCAAATGTAAAAGCCAGGGAAATGTGTCACCCGCATTACTGATTGAGAGGATGACAGGTGTAATTTGTCATAACTTTTGCTAGATGGCAGTAGCAACTAAGGTAACCAAGTCAGGTGACGTGCGCTTGTGCATGTATCCTCGTCGATGCAGCGCAAGCTTCCTCTCAGTTCACTTCAGTAGTGATAGGTGTTCTAATCTGGAAATATTTTATTATAGGAAGATGCTGTATTGTTATTAAAATATGCTGTTTTTAGATCTATTTAAAAGTGAAAGACCTGTTTAAAGATTATTTAGTTCACATTTGTTTAATTTTTGAAATATATTTAATATATTTATCCATTGTTTAGTGTTATAAAAGTATAAGGCATATGCTTATCAATAGGTTTAACAGGCTTCAACATAAAGGTTAATAACCCAGGTTGTTAATAAACCGTGAATTCGAAAATGAGGTCAACCCTTGTGGAAATTACATTTCTGATCTATTAAGGTAATTTCAGTATCGTTAGGTACTATCTTCGTTAGAGTATCAAATCAGTATTGTTTAAGTTTCAAGTATCGTTTCAGTATCAAGTATTGTGTTACTAAACCTGGTATAGGTATCAAAGTCAAAATTTTGGTATCGTGACAATACTAGTCTGATGCCTTTTTAGTTGCGGTGCGGTAGCACTGCAGCTCTACATACACGCCGGGCCATCTAAGTGTTACGACATGGTAAAGGCCTTTGCAGCAAGCAACTAGGACACATCCATGGCAACGCAACTAAGTAATCAGACAGCGTCTCTTAGCGCAAAATTGGCCATAAGTCATCAATATTTTATGCAATCATCATGATATTCAGTAGATATGTTGGGTGAAGATATATGACCATGAGGACAAAACCATTTTAAAATCGCTCCATAGGGGCGATGGTTGTACCCCTCCCAACGCCGCTTGTGGCTTGAATTGTTTTTTGTTTTCTTCTTTTGTTATATGTCGATATTGTTTCATGTATGAATATAACATTTTAAAATGATCTTTCAATGTGATCAACTGTAATATATATTTTTCTATACAATGTATTTTAACACTGAAATAGAATCAATAAAAAAGTAGCATGCGTTCGACGAGACAAACTTAATTTTATTTTATTTTTATTTGTTACTTTTACAAATAAAAATATGTGATAATAAACAAACAAATCTAAACTAAAAAATTTCAAATCATATTTTCCGCCGAGATGGCCAGTCAATTTGAGTAACGTCATTGTGTATTCTACGTAATGATGCAGTTTTACGTCATTACGTAATGCCGTCATCACGCAATGACATCACAACGTCACTTAGCAACTTTTAGCAAGTCGACCTGCCTGTAGCATCTTCCCCTGAAAATTAGTTGGCAACACTGAATGAAACTAAAACAAAGTGTTTCTGTTTTTAACTCATAATTTGTTTGAAGTAGCACTGAATGTCTGAGTTCAGTAATCTCGGCACGCCGGCGTGCTGACCATTAGGGGCTTTATGCTAAGAGGTTAATCAGAATTATCCCATTATCCCTGGTCAGTGTTGGGACATTTGCAATAAGTACGCTATTCTGACAAAACACTTTTTGTAGATGGCGGCCACATTTTCCAAGATGGCAGCCACTATGCTTCTCTGAGAACTTGGACTGGATTCTATCCACCTAATATCTTTGTAATTCTTTATCCTGGTATTTTTTACAAAGCAAGTTAAAAGAGGCTACATCAACCTCTTCATAAAACTTGGTAAGGAATTTCTGCTTTATTTGGATTCTCCAGGCCTCAGGCCTCAGGCCTCAGGCCTCAGGCATTGTTTGCCCAGACTGCTACTAACACTTCAGCTGCTGCTGCTAATGCTGCTACGGCTGCTGCTACTGCTTCTGCCACTGCCTCTCCTAATTACAAATCCATCTAGCGTGGCCTTGGGCCTTGTGGATCTGGATTGTTGCTGCTAATGTTGTTGCTGCTAATGTTGCTTCTGTTGCTGCTACTACTGCTGCTATCACCGCCCCCCCAACTGCTAACCATCTAGCCTGGCCTCGGGCCCTGTTGGCCTGGATTGCTGCTTCTACTACTATTGCCTCCCATATCTGCTAGCCATCTAGCAGTGCCCCTTGCTGTCCCCCCTCTCTAACCTCCTCCTCTGCCTAGCCATCTAGCTAGGTAGCTCATTTTTTTTCTCCCTTACCTGCTAACCACCCAGCTAGGTCGCTTTGCTGTGGTCTGCTAGCATTTGGGTGAGTGCAATTGTTCTTTTGTTTTTTTTCTTTCTCTGTTTTCAACTGGAATAACTATGACTCCCTTCAAACTGCTTCGCTTTTTTTCTTTTTTAGCATTTTTCACGTTGTTTCCTTTACCTGTTGTGCCTGAAAATGAACTTTATGACCCTGCTTGTTTACCCAGCTGCGAAACAGACAATGTTCGTTCACACGACAGAGACACTGTTTCTTTAATGGTAGTAAGGACTTTTGGGTTAACGCCAAACATGAACTCTATTATTCTGCCACTGCTGTTATGTTTTATTATGAGATTGCTTCACAAAATGATTTTGTTGCCATCTAATGTACATACAACTGTCTCAAAACTACAACACTGTAGTGCTTCCTCTGTTCTCTGCCGTGTTTTGATTGTATTACTGCTTATGATTTCTGGCAATGTTCATGTCCACCCTGGTCCTCCGTTTGATGTTGCTTTCCCCAATGCTCGCTTAACTTCAAATGATCTATGTTTTGGTGATTTTTGTGCCCGTAAAAACCTGGGGTTTCTGCATGTCAACGCAAGAAGTATATTACCCAAGACGGATCAGCTTAAAGTATGGGTGGACAGCTCAAATCCGGAAGTTCTAGTGATTACTGAGACCTGGTTGCGTAAGTCTATTCCCTACTCTGATGTAAACTTATCTGGTTACAATCTGTTTTCGACAGGATAGGTCATCTAAAGGTGGGGGGGTGGCAATCTTTACCAAAGAATACCTTCAGTGCACTATAGCCTTGGCTAAGTCCATTCCTAAACAGTTTGATTTACTTGTCCTTAACATCAAGCTATCCAACAGCTTTTCTCTGTCAGTGGCTGGCTGTTATCACCCTCCATCAGCACCAGCATGTACCCTAGCAGCCTTAAGCAGTGCCCTGGCGCCTTTCATCAGGTCTGAGCTTGTCCTACTAGGTGACCTCAACTGGGACATGCTTAAGCCTCCTGAGAAAGTTGTGCAACAATTTGACTCCCTAAATCTCCACCAAATCATAGCCCACCCTACCAGGTATGACCCCAATATCCCTGATAAGGCTACATTGATAGATGTGGTTTTTACAAATTCTCCACACATGCACCAATCTGGTGTGTTCTGCAATGACCTCAGCGACCACTGTTTCATTGCCTGTGTTCGCAAAAGCCTCTCTGTCAAACAGCCTGTCATCATCAGTGATAAGCGTATTTTAAAACATTTCAATACTCAAGCATTCTTGCATGACTTGGCCAATGTAAGCTGGTATAGAGTCAGCCTGATCCCCACCGTGAATGATGCATGGTTTCTGTTTAGGGACCTTTTTAGTGCTGTGATCAACAAAGCATGCCCCCATTAAGAAACCACGGATAAAAAATCGCCTCCGTCCCTGGTTTAATCGAGATTTGGCAGTGCTGCTACAACAAAAGAATTCCATCTGGCACAAAGCACGTCCAGGTCTGCCACTGACAGACTTTCGTTTCGTCAGATCCAGAATAAAGCCACACAAGCTGTGTGACAGGCCAAAGCTGGCTACTTTAAGGAGCAATTTACATTATGCGGCACCGACCCCAATACATTTTGGAAAACGGTGAGAAAACTCGAGAACAAACCCTCTTCTCTGCCCTTGTCACTTAAAGTGAATGATCTTGTAGTTACAGATAAGAACTCTATGGCTGATATCTTCAATCGACACTTGATAAAGTCTGGTTTTGTTTTCAAGTCTTTAACCACCACCTGTATATCAAAGAGTCCCTCGCCCTAAAGACCTACGCCTTGGCCACCTGCAGCCCCTAGTCCTATTTGCCCTCCCAGCCTCCATGCTCCCCTCCACAGTTTTTCTCTCGGGCCTGTCTCGGAAGGGGAGGTTTTGAGGGAATTGATCTCTCTGGACCCCAAAAAAAAGCTGGGTCTGATGAGTTTGCCGCGTTTTTTATCAACATTGCGGCTCCCATCATTGCAGCTCCCATAACAGAGTTCCTTAACCTCTTAGTGCACACCCCCTAGTGGTCGGCACGCCGGCGTGCCTACATTACTAAACTCAAACATTCGGTGCTACTGCAACCAAAGTGTGAGTTAAAAACAGAAACGCGTTGTTTTAGTTTCATTAGTAGACGATACACGACAACTATGCCGAAGACGGAGTTTCGCAGCCCCACCATTGTCGCTCTGGTCGTTCATTTAACACGCACCCCCTCCCTGCAGTCTCATCTAAAAAACACCCCCCACCCTTGACATAATGGACAATATTGTCTATCTTGGCATTCATAAAAATATTCTTTCACCACTAAAAAATCATATTCCGTCATAGCAACAAGATAAACCCGACAACAGCCCTAAGATATGCCTATACAGCAGTGAAAACGCTGCTCACTGAACAACGACATAAACGAGAAAAAGTTTTTAAAAATGATACCATGTCATTCTACAGTCAATATCTGGGACTAAATATTAAATAAATATAAATCCTTACTGTTGGTTTTACGTGTAGAGATGTCCCTTTTGAGACTGCGTGGTCATATATTGTCTTGGACAATCAGTTTGGGAAATATAGGCGCATCTGTGACGCCTGGGTATCTTCCAAAATAGCTGTGCGTAATACCACACCTGTTGTTTACGGCGTCATCGCCCTTTTTAGTACAGTCTGGCTTGATTGACAATTCATTTATTCAGTAGGTGAGAGTATGAGCTTTCTAACGATGTATAACATGTCTAATTCTGCTTTTGGAATAGCGTTTTATAGGTCAGCGTAACAGAAAATATTCTTAGCATCGCATTCACTTGCGCATTCACTCTATGTTAGCATAAAAATACGTTGCAGCTAACGAAAGGTGGTCAACGATATTTCGTAATTTCTTTGAAAATACTATTATTATTGAGGACTTCTGGACATAGCTAAGCCATATGTTTGCTGATAGACCTAGCTAACATCGTTTTCTGGAGCAAAACAGAAGCGAATAGGACAGCGTCATTGATACTGTCTCTGTCTCTATCTACTGAACATAGAGGAGATTTCATCATTGCTATGCTCGTATTACTGCTCAAAATATTTCGGTTATATACGTTATTTTTGAAATTAAGTATCTTTAAATAGGTTAGTGGTGTTATATAATGTGAATATTTCACACTGTAAATGATAGCGTTAGATGGTAGTGTAATAGTTTTTGTGAAGCATGCCACAGTGATGACGTCAGAGTTGGACCATTGCCAAAACGTGGTGGGCGGTCGAAAATTGTTTTCATGTTGTCCTACCCTCATACAAGAAAACATACGAGAGTACAGAGTATAGAAATACACACGAGTTAATTATTACACATTTAGGTACTGTACTGCATTGTGTGACAATATTTTTGCATTATTTTTTTAAATCTGATAGCAATGTTTCATCTTAAACCTTCATAAGGGGCTCATTTATATGCTTTATAATGGACAAAAAGCATTTTATTCAATTTTGGAGAGATTTTGGATATGTTTCTGGACACCTAGCTATTTTAGACCACTGTACTGACTGAAAGCTTGTAATTCCCAATTGAAAATTAGGCAACAGTGATTTTCTTGAGTCAAAACAATTGATTTGTATTGAAATATGTGAATATGTTGTGATTTACAACAATGCATAATTTAGACATTTTGGATAGATTTGGAGACGCTGGGTACACTGCTTAGTTTTTGCTTCATACATCTATAGTAGTTCTACATATCCACCCTTAGATTTTATGACCTTGTGGTCAAGAGGTTTTTGATCCAGCACAGGTGTAGTTTAACCTCCTGTATATCTCATATCTCTCAGTATTTCACTGCAAACTTAAAAAGTGCAAATTTATTTTTGATTTTTTGTCAAAACAATTGCATTTGTGGCAGTTTATTTCTTTCAAAATTATGAATATAAACTAATCTGCGTTAGTATTGTAAATTGTACAAATGTCTTGCTTCATTTAAGCCATTTTTCAAGTCTCTGTGGTGTTTACATCTGGAGTTATAAAGCTTTAAATAGGGTACCCCCTAAATGGGCAAGGATTGGCAAAATTTGGCTTGTGCCTTAAGAGGTTAACCTCTCCCTCCATACAGCTGAAATACCAGCTGGTTGGAAAGAAGCGACTGTGCTTCCTCTGTTTAAGGGTGGTGATCAGGCTGACCCAAACAGTTACAGGCCCATTTCTATCTTACCTTGTGTTTCCAAGGTATTTGAAAAACTTGTTAACAAACAGCTAACTGACTATCTGGATGCGTATGGTATACTATCTGGGGTGCAGTCTGGATTTCGTTCTGGGTACGGTTGTGTTACAGCTACTTTAAAGGTTCTCAATGATACTACATCTGCATTAGGTGTCAAACAACACTGTGCTGCAATATTCATTGACCTTGCCAAAGCTTTCGATACGGTTGATCATACCATTCTTATAAACAGACTGAGCAGCATTGGGGTCACTAATCACTCACTGGCTTGGTTCTCTCACTATCTCTCTCACCGGGTGCAACGCGTGAGGTATGAAAACCTTCTCTCTCACCCTCTCCCAGTCACCAGGGGTGTCCCCCAAGGCTCCATACTTGCTCCCACACTGTTCTCCATATACATCAATAACATCCCTCAGGCTGCTGGTAACTCACTCATTCACCTATACGCTGATGACAATTCTTTATGCTACTGGTCCTTCCCCCGACACTGTACTAACCACACTCCAGGATAGCAGGCTTTTATCCACCTTAAACTGTCTCTTAACACCTCCAAGACTAAGGTTATGTGGTTCTGCCGGAAGGGTGCCACACCCCCTCCAGTCCTCAACTTCATCACCAGTGAGGGAGCTACCCTAGATCAGGTCACAGTCTATAAGTACTTGGGCATCTGGCTAGACAGCACGCTATCCTTCACCCACCATATCTCTAAGCTGCAGTCTAAGGTCAAGGCCAAACTCGGGTTCCTTTATTGAAATCGTTTCACTTTTACTTCTGCTGCCAAACTCACCCTCATACAAATGACTATTCTCCCCATGTTCGATTACGGTGACATAATATACAGGTCTGCATGCAAAGGTACACGTTGCAAGCTTGATACTCTTTACTATTCTGCTATCCGGTTTGCCACAAATGCCCCCTTCAAAACACACCACTGCATGCTTTACTCTCTGGTCAACTGGCCCTCCCTTCACACCCGTCGTTACATTCACTGGCTTACTCTCATTTACAAGACCCTTCTCAGTCTATCACCTCCCTACTTATGTCATCTGCTGCACCCTATGTTTGTCACACACAACACCCGGTCCTCACTCCATATCCAATTAAAAATTCCCAAAACCAACACCTCCCTCAGTCTTGCATCATTTCAATCCACTGCTGCCTAGGACTGGAATACTCTGCAAAAAACTGGATAAATTTATTACCATTTCTGCCTTCAATCATGCCATCTCAGATATATTTTCACTAATTCCTGCAACTGTTTTTCTACCGTGTAATATCCCCAAAACACTCTTTGTTTTTTTTTTTCCCCTTTTTTCTCCCCCACATCTCGTTTGTTGACTGTTGTTTGCTTGCCTGTGTTTTCATGTGCCTATGTTCAGTTTGTTATTATTGATGTATTTTGTGCTTTTAACATGCTTTTATATTCTAGCCCACCTCCCCTTCCCTTAAGTGGCTTTTGTCACTTGTCAGGCCGCCATTGTAATTAAGAATTTGTTCTTAATGACTTGCCTGGTGAAATAAAGGTGAAATAAAACACCAGCTTGTGTTGGCTTACAATTGTACCAGCTGTTCAGGTTTAAACTCGGGGATACACCTTTTCAGGTAAATTAAATTAAATTTTATTTGTATAGCACTTTTTACAAAAAACTGTCACAAACAGTAGCAAGAGCAAGAAACAGAGAAAAAAGAGCAAACACCAAACGTGAACCCCCAAATAACAAGTACATAAGGTAAAAACTCCCAGTGGGGAGAAAAACCCTCAAACGCTGACCATTTTATTAAACAATTTAGCTCAGTTATCAAGGGAATTATGCAACAATACCACAGATTCACATTTACCTCTCAAGAATCTGATGTATTGTTGCATAATTCCCTTGATAACTGAGCTAAATTGTTTAATAAAATGGTAGCCCTATAGTTGTGTTTCTTAGTAGCTAGGCAAGGCATATTAAGTTAAAATATGTTTCTAACCTTGTACTGTGACCATGCATTAGCACCTGTTATTGTATTGGCCAATCCAATTACACAAAAACAACATACAGCACTTGCTGATGTGCTCTGCCATCTTGGTACATGAGCTCTGTAATTAGCCGTTGCTGCACATCACCAGTATGAAAGATTTATTTGCCATTTATTACCCGAAAGGAAATTAGAAAAAAATGGGCTTTGACATGGGCTTCATAAGTAACTGCTCTGTGCTTTCTTCATTGTACATGTGATCAGGCATATGAACAAATACCCCTTTCAAACAGAAGAAAAAATGAGTTTTCGAGACTGCTTCGATACTGCACTCATGTCTGTGTGAACACGATGCGACGGCTTTTAAAATACCGCATCGAAAACACCTCTCCCGGTGTTTTTGAGGCGCCTCGACTACCACATTTCTTCTGTGGGAACGGAAAGCAACATTGACAACTGCTTTCTGGGCGGCGTTCGAATTACGTTACAGATCTGCGTTCACGCACACCTATCTCTCAACCGGAAAAATGGCATACAGAGGAAATACCTGGACCCACATTGTAAATGCACAGAACACAAAAACTAATAACATAAAAATGCGACCACTTGCACTTCAAAATGTAACGTTTGTTTGTTTTGCTGGAAATTACAAGAAGATTGCAATGAAAATAAATAACAAGTAACGTTATAGCTTTGGGCCTACATCAAGTGTGTTACTATGGTAAGGGAACGTAAACAATTCATTCACGAGAGTTGAGTTCTACTGTGTGTGAAAGGTAAAGACGGCTCAAATACCGCATTACAAATTCTGTGGGAAAGAGAACCTGTTACCGCATCAGAGGTGGCTCAGATGCGGTATTAGCTGTGTGAAAGGGGCTGAAGACACAACTGCACATGTCTGGTAAGTGAAAAATGATACTTCCTGGTTCTGATGTCTTCCCCATAGGTTTCTATTGGCATTGCTGTCTCTACATATCACATAACCTAAGGCAAGGAGTGAGGAAAAAAGATGCTGTGCTAACCTGCTTGGCATTTTAAAGCAAAATATCCAGTACATAAAATAGCCACAAGTGGACAAGGTTGCAAATTATATTCCAGTAAAGTTCAAAGAAAGAGTCTCCAAAACAGTGCAAGACAAGTAAAACATGACTGATCTACTGACATGCTGTACATGTGACATTTGCCAGCCAGTCTAAAATGACAAAATGAATACTGTGCAGCACTGTGTTCTACTTCTGAAAGTGCTTAGGCAAACAATCCTTTCAATCTTCTCAAGTATTTTATGTGCAAGTCATTATACCACACTATTTCCCAACAATACCATTCAATTACCAGGCATTCAGTGCTAATACTCCCCCTCCCCACCCAGTGTCATACAATATTGCCGGAAACATATGATTAGCATAAAATTAAAGAAAAGCCTTCACCACTACATATAACATCAAATATATCAGTTTTTGTCCATACTTTCTTTTGTGCAGCCTACTACCAACTTGAAGTTTTCCATTCTTCCAGTCAACAAACAAGTTACAGCTCTGTCCTCCCAACAAAGGCTGTTACCAAAAGGGGTACTTACATAGTTTTCTCCAAAGTTGCGTTGTCCCTGTTGATATGCCTCCACAACCATCTCTGGTGGCTTTGTCTTACTGACTGCCACCAAACGTGGAGTCACATTCTGCAACATCTGGGGATGAAGTTAAGAGCTATTTAGGGCCTTTTGCTTTTGATACCATGGAGAGTGCCCAGCAAAAGCATTCAAAACATGCAAAACTCACTTCAAACAGATTTTAAAGTTAAATGAGCAGATACCTTTAAGAAAAATACAACTGAAATGTATTCTTTGTATATATACTCAGAAAAAAAAAATTCAAAAAAATTTGATGGACATGGATTTTTGATTGACAGGTGTAATGCAAATGCTAATCGACTGTCAGGCAGTGTGCACAATAAATGGACTTACCAGGGGTGGTGAACAAAAGAAGGGTCTGTGTTTGCCAAATCAAGCGTGTTTTATTAAAATCATTCATGTTTTTATGAAATCACTAACACTTTTGTCCACTAAATGTGTATCGTTCAACAGCAAATTTATCAATTCACTTACACTTTCAGAAGTGAATGAAAGGTTAAGGTTTCAGCTATAAATAAATGTATTTTAATGTCTACAAATGTTTTCTAAAATAAGGTGATGTTCTGTTGTGCACTTGTGCCAACCAGCCCCAATATGGGGACAGTAACTCCAGTACTGTATGTGAAGCCCCCGTCACACACAGACACATGGATTTTGTATAGAATTATGTTCAATCATGTTTAACCTCTTGGTCGGCACGCCAGCATGCCGAGATTACTGAACTCAGACATTGGGTACTACTGCAAACAAAGTATGAGTTAAAAACAGAAACGTGTTGTTTTAGTTTCATTAGTAGACGATACACGACAACTATGCTGAATACAGAGTTTCGCAGCGCCACCATTGTTGCTCAGGTCGTTCATTTAACACGCACCCCCTCCCTGCAGTCTCATCTGCAACTACACCCCCCACCCATGACATAATGGACAATACTGTCTATCTTGGCATTCATAAAAATATTATTTCACCACTAAAAAAATCGTATTCCGTCATAGCAACAAGATAAACCTGACAATAGCCCTAAGATATGCCAATACAGCAGTGAAAACGCTGCTCACTGAATAATAAAACAAACAAGAATACGTTTTTTAAAATGATACCATGTCATTCTACAGGGTACCTTCCAAAATAGCTGAGCGTAATACCACACGTGTTGTTTACGGTGTTGTCGCCCTTTTTAGTACAGTCTGGCTTGATTGATGATTAATTTATTCAGTAGGTGAGAGTATAAGCTTTCTAACGATGTATAACATGTCTAATTTTTTTTTTGGAATAGCGATCAGCGTAAGGTCAGCGTAACCGAAAGTTTTCTTATCATCGCATTCAATTACGCATTCAATCTGTGGTAGCAAACAAACAAAACATTGTCAATGATTTTTCGTAAATTCTTGGAAAATACTATTATTATTGAGGACTTCTGAGCATAGCTAAGCCATATGTTAGACTGATAGACCTAGCTGACATCATTTTCTGGAGCAAAACAGAAGCGAATAGAACAGTATCATTTATTTACTGTCTCTGTGTCCATCTACTGAACATAGGTAAGATTTCATTCATTGCTATGTAAGTATTACTGCTCAAAATACTTTGGTTATATACCTTATTTTTGAAATTGAGTGCCTTTAAATAGGTTTGTGGTATTATATAATGTGGATCTTTCACACTAATGTAGGTGTTAGTTAGAACCGTAATAGTTTCTGTGAAGCATGCAACAGTGATGACGTAAGAGTTGGAACATTGCCAAAACGTGGTGGACGGTTGAAAATTGTTTTCATGTTGTCCCATCCCCATACAAGAAAACATACAAGAGTACAGAGTATAGAAATACATAGTTAATTATTACACATTTAGGTACTGTACTGCATTGTGTGGCAATTTTTGCATTATTTTTTAATCTGATAGCAATGTCCCATCTTAAACCTTCATAAGGGGCTCATTTATATGCTTTACGGACAAAAAGCATTTTATTCATTTTTGGAGAGATTTTGGATATGTTTCTGGACCCCTAGATATTTTAGGCCACTGTACTGACGGAAAGCTTGTAATTCCCGCTTGAAAATGATGCAACAGTGAGTTTCTTGAGACAAAATTTGATTTGCAGTGAAATACGTGAATATGTTGTGATTTACAGCAATGCATAATTTAGACATTGATAGATTTGGAGATGCTAGGTACACTGCTTAGTTTTTGCTTCATAAATCTATAGTAGTTCTACATATCCACCCTTAGATTTTATGAACTTGTGGTCAAGAAGTTTTTGATCCAGCACATGTATAGTTTAACCTGCTGTATATATGCAATCTCTCAGTATTTAATTGCAAACTAAAAAAGTGCCAATTCATTTTTGATTTTTTGTCTAGACAATTGCATTTGTGGCACTTTATTTCTTCCAAAATTATGAATATAAACTAATCTGCGTTAGTATTGTAAATTGCACAAATGTCTTGCTTCATTTAAGCCATTTTACAAGTCTCTATAGTCTTCACATCTGGAGTTATAAAGCTTTAAATAGGGTACCCCCTAAATGGGCAAGGATTGGCAAGATTTGGCATGTGCGCTAACTAGCCAATAGCCAGTCCATTCACTCTCTCCTGCCCGATGCTGCTCATCAGGTTAGGAGACTGAGGTGTGTGTTGACGATCTCAATTTCAATACATGGCCTGAATGACAGCAGTTGACCAAGGAAGGTTGTTAATATACTTGTGGTCAGACAGACTTTTTGACATGTTTGAGATGGAAGTTTGGCAATTTCTTTTTTAAAAACCAGTCCAACTCTGGCAACTTGTCTAACTTTCTCTCCTGGTCCATTTTCTCTTTTCTCTAGTAAACAGTTGTGACAAATAGACACTTGACATTGGACAATAGCATAAATAGACACATTACCCATCAATCTTTGCATATCAGAAAATAACAGTAGTACCAAAGAAATTACCAGTTGCTCCAGGATCCAGTTGCTTTAAGGCTCTATGGACCTCTATCACATCAAGACAAGTAAAATTGAATGGTTGAACCATAGAAACAATTGGGGTGAAGAGTGAACCCTTCGCTCATTAGGCTGTTTTGGATCTGTATCTTGGATCTTGGATCTGTATCTGTATGTAAAAAATCAATTCAATTAAATTCAATTAATTCATTAAAGCAGTTAAGAATGGCTGATTTATTAGTTAGAGTGCATGAATCTTTTACAATGCATGCTGGCAACTCATTGGTGGTTACATTTCCAGATGAAGATTTTATTACTTTCCAGAATTTCTTAGGATCATTCAAGTTACTAGTAGTTTTAGAAAGGTAGAACTCAGATTTGGCCTTTTTGATGAGAGAGGTAAATTGATTTTGGAGCTGTCTAAAAATCAGCCAGTCAGCCTGGGATATAGATTTTCTGGCCTTACCCCAGGCAACATCCCTTTCTTTTAGTAGATTGGACAGCTGAGGGGAAAACCAGGGATTGTTTCGGCTTTTACTCTAAATTTGCGGAAGGGAGCATGTTTATTTATAATATTAGCAAAAGCATCATGAAGGTATTTCCAAGCCAGTTCTACATCATTAATGAGAGAGATTTTGTTTCAGTCAAAGTCCCACAAATCACGAAAAAAGGCTTGCTCGCAGAAATGCTTAAAATCTTGTTTAAGAACAATTCATGGTCTTGATTTTGGGAGCCTAGCTTGTCCGACTGTAGCTATAACACAATGGTCACTCATTTCATTTGCAAAAATACCAATATCCGAATATTTATGAGGAGTATTTGTTAAAAATAAATCAAGAAGAGAGGATTTCACTGGGCATTTAAGATTTTGACAAGTTGAGCTATTAATTAGTAGTGTAAGATTAAATGAGTCACAGGTAGATTTAAAACGGTCAGAGACAGAGGACAACCAGTCCCAGTTAAAATCTCCAGCAAGGAGAATCTCATTAAAATCTAAGGTTGATAGTTGTTTACTCAATGATGATAAAGCCTCACTGCTTGCTGAGGGGGGTCTATAACAACCTACAACAGTGATATAATGGCCCTTAAGAAGTTCCAATTTCAAGGCAAGAAGTTCAAATTGTCTGCTGAAAGATACTGATGATAGGATGGTAGCATGAAATTTGTTTTTTATATAAATGGCAACGCCACCACCTTTTCTAGGACGGTCACAACGAAAAATATTGTAACCCTTAATTGCAATGTCTTTGTCTGTGATAGATTTGTTTAGCCAATTTTCAGATAAAACAAGAATATCAGTATCAGATGATTTTGCCCAAATTTTCACTAGATCTAATTTAGGGAGTAGACTTCTAACATTTAAGTGAATAATACCAAGCCCAGATCTAGCTTTGAAATCACAAGGGGTGCTCAAACAATTAAAATCTGGGCCAGGGTTAGGTTGAACATTTCCTGATAGTAGAAGCAAGAGAACAATAAAACATTTTCTTTTCACAGTGTTTTTTGTTGGTACTGATTGATTATTCCTAAACCCTGGTCTACTTGGGGGATAAGAGTAGAATGAATACAACCAGTCATATGGACTAAATAGGTTAATAAAATAGGATATAATCGTGAAATCTTCATTTTGGTCTCCACACCTTTCATGCACCTCATGTGGATACAGTACAATCAATAAAAACAAAAGAGGCGCTAAAGGAAACATGCTGATAGGCATGTGGTAGGGAGCAAGAAAATCGCCAAAATCCAGGTCAGATGACGACGTTGCGATAATAATAATAATAATAATAATACATTTAATTTGTAATGCACTTTTCATTAGTAATAAATCCCAAAGTGCTACAGAGTAAAAAACAGAAGCATAAAAAAATGAACCAATAGCAGAGAACATTAAAAGCCACACAAACAAAGAAGGCCTGAATTTAAAAGAAAAAAATGGCCTGATTAAAAAAGCAAAAGTTTAAAGACAATGCATGAAAACAAAGATAAAAAACCAACACAAAGCTAAGGAAAGGCTCTGTTAAAAAGGAAGGTGGTGCCCTCAGGTAGTCGGGGAGAGTATTCCACAGACGAGGTGCAGCGGAGCAGAAGGCCTTAACCCCCATGGTGCAGAGCTTAGTCCTGGGGGGATGGAGAAGGTTGTTGTCTCTGGTTCACAGGTTACGGGTGGAGGTTTGTGGCTTAAGAAGTTCCTTGAGGTAGGGAGGGGCATTTCCATGGATGCACTGATGTGTTATTAGAGATATTTTGTATTTGATCCTGAAGGAGACAGGGAGCCAGTGTAGTGAGTGTAGAACGGGTGTGATATGTTCACATTTTCACACTCTCATCAGGATCCTAGCAGCACTGTTCTGGATGTATTGGAGCTTCTGGAGGCTCTTGCTCGGAGTCCCGATAAGACGTGCGTTGCAATAGTCCAGCCTTGAGGAGACAAAGGCATGGACGAGTTTCTCCGCGTCTGACAGGCTGAGTGTGGGACGGAGTTTGGAGATGTTCCTGAGGTGGCTGAAGGAGGTTTTGCACAGCTGTTTGATGTGGGCTTCAAAGGTCAAGTGAGGGTCGAACCTAACGCCCAGGTTGAAGACTGATGAGGAGAGGGGAATGTCTTGGCCAGAAAAGGTGATGCGAGTTATGGGAGATGACTGGACCTGGTGTGGGGTGCCAACTAAAATAGCCTCAGTTTTGGAGATATTTAGCAGCAGGAAGTTGTATTTCATCCAGGCCCTTATCTCCTCAAGGCAGGTGGTGGTGATGATGATGATGATGACCACGATGATGACGACAACAAGGCTGCAGAGGGGATTGGGACAGTTTTTAGGTATAGTTGCGTGTCATCAGCATAGCAGTGGAATGATATTCCATGCCGGCTAATGACACGGCCAAGGGGTAGTATGTACAGGGAGAACAGGGTGGGACCGAGAACCGACCCTTGAGGGACACCACAGATGACAGGGTGTGTCCGGGACTTTGCACCTCCCAAGGAGACATACTCAGTTCTTCCAGACAGGTAGGCCTGAGACCAGTTCAGGACAGAGTCAGAGAGTCTGATGGTGCAATGGAGGCGCTTAAGCAGGATGTCATGATCGACAGTGTCGAACGCTGCCGTCAGATCAAGGAGGATCGGGAGAGATGGGGAGCCAGCATCAGCCGCCATCAGCAGGTCGTTAGTAACCCTGACCAGAGCTGTTTCAGTGCTGTGTGTGGAATGGAAGCCAGACTGGAACTTCTCAAAGAGGTTGTTGAATTTTAGATGGTCCTGAAGCTGAGCAGAAACCACTTTTTCCAGCACCTTGGACAGAAATGGGAAGTTGGAAATGGGCCTGTAATTGGCAAGGACTTTTGGGTCTAGGGTGGGTTTCTTGAGAAGAGGTCTGATGACAGCAGTTTTTAGAGCTCATGGAAGATGACCATCTTGGAGGGAGTGGTTTATGACTTGGGTGATCAGAGGGCATAGAGCACAGACGTTTGATTTAACCAGGGCCATGGGAAAAGGGTCCAGGGCACAGGTGGAAGGTTTCATCTTGCGGATGATGTCCTCAACCTCTTGCTGTGTGACTTCAGAGAAGCAGCTGAGATGCTGGAAAATCCCAGGCTGTTGGTCAACAGTTGGGACAGGCAGAGAGGAGGAGTTGGAGAGAAGAGAGCGGATGGTATTGACTTTTGTCCTGAAAAAGTCAATAAAACTGTTGCACTGTTCCTCTGTGGTTTCGGTGTGTGAAGATGATTTAAGGTGGAGAAAAGCTGCTTGGAGTTGCCAGGACTTTTGTTGATAATGCTGGAGTAAAACTGTGACCGTGCTTCTCTGAGGGACTTCGAGTAGGCCTTTTGGTGTTCTTGATAGGCTAATCTGTGAACAGTGAGCCCAGAAATTTTGAGATGCCGCTCAAGTACACGCCCAGTTGCCTTCATTTTCCATAGTTCGCAGGTGAACCAGGGGGCTGAGCGTGAGATGGTAACTGCTCGAGTTTTCACAGGGGCATGGAGATCCAGGACACTGCTCAGGGTTTTATTATAAAAATCCACCGATTCACTAGCTGATGAAAAGTTTGCAGAGGAGATTTGCTGGAGGTCCCAGGTCATGATGTCTGGGTTGATGTTGATGTTTTTCAGATTTCTGAAACTCATTTGGCACTTGAGCTTGGTATGGTGTGAAAAAGATTGCAGCTCCATTGAAATGACCTTGTGATCAGACACACCCAGATCATACTGCTCATCATACCAGCAGACTGCTAATGGGGGCAGAGTCAGTGATGACCAGGTCGAGCGTGTGCCCCCTGGTGTGTGTAGGGACATCAACATGCTGTTTTAGGTTGAGATACTCCAATGCGATGTGAATATTGAAATCTCCAAGTATGATAATATTGGCAGATGTGGTACAGAGTGAAGTGAAAAGTTCATGCATCTCTGAGATGAAGGCCGAGTTTGGTTTAGGTGGCCGGTAGATAAGAAGTATTGTCATGGGGTAGGGGGTTTGCAATTTAATATTATCCTATCCTGCCTGCATGGCACAAAATATTTAAGCAACTATGTTTTTAATAATATAAGGGGTAAAATATTTTACTGCAGTTGCAGATTTTCTCAGACTCACTATGAACTTGGGTCTTTTGTAAAGCTGTTCCATACCATTTGTACACTGCCTGGCCAAAAAAAAAAAGTTGCACACACTAATATTTCGTTGGACCGCTTTTAGCTTTGATTACGGCGCGCATTCCTCGTGGCACTGTTTCGACAACTTTATGCAACATTTATTTTCGTCCAGAATTGCATTATCTTGTATTGACGACAGGAGACTCAAACCACTCTGTAAAGTCTCCTCCAGCACATCCCAAATACTTTCAATGGGGTTAAGGTCAGGACTCTGTGGTGGCCAATTCATGTGTGAAAATGATTCCTCATGCTCCCAGAACCACTCTTTCACAATTGGAGCCCGATGAATCTTGGCATTGTCATCCTGGAATATGCCCGTGCTGTCAGGGAAGAAAAAATCCATTGATGGGATAACCTGGTCATTCAGTACATTCAGGTACTCAGCTGACTTCATTTTATTGCCACGTGACGTTGCTGAGCCTAGACCTGACCAATTGAAGCAACCCCAGATAACACTGCCTCCAAAGGCTTGTGCAGTGGGCACTGTCCAAAAAAATCCAAACGGCGACCTTTTTTTTTGGCCAGGCAGTTGCAACCAGGATTTTCTTTTATATTAATCTTATAAACCAAAATGACCTGTTGTGTTCTCATTTTTTTGAGACACACACATGCACACACATTTTGTCTGACATATGTTTATGTCTTTACTGTCGATTGTTTTCCAAGCTGGCACAGAGCCTATTCAGTTGAATGGATCATCATGCACCTGTGCAGCAGGCAAAGTTCCATGCAACCATCTCGTGGCCATGCTGTTTCAGAGTGCCCAATACAGCATGATGCAGGTGAAGGCGGTACCACCAACTATGGCCTGCACAAGCACTCTGCAAACATGGCATCGGCCACGGACATAGGTAACTTTGTGCAACATTGTGTAAAACCCTATGACAATAGCTGATGATATATTAAAGCAAGACATTACTACAATTGTGGCTGCTTGTTCGTATCATTCTCAGAGGATCTGTGCAGAGCCTATTCAGGACTTGGTGGTGAAGAAACCAAAGCCATCTGCCAGGAGCGTATGTATATCAACACTATCAAGCATACACAGGTGATGGCCATTATTATTGTACTGTCATACTGTTGGCTACTGTGTATTCATGAACATATTGTTGTATGTTACCAATTTGAACTTGCTAGAGAAGTGGGGAAGGACGATGAACTTAATACCTGTACTTTTAACATTTATGTTTTTTATGCTTCATTTGTTTCAGGAACCCTCCCTGACCCATCAGTGTTGTCCCTTGGGGAAGGACTAAAAAGCCTCAGACCCCAACCACTAATATCCTCGGTGCTGCATGGCTTGTCTGAGCTTTCACTGGTTGACTCCAGGTTTGGACCTGTGCTGCGAGGTTCACCACTGCCATATCAGTGTCCTCCTATTGTGGCCACAAGTCATGTCAAACACCCAGATGCCACAGCATTCCCCAAACTCCCTGTGGATGGTGCCAAATTTTCCACTGCCATACACTTTATCCCAAACTGCCACCAGTTCTTCCATTTGGAGAGCCTAACTGTCACACAGGAGATTGCAGCTATGATAGAGCTATGATAGAGGAGGGCACACAAGAGCAGACCTGCCAAACTGCACGCATTTTGTGTACCAACCACGCAATTCTTGGTCAAAATGCAAAAACATGCAAAAACAACAAAAAAATATATTATTGTAATTTAATTACGGAAAACAATCAATTAATACAAATCAATACCGTACATTTATTCGATATTTAAACTACATCCCTCGGATTGAACCAGATGCTATACGACCTTGTGCTTGTGGTTCTGTAGCCCCTCCCCGACCCACTCAACATCCACTGATACGCAGCGGTAGTTTATTATCCACCGAGGTGTAATGCTTGCTGAGGTAAATTGGGAAGTGGGGAGTAATAATCAAGCACAAAAATGTGACCGTAATGTTAAAGTTTAAAACGTTAAAACATATTCGGTAACTTTACGAGATGATGCATTTCAAGGGGTATATCCTAATGAGATAAATTTCTGTATATAGTTAGCCGTAGTAGTAGCTCGCATACGATTTAGCCTCGTTACGAGATGTGTGAATAACTGATGGAGTAATTTAGCTGCAGTAACTCAAACACTACGGAGACTCCCTGTTCAAACTTTGAATCGCGCATGCTCTGTTGGAGCAAAGTGACCATTGCAAAGGTGTTTGACTATAGACTGCTAACGTAGCAAATAATTCCTATTATTGCAGCCAGTCAACCGACCAGCCTTGCAGTTGGAAAATAATCATAACGTCAGATGACGAAGACACTAACAAGGAGAGAGAGAGACAGGGAGAGAGAGACCTACTAAAAAGAAGCGAGTCCATGCCCCCAGAAGTTCCTCGCAAAATATCAGGAGCAATGGCCGTGCCTCCGCCCCTCAAAATTTCCACACCATGCATTTTGCACATTGTGAAATTATGATTTCGACATTAGCCACCAAGGAGCTTCAGATAATAATTTAGCTAAACCTCTAGTCACAAAAGCCTACATTCCTAGATAATTTTTCAATTGAATACTTTTTTTTTCATTAGGCCTATATGATGTGTGCCTATATAAGCTGATTCAGTTATTTAATTATTAAATAAAAATGGAAATCATGAACAGAAACTTGGTTTTATTCATAATTGACACTGTTTTACATTGCAACATAAGTTATTTTATTTTTTATTATTACATTACAACACACATCATATAATGGAAATTAATCATGAAAAAAATTTTTTAAGCAGGTGTACTCAAACTTTTGACTTGCAAGTATATCATAATATAGCCCAGTGCAGTGCAAGTGATAATTTAGAATCAGGTGAAATTATACAATATTGCCTGATCACTTTAACAGTCACTAACTAGAATTATGAAGAAAGGCTTTTGTGTGTGTGTGTGTGTGTGTGTGTGTGTGCGTGCAAAGTGAAGTGGTGCGAAAGCATGTGAACTAAGCGTTACACTGACTATTGTGGTAGTCAAAATATTTTCCTAAGGTTGGCAGGTCTGCAAGAGTAGTCTGAGTGTCCATTATGAAAAGAAATGTGCCAGCCCAGGGTAACAGCCAGTAGGTCCTATGAGGTCTGCCATCTGCAAGTCTTATGACTGTAATGCAGCTCCTAGTTTTGGGCTTTCAGAAGTTAAATGCCCAGAAATCTGTAACATTTCTGAGGCAGGGCATGTCAAATGTGTGAATGGCCAGGCAAAACTGAAAAGAAATCATAAATTCTACTGGCAGGTTCAAGGTAACTAGATTGAGCTGGTGTGATTTCATTACTGACACTGAGGAGGACATAACAGTTGAAAGAGTCTGGAGAGATGATGAAATGATAACAGATGAAAGAAAAGGTGGACCTTTACTTTTTTGGTACATATATGGATGTGTATCTCCAGACAGCTAAATAGTAACTGTAAACACCCGTAACCCTGTCTCCAATACTTGTTAGGTATCTTACCTGTATGTCTAGGAGCCTGTGTGTGTAAATATTTATAAATGTAATAAATTCCAAGAGACATGTTTTGGGGTTTTAAGTATTTTAGTAAATGGATAATTGTCATTAGAACAGGTCTTGTTAAACAATGTAAAAACAAATATTAAAACTATTATAATAGCTCACATGAGTGACTTCTTGGCAAGTTCTATATATACACAATTGTATAGTTACTGTATTATCACATTTGTATTACTGCAGAACTACATAAAAGATAATTGTAAACAAATGGGAAAAATGCACTAACCAAATGTTCTTGGCCTACTGAGCATTAAGCTCACTGTAGGTACATTAACTTCATCATCATATCACATTAATCAACACATTACATCAAACATGAATTCATAAATTTGTGTTTCTAAAGGATAATTCATTAGTGGCTACGACATTGAACAATAACACATTCATACTCAATGCAACAGGTATGTGGCCTTTCAAATCAAGTGGTCCCTGAAAGTTGGTCATCATCAGCAATTGGTCCACAGCTGGTTGACTGTCCCGGACAAAGTTAGAGGAAGAGTGTTGTCCCAGATATGATACTCTTTCACTCTTCTGATTGCTCTTTCAACAAGAATTTGAAGCCGAGCTATGGCTTGTGTATTCAGAGCATCTTCTTTGCTGAACTGCGCTGTGGTTTTAAAGGGGGGTATGATCAGCATTGACCCACGGTCAGCCAGCATCTTCTGAATGGTGAACCCTTCGTCTGCCATGCAGCCATCTCCCGACTCCAGTAAGTCAAGCATTCCACACCGTTCAGTGAGCTCTCGATCTGAGATTGAGTTTGTGTAGAGACTGGACACAAAAATCACAGCACCACATGGGGTAATCCCAATTAACCCCTTGAAGGTTGTAGTGTTTTTGTAGCTTGAGAAAACCTCTTATTGGAGAGTGAGGGATGATGGGCTCTGGCACCGCACCTCTGTACAGTCAATGATCACCCTCACCTCTGGACTGCACTGTCTGAATTTGAGTGGCATGGTGGAGTTCACTTGCAGTCTGCTTATCCAGATGGGCAAGGAGCCGAGGAGCAGGTAGAGGTAGTTAGCCAAGTTATTACAATGCAGCAGACTGTGGACACCCTGACCTGAAAGATGTCAGCCAGCACCTTCTCTTTCAGGCCTGCAGCAACACAGCAACAGTACATGAAAAACTCATCAATTAGTTGCAACCTGTGCATTGGACTGGGAGAAGTAGGTGCAAATATTTGTCCCTTTTTCTGCGCCTTTGACCAGTACACTAGCATGGATGCAGATGGTTGAACAGCCTTCCAGAAGTCATGAAAAACCTCTTCTGAAGGAAATCTCATATAGAAACGGATATCCTCACCGGAGACACAAAACCTATGAAAATGCAAATGGCCCACTTTCAGTCGTGTCAGCTGTTTCCAGCTTCTGAACTTCCGCTTCCAATTGCTGTATGCGTACAGATGCAGCATCCAGTGCACCTGTATGAGATTTTAGGGTAACAGAAAGAGAGAAGAGAACTGAAAACATCTGACTCAGAATCAGATGAATGTTACTACCAGTAGCCTATCGAATCAATAAATCTTTGACATAAGCCCATGTGTCACATAAAAGTGCATACACTCACAAAAATACAGAATATTTAAAAATGTGTACAAAATTCGGTGCATATAAAAACAACTACCAATAAAAAATAAAATATTAAGAGCCAGACAGATGCAAAATAGCTTACTTCACGATTCACTCGCGCATCAACATACCTGGAGTAGGAGCAACAGCATAGTCATGATCGGGTCCGGCTGTTACCCCCTGGGAGATGCCTTCACACTGGGATTCTTTCAGAGAAAGGTCGGGACGAACACCATGACCTAAGCAAGTTGTTGCTCTATAATAAACGGACTCCCGTTGTGACGCTCCCCAATTATTCCACTGAAAACAGCACAGATGACGATTTTTGTTTCCATGCAATTGTCCCATTTGAGGACGATATGAATCCAACGTGAATGCCACTATTCTAAATAGGTTACGTGTTTTTTCTGCTTGTGTAATAAAATACAAACATTACTAGCTACTTCTATATGATATTTACGATTACAGCTATTAAAAAATTTAACCATTGTTTCATAGGCAATAAAAAACCTGTTTGGTATAGCCTATTCAGATTTCATTTCACTCTTGAAGCAGACTACCAACTGCTTCAATAGCTGGTAAAATAATTGTTCAGTTTATGGCAAAAAAAAAAAAAAAAAAAAAAAAAAGTACTTGAATAGTTATTTACAAGGTTTTTTGTTTTTATCATATAGTTATATATCATGCAGATTTATTTTTATTTTATCATTCATTGTTATTAAACATAATTTTTTTGTTTGAATTGGTTGCAATATCATCTAAATAAAAGAAAACAGTTTTATTTCACCATTTCAGTACTGTGAACATATTTCCACCAGGTACTTTTATTTTACCCATTATAGAGCAATGGTACGTTCTATTGACATGACTATGATATTGTTACTCCATAAAACCTATTCTTGTAATGTAAGATGAGATAGCTCAGCTGACACCTTTGGCTTAGGTGATATGTGAATGCAATTTTTTAGCAAGCAAAAATTCATTTTTTCTCAACTAATGGTACATAAATAATTCATATCATAGCCAGGCCAAAATTTTACATTTCAGATAGGGACAAACTCTTTGGAAAAAAAATGAGGGATTGCATGAGGCGTTATCTGTTAGATAAACCTGTTTAATCCATAGAAAAACCTGAGGATAGTGAAAAAAGTGTTATAGAAGAATTTTTCTATACTCATCAATGTCAAAAGTGAAAAATCAACGTTTTCATTAGCTATAAGAGATAACGTTAACCGGGTGAACGTGGATGCTGGCTAAATGCTAACTAACATTAATCCAAATAATGTTGACAACTTTTTTGAAGACACAATGCATAACAATTTTACCAATTTTGAAAAACTTCAAATATTTTGTTACCTGGCACAGATATGGTCGCACGACTGTCCTTATAATTATGTTTGCGTTCAGGCACTGTCCTCCCTGCTCTGCTGTACATACACCAGCTACGAGAGGGAGGGGCGAGGGCCAGCTTATGCAGCAAAACGAGTGAACTGCATGTCACTAACATTTAAAAGAAAAAATAACGAATACAAAAGTATAGTGAATTGCTTAGAGGAATAAGCAACGAAACACCAAAAATATTTTTGGGCAGGGGGAAATCTATCTTGGCGAGCCGCCCAAATAAGTTCATTGCATGGGAAACACTGCAGAGGAGTGAAAATTGCTGAGGATGAAAAGGAAAACAGCTTTGACTTCACAGCAGAGGGCATGTTCAAGAAAAACTTCCACTGCCTTTGAGGCTGTTACCTTACTTCAGTATTATATAAGCTAATTCTGGCTACTGGAAACAAACTCTCAAGCGTTCAGAAGAGACCAGGACTATGCGCCTGCAGTCAAAGGTGACAGTAGCCATTTTATTTTGTGTATATCGTTTTTAGGCTTTTTTTTTTTTTTTTTTTTTTTTTTTTAAATGGGGGGGGTCGGGGTTGGGGGGCTTCAGATGGGGTCAATAACAGATAGCATTTAACAATGTGTTTATCATAAAGCTGTGTTTAGGATACAGAGAGCACATGCAACTGATCTGTACAATGTGTAAAATTTTCAAAGCAGCTGAAAATTGCAGATTCTGTGTCAACTGCAAAAATATTCAGCATGAGATACATGTGTACTGTATTTAATGAGGGCACAAATCACCCTCCATAAGTAATATCCTGAGGTCAATGTGATAATAGCAAGACAAAAATACTGTACCATTTATTTTGCACTCTGATCAAGGATATAATCTCACTATGGCTCTTTCACCTGCCTTAGTTTCCATTGGAGGTCAATTCTGGAGGCTTCTAGTTCCTTTCTCAAATCCTTTGGGAAAAATACATTCATATAAATTTTTTGGGAAATTATGAGGAAATTTGCAATAAATATATTAAGGAAATAAGGCTAGAGAAATCACCCACCCAAAATAGCATAGCACACAAAACTGGGTATTAATACTGCTATTTGATTAGAACATACAGATAGGTGACAAAGAAAAAACTTGAAGAAATGAGTGGAGAAGTACAATGAATGCAGATGCTTCTATGCTGGTGCACTGTGAGATACAATTAAGCATCCTAAATTAACATCCTATCATGCTCTGTGGCATAGATAAAAATGCTGAGCAGGCCCAGTTTACCTCGATTTTCGATCAAGATTGCAAGAGGAAAAGATCTAAGTAACTAAGACGGTTCATTACTGGGGCACGGATGGCAGGAGCTTCAGTCACAAAGACTGCTCAACTGGCGAGTGTTTCAATAGGAACAGTGACTAAAATGATATCTGCATTTAGATCTATTGGAAAGATATCAGTAAATAGGGTCGGAAATTGTGGTTGATATCGCACATTCGATGTGTTTGATGCTTGTGCATTAGTGTGATGTATAAAGGAAAATAGAAGAGCAGCTCTTCCTCAGGTGACTGAGAATGTCTATGCAGGACGTGATCAGACTGTCAGCATTAACAGTGCATCGACAACTACTTAGAGGGATATTATAGTAGGGATGCCATACATAAACCTCTCATTACAAAGACAAATGCACATTTGAGACTTCAGTTGTGCAAAAAACATAGGCACTGGTCTACAAATAATTATTTGGGGGAAAAAGTGATATGGTCAAATGAGTCATCCTTCACCATATTCTTGACAAGTGGGTGAGTACATGTGTGGTGTACATAAATAGAATGGTACAGGCCTGAATCCTTGACCCCTACTAAAAATGGTTTCAGTGCCTATGTTATGCTGTGGGGGGCATTTTCCTGGCATGATTTGGGTCCACTTGTCCCCTTAGAGGGAAGGATCACTGCAAATCAGTACAAAGTTATTTCAAGTGATCGCCTATAACCTATGAGGAAAACATTTCTATCCAGATGGGAGAGGTCTCTTCCAGGATGACAATGCCCCCATCCACAAGGCACGGAGGGTCACTGAATGGTTTTCATGCATATGAAAATGATGTGAATCATATGCTATGGCCCTCAGCTACCAGACCCCAAACAAATTGAACACCTATGGGAGATTTTGGACCATTGTGTTAATACAGCGATCTCCACCACCATCAAAACATCAAATGAAGGAATATCTTTTGGAAAGAAGGGAGGAGAGTTTTCTCTAGCATAACTAAAGTTATGGTACCACCAAGTACCACTCTAAATTCCTAAGCCTTCAAGCCTTCTGTCTCCAGGCCACAAACCTCCCAACGACAACAAGTTTGAAATATAGTCTATGAGTGTATCTATGTGTGTGTGCTCTTCTCTCTGTCTTATGTATTTCTAGAAACCCAAACTGGGAGGCTTGGCCTTTCACCTCGTTCTCCCCCCCCCCCCCCCCCCTCCATTCTGAACTGGGAGTCTTGGCCTTCCACCCTGTTCTCACTCTGCCATCCTGATAAAGGAGGAACCGGCTATGACTACCACAGTGACTGCCTCTCACTCTGCCAAGAGCTTGGGGGTGGTCCTGGATGACCAACTGGACCTCAAGGAGCACATCAAGGCAACATCACGGTCCTGCAGATTCCTTCTGTACAACATCAGAAGGATTCGACCATACCTGACGACGCACTCCACCCAGCTGCTCGTCCAGGCTACGGTGATCTCTCGCCTTGATTACTGCAACTCTCTCCTTGCAAGCCTGCCAGCTTGTGCCATACAGCCACCTCAGATGATTCAGAATGCCGCTGCCCGACTCATCTACAACCCCCCCCCCCCCCCCTTTTCATGTCACTTGTATTTGTCTTTGTCCTAATACTGTAGCTTATTCTTCTGCCTAGTTGGCTTTGCAGAGGTTAGGTTAGAATAGTGTTCACTGTGTGAACTGTGTTCTTAGCTAGAAATAGCTGTACAAAATAAGTATTATACCTTTCTGAACTTGCGTTCAGCAGTTGCCTACGACCATGATATGCACTTTTTGTACGTCGCTTTGGATAAAAGCGTCTGCGAAATAAATGTAATGTAATGTAATGTAATCTATGACGCCATACTGCCCAGGACTCTGAAAGCAACTGATAGATCAAAGACTAAACAATTATTTCTGATTTAAAAGATTGTTTAGACGAAGTGGTCACCAAGTGCCTGCGTAGTATCTCATGTTAGACAGGGCATAATCAGTTGTGTACCTTGTTATTTGAATGGACACAGCCAATCATTTTCTTTGTTGAATTTTACTGTATGCTTTACTGTTAAGACACTTTTTGCTAATAAAAGCAGGGACTGCCCCTGATTTCTTCAGTTCGGCCTTATCCAACTTGTTGTGAGTAGGTCCCGGACTCTCTCTGCAGAAATAAATCCTATTTCTTATATGATGCACCTCGTCGTGCCTGGTTATTCAAGAGAGAGAATTTTCTCTGCCCAACAGGAAGAATGGTGTTCCTTCCCTCCAGTAGAGTTCCAGAGACTTGTAGAATCTATGCCAGGGTGCACTGAAGCTGTTCTAACAGCTCGTGGTGGCCCAACACGTTAATAAGACACTTTATTTTGTTTTTTCCTTTAAATTGTCACCTGTTTGTATGTCTACCATCTTATCAAAATGATTTGCACCACATTAAACATTTTATAAATGGCAAAAAAGTGATTGCTACATCATACCTGCAAGTGTCCTTTGCAGTAAAAACCTTGTGCTTCAGGGGATTTTTTTCCCCTATGTTTCTTCTTTCTGTAGAAGTTTTTACCTTCAAGTATAAAATCCAGATGTATGACAAGGGGGCAATTTGTCTGACATTGTTGCCCACAAATCTAACAAACACATAAATCTAACATCTAATGTCAATGATTCATATTCCAACCAGAGCAGACCATTGTGGGCACACATAATTCCCCGTTGGTCATCGAATTACCAACAAGATACACAGAGGGACGTGCCAACAATGTCTTTAGAATGTTACCTGGGACAACCAAAAAACGAAACTTTCCCAAGATGTGGTCACGTCATGAGTGACTAAACTAGCATCGCAATGCAACATTGCCACAATATAGTGTGCTAGCTGGGTACCAGCTTATCACTAGTTTGACATAGCTGGATTACCAGAAGGGAGGCAGAATGTTCTGCCCACAACATAATCAGAATGGGCGTTCCACGCACAAACATGAAACAAAACTGGCATCAGGGCTCACTTTAACAGGTCATTTAACAAGGATATATACAAAATTAGAGCAGATAAGGATATGAAATCATTTCAAAAGTGCACTGAAAGTTCAACAATGTTAGTATTTTACTTTAGAAAAATTATGAATTATGAAAATTTGACTCTGTTTACAAGAAATTGTGTCTGCTTAACTGACATCAATGAGGTCATTATAAATGAAGAAAAAGCCGTTCTTAACGTACAAAAATGCCATTGAGAAAAAAAAAGTACTTGAATAGTACTTGACACATACACTTTGAATGACCACATTCTCTTCAGATGGTAAGATGAAAAAAAACAAGGCCAAGTTACTTGAAATAATTTAGGAAACATTGGGTACCAGTATTGCTTTGGAATATGCCAATTTTAATGTGTGAACAAAAATAGCCAATATTGTTTCTTGAAACTTAGCCTAATTTTGATATCAGCACTTTTGGTATCAGGCCTAGAATTAGCAAGTCTTAATTACTTCTAGACAGTGCTTTGTATGCGTGACTAACTTGTCATTTTTGTACATTGAAAACATGTTTTATTCAGATATCATTTCTTTTTGTACAGTGTTTGTTATGAGTAACTGAACAGTAATGCATATAAACATACGTTATAAGAGTCATGTATACACATACATACATACAAACACAAATACATTGTAGCCAGTCTCAGATCTAGAGCATGGACTCAGTCTTTTCCATGTAATTTTATGCACATGCTAAATTATGTGCCTTTGGTCAAAAGAGTAATATCAGATTCAGAGGTTGTGTTAATGTAGGATTCTGCATTTTTTACAAACTGAAGATGAAAATACACTGCATTCTACATACGCAGATATTGGCCTGACATCGGTGTTATTTATTAGGGGTCCAAGCAGCAAAGCTGGTGGAACCCTATTGTATCTGTTAGGATTATTATGAGTCCAAGCAGCGAAGCTGGTGGAACCCTATTGTATCTGTTAGGATTATTATTATTATTATTAGTGTGGTTGCCTCAGGCAACCACACTACTATTATCGCACATATTATTAGTGTGGTTGCCTTAGGCAAACACACTATTATTATTGCACATATTTATTATTATTATTATTCCGCCAGTTTTTTGGACCGCTACTCCTCCCAGAGTTTTCGCACCACATACACATGCCATATGTCAAATTGACCGGCTTCTTTGGGAATCGATGGCTATTACTTTGTGGAAATTTTCGCTGCACGGTTTTTGAGAAATATGACTTTTAATGGCCAGTTTTTCCCATTGAAAATAAATGGGGCGGTGACGTCATAGAAAATGTGAATTATGAAGTTACAGCATTGGTCGGCTTTGCACACGTGATGCGGTCCGCTGTTCGTCCTCACCAGCCACCAGAAAGGATATAGCTGAATGCGGAAGTGAACGGATAAAACAGTATTCCAAATGCAAAATTTCAAATGAAAACGCTGTCAGCTAGGTATATCAACAAAACATATGGCTTAGGCATACCCAGAAGTCCTCAATAATAACAGTATTTCACAAGATATTACGCAAATTCTTTGACGACGTTTCGTCAGGTCCAGCGTCTTTGAATGCTAATGCTAACAAAGACTACATGCATTGTATGCGACGATTAAAAAACTTTCGGTTGACCTAAAAAAACGATATTCCAAAACCAAAATTAGACGTGCTGTTATACCTGGTTAGAAAGCTTATGCTCTCACCTACTGAATAAACGAATTCTCAATCAAGCCAGACGGACCTAAAAAGGGCAACAACGCCGTCAACAACATGTGTGCAGCAGCTTCTGGTCCGGTCTTACTCCAGAAAACGGTGTCATCTTGTAATACCACACGTTGCTTTGGGTGTTGTCAAACTTTGTAGTACAAACTGGCTTGATTGAGAATTCATTTATTCAGTAGGTGACACAATAAGCTTTCTAACTATGTATAATATGTTAAATTTTGCTTTTGTAATACCGTTTTGTATCCCATCGTATTCGAAAGGTTCGTCTCATTATAGATGCATTACGCATAGCCACCAGAATGGATATAGCTGAATGCGGAAGTGAACGCAATTAAACGGTATTCCAAAACCAAAATTAGACGTGTTATACATGGTTAGAAAGCTTATACTCTCACCTACTGAATGAATGAATTCTCAATCAAGCCAGACTGTACTAAAAAGTGCAACAACGCCGTCAACAACATGTGTGCAGCAGCTTCTGGTCCGGTCTTACTCCAGAAAACGGTGTCATCTTGTAATACCACACGTTGCTTTGGGTGTTGTCGAACTTTGTAGTACAATCTGGCTTGATCTACACTTAATCGATCCAATAGGTGACAGAATAAGCTTTCTAACTATGTATAATATGTCAAATTTCTCTTTTGTAACACCGTTTAAAATCCCAGCGTATTGGAAACTTTGGTCTCATTAGAGCTGCATTACGTATTCATTCTGTTGTAGCAGGGAAAGCAACGCTTTCTCACCCAACGCGTTTGCTAAAGTACACAACTGCACTTGCATGTTGTTGATGCACCCCTTGCTGCAACAGAAGCTAGTAGTAGTACTGGCTACCAGCCGAACCTTATTCACAGAAGCTGTATTTAAAATTAGTTAAAATGCAACTATTTTAACACATATTTCTCGCCTCATTTTCGTTCTTGGAAATTCGGCTCGGCTAACACGTAATAGGCTACTCTGTCTATGAGTTGGTCTCAGAGATAACAGATTACACTCTGAATTACAGCCCAATGAAATGTTTTTAGTTGTGTGGTTAAAATGAGCTGATATTCACGCAAAATCATACGTCAATCAAATTAATCTCCCTAGCCCCGTCTTGCTTTTTTTAAATGGTGCGATCACGCAGTGTAGACGTAGGGTTTTTCCAAGAGCCTCTGAATATGCCAGCTAGCTTTATGATTCGCCGTCACTCGTCACCACATACCGCGAGTAAAACACTGAGATCTCAAGTTTTTACGAAAGGATAATTTAGCTCTGAATATATGTGTCGCAAATAAACTGGTTGCCATGATGTTATAGCGTGTACACAATACTCTGTCTCTGCTTATACTACAGAAACTGTTCGCTCTGTTCAGCAGAAAGTCGACTTTGTGTTGGCGGCAACCACACTTCACAATTTCTGCAGGAATTGTCTAGTTAGTGTGGTTGCCTTAGGCAATCACACTATTATTATCGCACATATTATTATTATTATTATTCCACCCATTTTTTGGACCGCTACTCCTCCCAGAGTTTTCGCACCACATACACATGCCATATGTCAAATTGACCGGCTTCTTTGGGAATCGATGGCTATTACTTTGTGGAAATTTTCGCTGCACGGTTTTTGAGAAATATGACTTTTTATGGCCAATTTTTCCCATTGAAAATGAATGGGGCGGTGACGTCATAGAAATGTGAATTATGAAGTTACAGCATTGGTCGGCTTTGCACACGTGATGCGGTTGGCTGTTCGTCCTCACCAGCCACCAGAAAGGATATAGCTGAACGCGGAAGTGCACGGATAAAACAGTATTCCAAATGCAAAATTTCAAATGAAAACGCTGTCAGCTAGGTATATCAACAAAACATATGGCTTAGGCATACCCAGAAGTCCTCAATAATAACAGTATTTCACAAGATATTACGCAAATTCTTTGACGACGTTTCGTCAGGTCCAGCGTCTTTGAAGGCTAATGCTAACAGACTACATGCATTGTATGCGACGATTAAAAAACTTTCGGTTGACCTAAAAAAACGATATTACAAAACCAAAATTAGACGTGCTGTTATACCTGGTTAGAAAGCTTATGCTCTCACCTACTGAATAAACGAATTCTCAAACAAGCCAGACTGTACTAAAGAGTGCAACAACGCCGTCAACAACACGTGTGCAGCAGCTTCTGATCCGGTCTTCAGTGGGCTTGTAATACCACACATGTTGCTTTGGGTGTTGTCGAACTTTGTAGTACAATCTGGCTTGATCTACACATCATCGATCTAATAGGTGACAGAATAAGCTTTCTAACAATGTATAATATGTCAAATTTTACTTTTGTAATACCGTTTTATATTCCAGCGAGTTGGAAACTTTGGTCTCGTTATAACTGCATTACACATCAGTCTGCATTACACGTCAGACTTAGGGTTTTTCCAAGACCCTCTGAACATGCCAGCTAGCTTTGTGATTCGCCGTCACTCGTCACCGCATACCGCAAGTAAAACACTGAGATCTCAAATTTTGATGAAAGGATAATTTAGCTCTGAATATATGTGTCGCAAATCAACTCGTTGTAGTGATGTTATAGCAGGTACACAATGCCCTGTCTCTGCTTATACTACAGAAACTGTTCACTCCGTTCAGCACAAAGTCGACTTTGCATTGGCGGCAACCACACTTCACAATTTCTGCAGGAATTGTCTAGTTATTATTATTATTCTCCGCTAAAATGTTTGAGGCTCAGCAACGATAAGTTGTAGACCAACCAAATTTGGTAGGTGGGTTCCTATGGCCCCCCAATACTCAGGCACTACAAAACACTTATGTCGGCCAGATGGTGGCGCTATAACAAAGGGTCATGCGTAAAAGGCCATAACTCCCACACCATAAGTCAGATCAACACAAAACTTCATTGACCGATGCATCTGAATGTGCTCTACAACTTTGCTATTGGGACCACCCATATTGTTTGCCCGCCATTTGGACTTTTTTATTAGTCGCGATGCAGAGCTGTAGCTCCAAATCTAAAGTGTTATGACATCTAGTGAACTCCGTTACGGCAAGCGGCTAGAAGACATCCATGGCGACGCAACTAAGTAATCCAACACCGTCGGGTCTAGATTTTATCAGTGAGGGGAGGGTCTGAACTTCATAATGGACAGTACTATCTATCTGGGCATTCATAAAAATATTCTTTCACCACTGAAAAATCGTATTCCGTCATAGCAACAAGATAAACCCGACAATAGCCCTAAGATATGCCAATATGGCAGTGAAAACGCTGCTCACTGAGTAACAAAATAAACGAGACAACGTTTTAAAAAAGGATACCATGTCATTCTACAGTCCACATCTGGGACTATATATTGAATAAATATACAACTTTACCGTTGGTGTTATGCATAGAGATGTCCCTTTTGAGACTGAGTGGTCATATATTGTCTTGGACAATCCGTTTGTGAAATATACGTGCATCTGTGCTGCCTGGGTACCTTCAAAAATAGCTGTGCGTAATACCACACCTGTTGTTTACGGCGTTGTCGCCCTTTTTATTACAGCCTGGCTTGATTAACAATTCATTTATTCAGTAGGTGAGAGTATAAGCGTTCTAACAATGTAGGTTATAACATGTCTGATTTTGCTTTTGGAATAGCATTTTATCGGTCAGCGTAACCAAAAATTTTCTTATCATCGCATTCCCTTATGCATGGGGTAGCAGTAAAAGACGCTGCACCTAACGAAACGTTGTCAACGATTTTTCATAATTTCTTGGAAAATACTATTATTATTGAGGACTTCTGGGCATAGCTAAGCCATATGTTTGCTGATAGACCTATCTGACATCGTTTTCTGGAGCAAAACAGAAGCGGATAGGACTGTATCATTGCTTTACTGCTTCTGTCTCTATCTACCGAACATATAAAATGTCATCATTGCTATGTAAGTATTACTGTTCAAAATATTTCGGTTTGTTCCATTGCTACCATAATAACGAACTTTCTTGTGTCTACAGCTGCAGTTTCTCGCTGCAATTACTAATATTGAATATAAACAAAAGACGCAGTTTATGCCAATGTCGAAATAAATAATACGGTAGGCCTACTCCGCAGGCAGCATGCAGGTAGCAGGGATGGCGAGTTGATATTTCGTTTTTTGTTTCATTTTTTTCAATGTCATTTATTACTTGAAATATGTATTATTGTTCTATCTGTCTCTGAGGCGCTCTGAAATGTGCATTCTCTGCTAAGCTGAGCAGTGGATTGGAATATGTGTCTGACGTAGTGTTGCACGGTATACCGAAACTTCAGCACCTTTTCGGTACTTTAAAAAAAAAAAAAAAAAAAAAAACGGTTCGGTATTACAATTTTCCGACGTTTGGTAATTTTAGGTAAAAGTCAGGGAAACGTCTCTCCCGCATTACTGATTGAGAGGATGAAAGGTGTAATTTGTCAGAATCTTCGCAAGATGGCAGTAGCAACTAAGGTAGCCAAGTCAGGTGACGTGCGCTTGTGCATTCCTCCTCACTGATAAAGTACAAGCTTCGACTCAGTACACTTCAGTAGCAATAGGGTTCTAATTTGGAAATATTTTATTATAGGAAGATGCTATATTGTTATTAAAATATGCTGTTTTTAGATCTATTTAAAAGTGAAAGACCCATTTAATTATTTAGTTTACAATTGTTTAATTTTTGAAATATATTTAATATATTTATCTATTAGTGTTGTAACACTATAGGCCTATGCTTATTAATATGTTGAACAGGCTTCAACTTAAAGGTTGTTAATAAACCAGGTTGTTAAACCGTGAATTCGAAAATGAGGTCAACCCTTGTGGGCATTATGTTTCTGATCTATTAAGGTAATTTCAGTATCATTAGATACCGAGTATCGAATCAGTATCGTTTAAGTTTCAAGTATCGTTTCGGTATTGAGTATCGAGATAAACCTGGTATAGGTATCAAAGTCAAAATTTTGGTATCGTGACAGCACTAATCTGATGCCTTTTTTAGTTGCGGGGCGGGAGCACTGCAGCTCTACATACACACCGGGCCATCTAAGTGTTATGACATGCCATCTAAGTGTTACGACATAGCAAAGGCCTTTACGGCAAGCGGCTAGGACACATCCATGGTGACGCAACTAAGAAATCCGACAGCGTCTCTTAGCACAAGATTGGCCGCAAGTCATCAATATTTTATACAATCATCATGATATTCGGTAGATATGTTGGGTGAAGGTATATGATCATGAGGATAAAACCATTTTAAAATCGCTCCATAGGGGGCGCAATAGTGCCAATGCTTGGACTCCTCCCAACGCCGCTTGCGGCTTTAATTGATCATAATATTTACACAGCTGTTGTTCAATATAAATATTATTTGGATAACAACGATAATGTAAAACAGAGTGAGCTGTGTATCAGTTGAGAGAGCATGAGCCCCCAATTAAGCACATAATTTGTGGTGAGTAATGCAGCGTACCCGCGTGTAAACATGCAACATAACCCCTTTAAGAAACGCTTGTGGATTACAGTTATCCTCATCTGGAATTTTACAGTATGATCAAGGTTTAGCATTGGTGCTTTGATATATAAGTAAAAAACATAACTGCGAGGACAAACGGCCCAATTCAAACTGTAACAAGCTGCCACCATCGGAAAACCAACACAAATCCCCTTGAAAAGCACTTTTTGTACTCACAGGCATCTGACTTGCGTTCAATTACTGACCATACTCTCCAGTCAGATTTACAATGACAAAGCTAAAACTGACTTTGTGTTAGCCAAGTTAGAAGTGCGCCTGAATTAGACGCCAAGGAGGAAATGAATTCCAATGACACTTACAGTGTCGAGAGAGTGACAGTGAGCCAGGAACACAGAGACAGAGGGAAAAACAAGACTAGGAAACGTAGTATATGGCTGGACCTAACACACATGATCCGGCAGACCAATGGTGTAACTTCATAACTTGGCCGACCAATGGTGTAACTTCATCAGTCAGTCACAAACATTCATGTTTGTAGGGCTGGCCCCGCTGTTGTGGTCCAGCCAAAAAACCGAAGTGGTCGTCTTTCAGCCAGGGCCGGACGTATCCCCTGCGTCCCCCCCGAAATCTACGCCTCTGAGCTAATTAACTTCTGTTAACAAGCTGAATCATATGGGCAGCTAGCTAGGGAAATAGGCAGCTAGCTAAAATAAAGGGATAGCTAGTTACGGTAAGTCAAATAACGAACGGCTTGCCATAATATGACGCCCTTCAAACTGTCCTGTTAAGCAGAATTAACAGACTTGTTGGTGAATATTGTATCATGCCACAGCATATTGTAGCGTGCCAACCAGTGGCTTAGTTGTACAGCATTGTACTCTCCGAGAGGCTCTCGTTTTAAGCATGTACTGTATGTACCAAGGGGCCCAGGTGTTGCGCTCGATGTATGCACCGAGGGGCCTGGGGGCCCTAGTGGTCAACTCACACTGTAAGCACCCATGGCCCCGTGGGCCCTAGTGGTCAGCTCACGCTTTAACCTCTTAAGGCACAGCCCCTAGTGGTCGGCACGCCGGCGTGCCTAGATTACTAAACTCAAACATTCGGTGCTACTGCAACCAAAGTGTGAGTTAAAAACAGAAACGCGTTGTTTTAGTTTCATTAGTAGACGATACACGACAACTATGCCGAAAACGGAGTGTCGCAGCCCCACCATTGTCGCTCTGGTCGTTCATTTAACACGCACCCCCTCCCTCTCATCTAAAAAACACCCCCCACCCTTGACATAATGGACAATATTGTCTATCTTGGCATTCATAAAAATATTCTTTCACTACTAAAAAAATCGTATTCCGTCATAGCAACAAGATAAACCCGACAATAGCCCTAAGACATGCCTATACAGCAGTGAAAACGCTGCTCACTGAATAACGAAATAAACGAGAAAAAGTTTTTAAAAATGATACCATGTCATTCTACAGTCAATATCTGGGACTAAATATTGAATAAGTATACAACCTTACCGTTGGTTTTACGTGTAGATATGTCCCTTTTGAGACTGCGTGGTCATATATTGTCTTGAACAATCCGTTCGGGAAGTATACGCGCATCTGTGACGCCTGGGTATCTTCCAAAATAGCTGTGCGTAACACCCCACCTGTTGTTTACGGCGTCGTCGCCCTTTTTAGTACAGTCTGGCTTGATTGACGATTCATTTATTCAGTAGGTGAGAGTATAAGCTTTCTAACGATGTATAACATGTCTAATTCTGCTTTTGGAATAGCGTTTTATAGGTCAGCGTAACCGAAAATGTTCTTATCATCGCATTCAGTTACGCATTCTCCGTGGTAGCAGTAAAACAAAGACGCTGCTAACAAAACGTTGTCAACTATTTTTCGTAAATTCATGGAAAATATTATTATTATTGAGGACTTCTGAGCATAGCTAAGCCATATGTTTGCTGATGGACCTAGCTGACATCGTTTTCTGGAGCAAAACAGAAGCGAATAGAACAGTATCATTTATTTACTGTCTCTGTCTCCATCTACTGAACATAGATAAGATTTCAGTCATTGCTATGTAAGTATTACTTCTCAAAATACTTCGGTTATATACGTTATTTTTGAAATTGAGAGTCTTTAAATAGGTTCGTGGTATTATATAATGTGGATATTTCACACTGTAGTGTAAGCGTTAGATGGAAGTGTAATAGTTTTTGTGAAGCATGCAATAGTGATGACGTCAGAGTTGGAACATTGCCAAAACATGGTGGACGGTTGAAAATTGTTTTCATGTTGTCTCATCCCCATACAAGAAAACATATGAGAGCACAGAGTATAGAAATACATACAATAGTTCATTATTGCACATTTAGGTACTGTACCGCATTGTGTGACAATATTTTTGCATTATTTTTTAATCTGATAGCAATGTTTCATCTTAAACATTCATAAGGGGCTCATTTATATGCTTTATAATGGACAAAAAGCATTTCATTCAATTTTGAGAGATTTTGGATTTTTGTTTCTGGACACCTAGCTATTTTAGACCACTGTACTGACTGAAAGCTTGTAATTCCCATTTGAAAATTATGCAACAGTGATTTTCTTGAGTCAAAACAATTGATTTTTAGTGAAATACGTGAATGTTGTAATTTACAGCAATGCATAATTTAGACATTTTGGATAGATTTGGAGACGCTGGGTACACTGCTTAGTTTTTGCTTCATACATCTATAGCAGTTCTACATATCCACCCTTACATGAACTTGTGGTCAAGAAGTTTTTGATCGAGCATATGTATAGTTTAACCTCCTGTATATATGCAATCTCTCAGTATTTCATTGCAAACTTAAAAAGAACACATTTATTTTTGATTTTTTGTCAAAACAATTGGATTTGTGGCACTTTATTTCTTCCAAAATTATGAATATAAACTAATCTAGTATGGTAAATTGTACAAATGTCTTGCTTCATTTAAGCCATTTTTCAAGTCTCTGTGGTGTTCACATCTGGAGTTATAAGGCTTTAAATGGGGTACCCCCTAAATGGGCAAGGATTGGCAAGATTTGGCTTGTGCCTTAAGAGGTTAAACACCGAGGGGCCTCACATTGTAAGCGCTGTGGGGCCCGGGGTCCCTAGTGGTCAGCTCATGCTTTAACCCTCTGGGGTCGAGAGCTCCGCCGGCGGAGCTCGACAAGATGAAATTAACTTTCGTTTCTATTTGGATGATTAACGTCACGTGCTGTTATCATACAGGCGCAACAAAAACATTGACAGAAACCTTAGAATCGCGACTTTCCAATGCGCCCATTGGCAAATAATATGAATTGTTTTAAAATGTTTAAATTTGATTAATTAGACCATGTATGCTTCGCTAAACTTTACTCATTACTATGTGAATTTCGCTCAGCAGGAAGTCCGCCCAAATTGCATTCACATGTTAACAACATTATAATTACTCTCCATACAAGGAGACTAAAGGACGGGCGATGCGAGATCCATGTGAGAAATACCAAGTCTGCGAAAGCGGGATAGAATGTCAAAGTGTCGCCTAATTCACTTCTTTTGAGGTCAACATTTCGTTTAATTTTGGAAAATGGTCCGACCGGAAGCCGACACTGATGAAGAACGGTGTCATTTCGAACAGCGAACTGATCCAGCTGAGGATCAACTTCATGCGTAAGTATATTTCTTATGATCATACTGGTAAATATGTGTACTGTATTGCAACGTATCTGTGTGTTTGTAGGAATATCCAGCAACATGCACGTTTGTAAATTCCCACACTACGAACGATTCGAACTATTGCATCTCAAAATTATAGGCTAGGCTCTCTGCGTCTGGTTGTGTTAGAAGTATCAGGTAGACTGTATGTTTTTCGAACATATTGGTAATAAATAGCCCGTGGCGTGGCTAGGATTCTAAAACTGATGTCCTCGCACAATCGATATTAGCATACTGTAAGTAAATTCGGGAAATAGCAATATAGTAACCACTTAGCTAAACAGACCTAGTCTACTTCAGATTGATACATTGTTATTGATGAGTTGCATGTAGTTGAGCTGGAATATCAATGTTTATTTTGTTTAGCTAATGTTGTTTCGTTGATAGCTTGCATTATTTGTAAATGAGTGCTGTATTACATTCTCTGTGTGTTTGTAGGAATATTCACTAATAATTCTTTGTTTGTATATGATGTAACCATGTCACATTTCAAGTTTTGTTTTCATTAGTTAGTGGTTTGCCCCTTTTTTGTAAAGCACATATAATTTTCACCTGTTGAAGGGAATTTGCTATATAAATAAAGTTGGATTTGATGTCACATTTCCTAACAATTTTGTTTTTATCATATTTACAGAAATGCTGATCAGGAAACACAGCCTAGTTCACCACTAGCTAAGAGGCCACGCAAGCATTGCAAGAGTACACCAGTCTCATCTCATCTTCCATGCGTATAGTTTGCTTCAATAAATGTTCTGAAAATCAAAAGATGTCTTTGTTTCTGTTTTCTAAATGGCTCACTGAGTCTTTGTCTTAGTGGTGGGGAGGCATGCGGCCAGGTGTGAATAGCCTACTTAGCTGACAGGTCGCCCTACCCAATGCATATTCATTACAGAAAGGCCATTTGCCCTCCCATTCTCACCTGGTGTTGAAAAATAGTAGGCACAACACTAACTTTTAGCAATTTATTTTATATTTCTCATTGGATTTGCTAAAATATTTAGTCATCTTTTGACACCCAAGACCTTGATGAACACATTTCAGTGACCAAAATTCTTAGTCACAATTGTTTAGTGTGTTTTATTACAACATTCCTGTGCATGTTCAAAACTACTGTTTACAGTTTGTGTGTTTTTAGAGCAGTTTACAATCCACACATGATTATGACCTACTTACTGCTGCCATATTATTGCAGCTGAGTTTGTGCTGAAAACAAAGATGTGAAACACTTTGGAATCACTGTATATAAAGTTGATGAAATTTACACAAATGTCAGAGCATCGCACAATCACCAGTGTGCCTCATTTTACCCTTAGACCCCAGAGGGTTAAGCACGGAGGGGCCCAGGGACCCTCACACTTTAGATGCCAAGGGCCAAGGGGTCCAGGGGCCCTAGTGGTCAGCTCACTCTTTAAATGCCAAGGGGCCTGGGGGCCCTCACACTGTAAGCGCTGAAGGGCCCAGGGGCCCTCACACTGCAAGCGCTGAGGGGCCCAGGGGCCCTAGTGGTCAGCTAATGTTTTAAACACTAAGGGGTCTGGGGGCCCTCACTGTAAGCGGCGAGGGGTCTGGGGGGCAGTAGTGGTGAGCTCACATTTTAAACACCAAGGGGCCCGGGGACCTTCACATTGTAAGCGCTGAAGAGTCTGGGGGGCCCTAGTGGTTAGCTTGCGCCGTGCGCACTGAGGGCCCTGGCATTCAGCTTCCTTCGGAAGCCTTGGGCCACGCACCGCACGCAGCCTGAGGCTTGGAGGCCCCCTGGCAGTCCGAGGCCCCGGGGCACTGGCCCGGTCCATAATCCAGCCATGCTTTCAGCTGTCCCTACAGCAGTTCCGTATACAGCTGTTCCAGTTAGTGTTATGCCATCGAAGTCAGAGAGAGTTCATTATTAAATTTTATGCAAATATGTATTACGGAGAGTCCGTTAACTTGAGTGTCAACTTGCATATTATCAATACCACGTTAACCAATAATCCCAGCAGCAAGCCGTGAGACTATTTTGACCTAAACCCCAAATGAATATCAATATTAACTAGGTAAAGTAACAGCAAACCTAGCGTAAAGCTAACGTTATTTTGCTTTTTAACCCGGTTGAGAGGGATAAGAAAGACGCTAACACGTGCATGACCACACAATTTTAAAAAGCAAAAATAAGTTATGGGAATGTTCTTAAATAATGTCACAACAAAAATAATGCTTGTATAACAGGAAGGAATCATTTTTCCTGAAAGAATCATTGGGCTTCATTCACGAAATGCGTATGATCACATCTGATCAAAAACTGCGTACAAGAACGTTTCTAAGAACATTTCCGCTTTCATAATTTTTTTCGTATCTGTAGGCTAATTGTTCATGGCTGTTTCCTTATGTAAATGACATGAACAGGACTGCGCATAAAATTTACATACAACTAGCATTCATCATCTTATATACCTGGGATATGCACAAAAACAAAGGTCTGCACGTGTCATGAATCGCATAGATAAAAATTAAAAATAATTTAAGAAAAGGTTTGTGAATGAGACCCATTGTTTTCATAAAATCATAAAATGAAAGGTTTTTGTATAAAAACAGTGCAAATAGAACTATCAATCAGAGTTTTGCTTGACAACGCTAAAACAATATGGTCAAAGGGCCATGAAAGAATATTTCAATTTCATCTGATTAAGTGATGAAAATTAGTAATGGTAAAGTAACTAGACAATTCCTGCAGAAATTGTGAAGTGTGGTTGCCGCCAATGCAAAGTCGACTTTGTGCTGAACGGAGTGAACAGTTTCTGTAGTATAAGCAGAGACAGGGCATTGTGTACCTGCTATAATATCACTACAACGAGTTGATTTGCGACACATATATTCAGAGATAAATTATCCTTTCATCAAAATTTGAGATCTCAGTGTTTTACTTGCGGTATGCGGTGACGAGTGACGGCGAATCACAAAGCTAGCTGGCATGTTCAGAGGGTCTTGGAAAAACCCTAAGTCTGACGTGTAATGCAGACTGATGTGTAATGCAGTTATAACGAGACCAAAGTTTCCAACTCGCTGGAATATAAAACGGTATTACAAAAGTAAAATTTGACATATTATACATTGTTAGAAAGCTTATTCTGTCACCTATTAGATCGATGATGTGTAGATCAAGCCAGATTGTACTACAAAGTTCGACAACACCCAAAGCAACATGTGTGGTATTACAAGCCCACTGAAGACTGGATCAGAAGCTGCTGCAAACGTGTTGTTGACGGCGTTGTTGCACTCTTTAGTACAGTCTGGCTTGTTTGAGAATTCGTTTATTCAGTAGGTGAGAGCATAAGCTTTCTAACCAGGTATAACAGCACGTCTAATTTTGGTTTTGGAATATCGTTTTTTTAGGTCAACCGAAAGTGTTTTAATCGTCGCATTCAATGCATGCACTCTTTGTTAGCACTAGTAGCATTCAAAGACGCTGGACCTGACGAAACGTCGTCAAAGAATTTGCGTAATATCTTGTGAAATACTATTATTTTTGAGGAAATCTGGGTATGCCTAAGTCATATGTTTGTTGATATACCTAGCTGACAGCGTTTTCATTTGTAATTTTGCATTTGGAATACCGTTTTTATCGCGTGCACTTCCGCATTAAGCTATATCCACTGTGGTGGCTAAGTCGCCAGGAAACCTCGTTTGAACAACACAATCCGTGCATGTACGTGTTCGTCAAGGTTTTATCTACATTGTGGTATGAATCATTTGAAGTTTACGAATGTGTGTTTTCTGTAATTACGACGAAAATGGAGATATGCACCGCATCTGGATTCTAAATTTCCTGTAGATGAAGCAGGTTAAAAGTGCATCACGTGTGCTAAGCCGACCAATGCTGTGACTTCACCGCTCACATATGTATGACGTCACGTTTTACATTCATCCCTATGGGGAAAAATTGGCCATAAAAAGTCATATTTCTCAAAAACCGTGCAGCGAAACTTTCCACAAAGTAATAGCACACGATTCCCAAAGAAGCCGGTCAATTTGACATATGGCACGTGTATGTGGTGCAAAAACTCTGGGAGGAGTAGCGGTCCAAAAAATGGGTGGAATAATAATAATAATAAATAATATGTGCAATAATAATAGTGTGTTTGCCTAAGGCAACCACACTAATAAATATGTGCAATAATAATAGTGTGTTTGCCTAAGGCAACCACACTAACTAGACAATTCCTGCAGAAATTGTGAAGTGTGGTTGCCGCCAATGCAAAGTCGACTTTGTGCTGAACGGAGTGAACAGTTTCTGTAGTATAAGCAGAGACAGGGCATTGTGTACCTGCTATAACATCACTACAACGAGTTGATTTGCGACACATATATTCAGAGCTAAATTATCCTTTCATCAAAATTTGAGATCTCAGTGTTTTACTTGCGGTATGCGGTGACGAGTGACGGCGAATCACAAAGCTAGCTGGCATGTTCAGAGGGTCTTGGAAAAACCCTAAGTCTGACGTGTAATGCAGACTGATGTGTAATGCAGTTATAACGAGACCAAAGTTTCCAACTCGCTGGAATATAAAACGGTATTACAAAAGTAAAATTTGACATATTATACATTGTTAGAAAGCTTATTCTGTCACCTATTAGATCGATGATGTGTAGATCAAGCCAGATTGTACTACAAAGTTCGACAACACCCAAAGCAACATGTGTGGTATTACAAGCCCACTGAAGACCGGATCAGAAGCTGCTGCACACGTGTTGTTGACGGCGTTGTTGCACTCTTTAGTACAGTCTGGCTTGTTTGAGAATTCGTTTATTCAGTAGGTGAGAGCATAAGCTTTCTAACCAGGTATAACAGCACGTCTAATTTTGGTTTTGGAATATCGTTTTTTTAGGTCAACCGAAAGTGTTTTAATCGTCGCATTCAATGCATGCACTCTTTGTTAGCACTAGTAGCATTCAAAGACGCTGGACCTGACGAAACGTCGTCAAAGAATTTGCGTAATATCTTGTGAAATACTATTATTTTTGAGGAAATCTGGGTATGCCTAAGTCATATGTTTGTTGATATACCTAGCTGACAGCGTTTTCATTTGTAATTTTGCATTTGGAATACCGTTTTTATCGCGTGCACTTCCGCATTAAGCTATATCCACTGTGGTGGCTAAGTCGCCAGGAAACCTCGTTTGAACAACACAATCCGTGCATGTACGTGTTCGTCAAGGTTTTATCTACATTGTGGTATGAATCATTTGAAGTTTACGAATGTGTGTTTTCTGTAATTACGACGAAAATGGAGATATGCACCGCATCTGGATTCTAAATTTCCTGTAGATGAAGCAGGTTAAAAGTGCATCACGTGTGCTAAGCCGACCAATGCTGTGACTTCACCGCTCACATATGTATGACGTCACGTTTTACATTCATCCCTATGGGGAAAAATTGGCCATAAAAAGTCATATTTCTCAAAAACCGTGCAGCGAAACTTTCCACAAAGTAATAGCACACGATTCCCAAAGAAGCCGGTCAATTTGACATATGGCACGTGTATGTGGTGCAAAAACTCTGGGAGGAGTAGCGGTCCAAAAAATGGGTGGAATAATAATAATAATAATAAATAATATGTGCGATAATAATAGTGTGATTGCCTAAGGCAACCACACTAATAAATAAATAAATAATATGTGCAATAATAATAGTGTGTTTGCCTAAGGCAACCACACTAATAAATATGTGCAATAATAATAGTGTGTTTGCCTAAGGCAACCACACTAACTAGACAATTCCTGCAGAAATTGTGAAGTGTGGTTGCCGCCAATGCAAAGTCGACTTTGTGCTGAACGGAGTGAACAGTTTCTGTAGTATAAGCAGAGACAGGGCATTGTGTACCTGCTATAACATCACTACAACGAGTTGATTTGCGACACATATATTCAGAGCTAAATTATCCTTTCATCAAAATTTGAGATCTCAGTGTTTTACTTGCGGTATGCGGTGACGAGTGACGGCGAATCACAAAGCTAGCTGGCATGTTCAGAGGGTCTTGGAAAAACCCTAAGTCTGACGTGTAATGCAGACTGATGTGTAATGCAGTTATAACGAGACCAAAGTTTCCAACTCGCTGGAATATAAAACGGTATTACAAAAGTAAAATTTGACATATTATACATTGTTAGAAAGCTTATTCTGTCACCTATTAGATCGATGATGTGTAGATCAAGCCAGATTGTACTACAAAGTTCGACAACACCCAAAGCAACATGTGTGGTATTACAAGCCCACTGAAGACCGGATCAGAAGCTGCTGCACACGTGTTGTTGACGGCGTTGTTGCACTCTTTAGTACAGTCTGGCTTGTTTGAGAATTCGTTTATTCAGTAGGTGAGAGCATAAGCTTTCTAACCAGGTATAACAGCATGTCTAATTTTGGTTTTGGAATATGTTTTTTTTAGGTCAACCGAAAGTGTTTTAATCGTCGCATTCAATGCATGCACTCTTTGTTAGCACTAGTAGCATTCAAAGACGCTGCATTTGACGAAACGTTGTCAACGATTTTGCGTAATATCTTGTGAAATACTATTATTTTTGAGGAAATCTGGGTATGCCTAAGTCATATGTTTGTTGATATACCTAGCTGACAGCGTTTTCATTTGTAATTTTGCATTTGGAATACCGTTTTTATCGCGTGCACTTCCGCATTAAGCTATATCCACTGTGGTGGCTAAGTCGCCAGGAAACCTCGTTTGAACAACACAATCCGTGCATGTACGTGTTCGTCAAGGTTTTATCTACATTGTGGTATGAATCATTTGAAGTTTACGAATGTGTGTTTTCTGTAATTACGACGAAAATGGAGATATGCACCGCATCTGGATTCTAAATTTCCTGTAGATGAAGCAGGTTAAAAGTGCATCACGTGTGCTAAGCCGACCAATGCTGTGACTTCACCGCTCACATATGTATGACGTCACGTTTTACATTCATCCCTATGGGGAAAAATTGGCCATAAAAAGTCATATTTCTCAAAAACCGTGCAGCGAAACTTTCCACAAAGTAATAGCACACGATTCCCAAAGAAGCCGGTCAATTTGACATATGGCACGTGTATGTGGTGCGAAAACTCTGGGAGGAGTAGCGGTCCAAAAAATGGGTGGAATAATAATAATAATAATAAATAATATGTGCGATAATAATAGTGTGATTGCCTAAGGCAACCACACTAATAATAATAAATAATATGTGCGATAATAATAGTGTGATTGCCTAAGGCAACCACACTAACTAGACAATTCCTGCAGAAATTGTGAAGTGTGGTTGCCGCCAATGCAAAGTCGACTTTGTGCTGAACGGAGTGAACAGTTTCTGTAGTATAAGCAGAGACAGGGCATTGTGTACCTGCTCTAACATCACTACAACGAGTTGATTTGCGACACATATATTCAGAGCTAAATTATCCTTTCATCAAAATTTGAGATCTCAGTGTTTTACTTGCGGTATGCGGTGACGAGTGACGGCGAATCACAAAGCTAGCTGGCATGTTCAGAGGGTCTTGGAAAAACCCTAAGTCTGACGTGTAATCCAGACTGATGTGTAATGCAGTTATAACGAGACCAAAGTTTCCAACTCGCTGGAATATAAAACGGTATTACAAAAGTAAAATTTGACATATTATACATTGTTAGAAAGCTTATTCTGTCACCTATTAGATCGATGATGTGTAGATCAAGCCAGATTGTACTACAAAGTTCGACAACACCCAAAGCAACATGTGTGGTATTACAAGCCCACTGAAGACCGGATCAGAAGCTGCTGCACACGTGTTGTTGACGGCGTTGTTGCACTCTTTAGTACAGTCTGGCTTGTTTGAGAATTCGTTTATTCAGTAGGTGAGAGCATAAGCTTTCTAACCAGGTATAACAGCACGTCTAATTTTGGTTTTGGAATATCGTTTTTTTAGGTCAACCGAAAGTTTTTTAATCGTCGCATACAATGCATGTAGTCTGTTAGCATTAGCATTCAAAGACGCTGGACCTGACGAAACGTCGTCAAAGAATTTGCGTAATATCTTGTGAAATACTGTTATTATTGAGGACTTCTGGGTATGCCTAAGCCATATGTTTTGTTGATATACCTAGCTGACAGCGTTTTCATTTGAAATTTTGCATTTAGAATACTGTTTTATCCGTACACTTCCGCGTTCAGCTATATCCGTTCTGGTGGCTGGTGAGGACGAACAGCCAAGCGCATCACGTGTGCAAAGCCGACCAATGCTGTAACTTCATAATTCACATTTTTATGACGTCACCGCCCCATTCATTTTCAATGGGAAAAATTGGCCATAAAAAGTCATATTTCTCAAAAACCGTGCAGCGAAAATTTCCACAAAGTAATAGCCATCGATTCCCAAAGAAGCCGGTCAATTTGACATATGGCATGTGTATGTGGTGCGAAAACTCTGGGAGGAGTAGCGGTCCAAAAAATGGGTGGAATAATAATAATAATAATATGTGCGATAATAATAGTGTGATTGCCTAAGGCAACCACACTAATAATATGTGCAATAATAATAGTGTGTTTGCCTAAGGCAACCACACTAATAATATGTGCGATAATAATAGTGTGATTGCCTAAGGCAACCACACTAATAATAAATAAATAATATGTGCAATAATAATAGTGTGTTTGCCTAAGGCAACCACACTAATAATAATAATAATATGTGAGATAATAGTAGTGTGATTGCCTAAGGCAACCACACTAATAATATGTGCAATAATAATAGTGTGATTGCCTAAGGCAACCACACTAACTAGCCGTGTAAGAAGCAAGATAATGACAACATTGTCTTCAGATGATTACAAAACACAGGGCCAAGTTACTTGAAACTATTTAGGAAACATTGGGTAGCACTGCTTTGGAATACAGCTTGTTTAATTTGTGAGCTAAGATATTGTTTCATGTAACTTGGCGCAATTTTGATAGCTAATAATATTAGCTATCAAAATAATATTTTAATGGCAGGCCTAGATTTGAATGAATGACTTATAGATAGTGCCATGTATGTGTGAGTAACTTGCCATTTTCGTAAGATGAAAACGTGTTTTTCATCAGTTTAGTTTTACTGTATGAATAACTCAAAATATTGGTTCATGTTGTTGAAAAAATTAAGTTGTACAGATGATGCGTTTCCTCCCACAAAAGTAATTACATGGCAAGGGAAGCGGCTAATCTTTAAACTCATATAAAAGAAAACAACCTTCATTTTCAGACGATTTATATGTTGTTATTTGATTATACAGTAGCATTCATGAGATTAAGCATTAAAAATAAACTGTCAAAACATGTTTTCTGAAAAATCTCCTAAACTGTCTTTACGCCCCATCGACCAGCATGGCCAGAATTAACCTATTAGTCTTGCTGGTCAACCACCTTAACCAATGTAGATATGAAAAATACCAGTTTATGATATAAGACTACCTATATGGTCTACCATTTAAAACCATCGTAGACCAACTGAAAGCACCAACCATCATCATGGTTTCAGCTGATTTTTTTCGGCAGGTTTGTGAAACATAGGTAAAACTTTGCAGCTGTAACTTGGCCTCATTTGTATCCTGATTATTAAAGATGTAGGTTCTTTAACATAGGCCTATAGAAAGTGTAAGCACGTTACATTATTTCACACTGAACGCGTCGTTTTGGAATTCACCATACACGATAACTACACGGCTAGCAGTTAGCAACAAACATTCACGTTTTATCACAGTACTTGAGCCACGTTTACCTGTTAACATTAATTTAGCAAGGCAAAATACTGACATAAGGATACGTAATCAGCTAAAACAGATTGCATTCACAGATAGCCAGACATTTGGTGTTGGAAGTAATTTCAATTTAATGACTTCCAACACCAGAAACACTGTCACACCAGAAGCCATAACGAAGCCAGTAGCCTACATTGAGCAAGCAATCAACGCAAGACAGCAACCTAACGTATCACTTTAGCCAATTAGCTAGCTGGACGGCTGTGAAATAAACTCAATAGCACAGGGTCAGGATCGTCAACTAAATAGCGAAGGACATAAAATAAGGTTTAACGAGCTTCTTTCCTTTTTATTAAGGATATAACGTTGCCCCATCACAATCAAGCCAAGTTAAAATGTTTTAGTACAATCCTAGTCGAATCTAATTTATTTTACCGAAATGCATGCACGACGCCAGGTAGAAATTGATTAAGCGTGTAAAACTGTGTTAGATATATATCAGAATTAATGAATAAAGGCTACCTTCCTGAAAAAGTTCAGCTTTACCGAATATGCAATTACTTTAGTCAACTATGATATCTGTAAACTGTTTCAGGATATCGGTTGAGGCGATTTAAACACATTTATACCAAGGTTAGTATAACGTTACCCACCATGCCACGTGTGCATGAAAGTGAAATGTTAGCCTCTAACGTTAGTCATGATGTTGGAATCACATAAGATATCAGCTACAAACAACGGTTATTTTGAGTAGTTGACTCGTGTTTGCTCGTACAGGAACACTGCGATTCGGTTAAACGTTATGGAGGTGCTTTACATAACTGATCAAAAACCCAAATGCATCTTCGTCTGACACTTGTAGCCAACTAATAGTACAGGCATAGGGATTTCTGGTTGCAATCCTTCCTATTAGTAAGTAGCCACCTAACTAACCTGTGGTCTGCGGGCAGCCGCCTGCTTCACGCGGTCCACCACTGCTTGCAGTGCCTTCCCGATCTCCTCCGACATTCCTATTTTCCACATAACCTGAAAATCAGAACTGCCCCATCAAATCTTCCCGTCTTCTCAAGTCCTTGACGTTAAAGATAGATATGTTGGATTGCCAATGGCGTACCGAGGTCAGGCGTAGTATTGTCACGTGATGGCTCCGGAAGAGAATTTTCCCATAAGAACCAGAAGAAGGTAGGCGGTGAATCTTAGAGTGCATATTATGTCGAGACAGCGACTCCAATAGAAACCTATGGGGACTAAATTAGAACCAGGAAGTATCGTTTTTTCGTTCAACAGACATGCTCAGTTGGTGTCCTTGGTCACTTGCCTACATCACGTGTACAGGCAAACATTGGCTAAAATAATTAAGAAATAAAAAATGAATATATTTGTCTGTGTGGTAGGAAAAAATATTTTACCTCGGAAAAATAATAAGAGATTTTTCTTTCTAATATAATGCACAGAGTTAACATCAATATTTGAGTGAAATTATTTTATTTTGGCTGTAAAAAATGAATGGAGCCCAATGGAGAAACTTGCTTTTTGAGCGAAAATCATAGATATCACCAGGGGGCGATATTACTTCCGGTGCTGAGTTTGAGAACCGAAAGCTGGCCCCCTGCGGTGAACAGGGGGCCAGGGATTGCCATTCAAACTCCAGTGGTTACTCCAGGTATTGCAATTTAGTAAGCCTCCGGTGACAAAAAAGCAAATTTCCCCATTGAAGTCCATTCAAAACTATGAATTTACCCTGGCCAAATTAAATTACTTTGGACAGAATTTTTTTAGCTCTTTTAACTTTTTATTCAGTGGCAGTCGACTGTTATAAGTAATTATATCTAGCTAGCAGGCTAGCCACAACCTCTGACTGGTTTACATCCTAGGGAGGTCAAACCTGTTTTGGCGATCTTTCAGAAAACATATTTTGACAGTTTCTTCTTAATGCATAATGTCATAAATGCTACAGTATAGTCAAATAACAACATATAAATTGCTAATTTGCCAGTAACTGTTTCATATAATAGGATTAAAAATTAGCCGCTTCGCTCCGCATGTAACCAGTCGTTGGAGGGAAACACATCATCACCTGTGCGACTTTGAGGGTGGGGTTATCGGTTTTCCTTCAACAACGTGAGCCAATATTGTGTGGTATTCGTACAGTAAAACGAATAGACTATGCATTTACTGGTATGTATTGTTATGAGATGCATCATTTAATGAAAAGTGTACTCTCAATACGCAATACGTGCCAAAATGTCTCAGTTTCAAACTGCGGCCGTGTGGCTTCAAAATTCCATTGCAGTTAGGGACTGGGATCGACCAGGCTCATGTCCCCATTTTCACCCTAATAAAAAAAACACCCATTCGTAAAACTAAAATCCTTTATACCATACTGTAGACATGGTCTTATAGAAAAAATATATGTAAAAATATTGTTGTTCAAACAAGTTTTCCCGGTGACTTAGCCATCAGACATACACTAGCAGCAGGTTAAGCTGGCTATGGAATATTTTTTCTTTTACGTTTACTTTTATTTGGAATCCAGAGACAAAGCATATCTCCCTTTTCATCATAATTACAGAAAACATCCATTTGTAAAACTCAAATACTTATACCACAATGTAGACAAGACCTTGACGAAGACGTACATGTAAGGATCGTGTTGTTTAAACAAGTTTCCCTGTGACTTAGCCACCAGAAAACATGTAGCTACACTGGCAGGCAGGTCATAGCTAGCTGTGACTGTTCGAACTCCTGGGGATTTGAAATCCAAAGACGGTGCATGTCTCCTATTCATCGTAATTGGGTCAATGACAAATAAGGTTTTCAGCATGAAAAAAAATGAACGTACACTAAAATGCATTTCAAACCTGTTTTTAAGTCCACATGAATTTTCTTTATGTAATGACAATTGTTTCATTATATACAAAATAGCTGAAATGCATTTTTATGCTAGATGGATGTTTTTACTCCCCTAAAAAGGTCAGTTGGTGTAACCATGCCTATTTTTAAATTAATACATTTTCTATGCATTTCCATGCTATTTTGTATGATCATCAACAATAATTTCCTGTGGGGAGAGACAAACTTGTCACCAAACCTGCAAAAGCTATTTGTATCCCTAGTAAACAAGCTCAGTATTTAATGTTTTGATATAGCATTGCAATAGTATTGTGAATTAATAAATATAAAACTAAAAACATTGGTTAACCCATATGACCGTGATGGTTACCCTAACTGATATTATAGTTAAATCCAGATATCATGGCCTGATATTTAATTAGGGGTCCAAGCAGCGAAGCTGGTGGAACCCTATTGTATCTGTTAGGATTATTATTATTCTTATTTTTCTCCGCTAAAAGTGTCTGAGGCTCAGTAACCATAAGTCCTAGAGCAACCAAATTTGGCAGGTGGGTTCCTATGGACCCCCACTACTCAGGCACTAAAAATCACCTATGTCGGCCAGATGGTGGCGCTATAACAAAGGGTTTTGCGTAAAAGGCCATAACTCCCACACCATACGTTAGATCAACACAAAACTTCATTGGCCGATGCATCTGAAGGTGCTCTACAACTTTGTCATTGGGACCACCTATGTCCGCCATATTGTTTGCCCGCCATTTAGACTTTTTAGTTGGGGCGTGGAAGTTTTCTCCACTAAAATGTCTGAGGCTCAGCAACCATAAGTTGTAGACCAACCTACTTTGGTAGGTGGGTTCCTATGGCCCCCCACTACTCACGCACGAAAAATCTCCTATGTCGCCCAGATGGTGGCGCTATAACAAAGGATCACTCTTTTAAAGGCTATAACGGTCACACTATAAGTCCGATCAACACAAAACTTCATCGACCGATGCATCTGAATGTGCTCTACAACTTTGCTTTTGGGACCACCTATGTCCGCCATATGGTTTGCCCGCCATTTGGACTTTTTTATTAGGTGGGGTGCGGAAAAGCTGGAGCTCCAAATTCTAAGTGTTACGACATCGAGTAAACTTCTTTACGGCAATGGACATCCATGGCGACGCAAGTAATCCGACACCGTAAAGTTAGTTTTTTATCAGTGAGGGGACGGTCTTGGGGCACTTGGAACAGTAGGATACTGCCCTCTAGGGTTTTCGACACACTTGTTCCTGGTTATGGTTAGACACTTTGTTGTACGTCGCTCTGGATATGAGCGTCTGCCAAATGCCTGTAATGTAATGTAGGCTAATATTCCGTAACAACAAGATAAACCCGACATTTGCCCTAAAATATGGCAATACAGCAGTGAAATCGCTGCTTACTGAATAACGAAATAAACGAGACAAAGTTTTTTTTAATTATACCATCTCATATTACAGTCAATATCTGGGACTAAACATTGAATAAATATACAATCTTACCATTGGTTTTACGCGTAGAGATGTCCCTTTTGCGACTGAGTGGTCATACATTGTCTTGGACAATCCGTTTGTGATTCCTGTTGCTTACGGCGTTGTCGCCGTTTTTAGTACAATTTGGCTTGATTGACAGTTCATTTATTCAGTAGATGAGAGTATAAGCTTTCTAACGATGTATAACATGTCTGATTTTGCATTTGGAATAGCGTTTTATAGTTCAGCGTAATGGAATATTTTCTTATCGCATTCACTGTGGCGTAGCATTAAAGACGATGCACCTAACGAAACGTTGTCAACGATTTTCATAATTTCTTGGAGAGTACTATTATTATTGAGGACTTCGGGGCATAGCTAAGCTATTTCTTTGCTGATAGACCTATCTGACATCGTTTTCTGACGCAAAACAGAAGCGGATAGGACTTTGTCATTGATTTTCTGTCTCTATAGAACACAGATAAAATGTCATGTTGCTATGTAAGTATTACTGCTCAAAATATTTCGGTTATATACGTTATTTTTGAAATTGAGTGTCTTTAAATATGTTAGTGGTATTATATAATGTGGATATTTCACACTGCAATGTAAGCGTCAGTGTAATAGTTTTTGTGACCCATGGAACAGTGATGACGACAGTGTTGGAACGTTGCTAAAACGTGGTGGACGGTTGAAAATTATTTTCGTCCCATCCCCATCCGTCATTATGCTGAGAAATACCTAAAACATTTTCATTGATAGTAATTGAGTTTCTCTGGAAACACGCGAAAACACGCTGGTATAATAAAACAATGACGGTAAATATAGCCTACATAGGTAGTCCGCTTCATTCCGTTGCTACCATAACATAACAGACTATCTTGTGTCTACAGCTGCAGTTTCTCGCTGCAATTACTAATATTGAATATAAACAAAAGACGCAATTTATGCTGTACTCTACCAATGTCTACATAAATAATACGGTACTCTGAGCGTATGAAGCAGTTATCATGGATGGCGAGTTGATATTTTTTGCTACTACAAGTTTGTTAGTAAAAGCTTTGAGAGGATGAATCATTACTTTTCTTTGGCATGGATCCATTTGAAGACAATATCGGGTGAGTTCGTTTACTCTTTAAATCCGTCATTATGCTGAGAGAAATCGTATTCTCAATTTAATCTCCATTTTGACTGTAAGCTTTTGGTTGTAACTAGTTAGCTGTTTCGTAGGTGACTTAGTTAATGCATTCGTCTTACTCTGAGCGTATGAAGCAGTTATCATGGATGGCGAGTTGATATTTTTTGCTACTACAAGTTTGTTAGTAAAAGCTTTGAGAGGATGAATCATTACTTTTCTTTGGCATGGATCCATTTGAAGACAATATCGGATGAGTTCGTTTACTCTTTAAATCCGTCATTATGCTGAGAGAAATCGTATTCTCAATTTAATCTCCATTTTGACTGTAAGCTTTTGGTTGTAACTAGTTAGCTGTTTCGTAGGTGACTTAGTGAATGCACTCGTCTTAACTATTGCTTGCATTTCTGCATAGACTGCGTTGTTGCTGTTCTTGTTTGTGTTAGTGTTAATCAGTTTAACCTACAGGGTCCAAGTTGAACTATGCGGTTGTTCCCTGCACTTGGAACGGTAGGCTACTGCCCTCTAGGGTTTTCGCCACAATTGTTCCTGATTATGGTTATACACTTTGTTGTACGTCGCTCTGGATAAGAGCGTCTACCAAATGCCTGTAATTTAAGATGTAATGTAATATTCCGTAGCAACAAGATAAACCAGACATTAGCCTTAAAATATGCCAATACAGCAGTGAAAACTCTGCTCACTGAAGAACGAAATAAACGAGACAACGTTTTTTTAAAAAAATTATTCCATGTCATTCTACAGTCACTATCTGGGACTAAACATTGAATAAATGTACAATCTTACCATTGCTTTTACGCGTAGAGATGTCCCTTTTGCGAATGAGTGGTTATATATTGTCTTGGACAATCCGTTTGCGAAATATACGCGCATCTGTGACACCTGGGTCGGCTATCTTCAATAATAGCTGTGGGTAATACCACACCTGTTGCTTACGGCGTTGTCGCCCTTTTAAGTGCAATTTGGCTTGATTGACAATTCATTTATTCTGTAGGTGAGAGTATAAGCTTTCTAACGATGTAGGTTTTGCTTTTGGAATAATGTTTTATAGGTCAGCGTAACCGAAAATTTTCTGATCTGCCAATGTCTAAATGAATAAAACGGTAGGCTGCTCTGCGCGTAGGTCGCGACTTGATATCTCGTCTTTTGTTTCGTTTTTTCTCAGTGTCGTAATTAGGGGTCCAAGCAGCGAAGCTGGTGGAACCCTATTGTATCTGTTAGGATTATTATTATTATTATTAGGGGTCCAAGCAGCGAAGCTGGAGGAACCCTATTGTATCTGTTAGGATTATTATTAGGGGTCCAAGCAGCGAAGCTGGTGGAACCCTATTGTATCTGTTAGGATTATTAGGGGTCCAAGCAGCGAAGCTGGTGGAACCCTATTGTATCTGTTAGGATTATTATTATTAGGGGTCCAAGCAGCGAAGCTGGTGGAACCCTATTGTTTTTGTTAGGATTATTATTATTAGGGGTCCAAGCAGCGAAGCTGGTGGAACCCTATTGTATCTGTTAGGATTATTATTATTATTATTATTATTATTATTTTTCTCCGCTAAAAGTGTCTGAGGCTCAGCAACCATAAGTACTAGAGCAACCAAATTTGGCAGGTGGGTTCCTATGGCCCCCCACTACTCAGGCACTATGAATCACCTATGTCGGCCAGATGGTGGCGCTATAACAAAGGGTTTTGCGTAAAAGGCCATAACTCCCACACCATGAGTTAGATCAACACAAATCTTCATCAACCTATGCATCTGAACGTGCTCTACATCTTTGCCATTGGCACCACCTATGTCCGCCATATTGTTTGCCCGCCATTTAGACTTTTTAGTTGGGGCGTGGAAGTATTCTCCGCTAAAATGTCTGAGGCTCAGCAACCATAAGTTGTAGACCAACCAAATTTGGTAGGTGGGTTCCTATGGCCCCCCACTACTCAGGCACGAAAAATCACCTATGTCGACCAGATGGTGGCGCTATAACAAAGGGTCGTAATTTTAAAGGCTATAACTGCCACACCGTAAGTCCGATTAACACAAAACTTCATCGACCGATGCATCTGAATGTGCTCTACAACTTTACTATTGGGACCACCTACGTCCGCCATATGGTTTGCCCGCCATTTGGCCGTTTTTATTAGGTGGGGTGCGGAAGAGCTGTGGCTCCAAATCTAAACGGTTACGACATCGAGTAAACTTCTTTACGGCAAGTAATCCGACACCGTAGGGTCTAGTTTTTATCAGTGAGGGGACGGTCTGAACGTCAGGGAAGCCCTGGAAGAGGCTACCAAAAGTTTGTTAGTAAAAGCTTTTTCAGAGGATGAATAATTACTTTTCTTGAGCATGCATCCATTTGAAGACAATATCTGGTGAGTTCGTTTAGTCTTTGAATCTGTCATTATGCTGAGAAATAGCTAAACCATTTTATTGATAGTATTTGAGTTTCGTGTAAACACGCGAAAACACGCTGGTATAATTAAACAATGACAGTAATACATATGTAGTCCGCTTCGTTCCGTTGCTACCATAATATAAACTATCTTGTGTCTACAGCTGCTGTTTCTCGCTGCAATTACTAATATTGAATATAAACAAATGACGCAATTTATGCTGTAGTTGCCAGTGTCTGAATAAATAACACGGTACTCTGCGCGTAGGTAGCATCGATGGCGAGTTGGTATTTCATTTTTTGCTACTAAAAGTTTGTTAGTAAAAGCTATCTGAGAGGATAAATCATTACTTTTCTTTTGCATGGATCCATCTGAAGACAGTATCGGGTGAGTTCGTTTAGTCTTTAAATCCGTCATTATGCTGAGAGAAATCGTACTCTCAATTTAATCTCTAAATTGACTGTAAGCTTAGGGTTGTAACTAGGTAGTTGTTTCGTAGGTGACTTAACTAGTCTTAACTATTGCTTGTATTTTTGCATAGACTGCGTTGTTGCTGTTCTTGTTTGTGTTAGTGTTAATCAGTTTAACCTACAGGGTCCAAGTTGAACTATGCGGTTGTTCCCTGCACTTAGAACGGTAGGCTACTGCCCTCTAGGGTTTTCGACACACTTGTTCCTGGTTATGGTTATACATTTTGTTGTAGCCTACGTCGCTCTGGATAAGAGCGTCTGCCAAATGCCTGTAATGTAATGTAATGCAATATTCCGTAGCAACAAGATAAACTCAACATTAGCCCTAAAATATGCCAATACAGCAGTGAAAACGCTGCTGACTGAATAACGAAATAAGCTAGACTAACTTTTTTTTAAAAATTATACCATGTCATTCTACAGTCAATATCTTGGACTAAACATTGCATAAATATACAATCTTACCATTGGTTTTACGCGTAGAGATGTCCCTTTTGCGAATGAGTGGTCATATATTGTCTTGGACAATCCGTTTGCGAAATAGCCGACCCTGGCGTCACAGATGCGCGTATATCTTCAACAATAGCTGTGCGTAATACCATACATGTTGCTTACGACGTTGTCGCCCTTTTTAGTGCAATTTGGCTTGATTGACAATTCATTTATTCAGTAGGTGAGAGTATAAGCTTTCTAACGATGTATAACATGTCTGATTTTGCTTTTGGAATAGCGTTTTATAGGTCAGTGTAACCAACATTTTTCTTATCTGCCAATGTCTAAATGAATAAAACGGTGCAGATCGCGAGTTGATATCACGTCTTTTTTCCGTTTTTTCTCAATGTCTTATTTATTATTTGAAATGTGTATTTATGTGCTATTATTCTATCTGTCTCTGTGGCGCTCTGAAATGTGCATTCTCTGCTAAGCTGAGCAATGGATTGGAATATGTGTCTGACGTAGTGTTGCACGGTATACCAAAACTTCAGCACTTTCTCTGTACTTAAAAAAAATAAAAATAAAAATAAACGGTTCGGTATTAGAATTTTCCGACGTTCCGTAGTTTTGCGTCAAATGCAAAAGCCAGAGAAATGTGTCCCCCGCATTACTGATCGAGAGGATGAAAAGTGTAATTTGTCAGAATCTTCGCTAGACGGGAGTAGCAACTAAGGTTGGCAAGTGAGGTGACGCGCGCTTGTGCACTACTCGTTGGTACAGCGCAAGCTTGGACTCAGTTCACTTCAGTAGCAATAGCTGGTCTAATTTGTAAATATTTTATTATAGGAAGATGCTGTATTGTTATTGAAATATGCTGTTTTTAGATCTCTTTTAAAGTGAAAGACCTGTTTAAAGATAATTTACTTTACAACTGCTTAATTTTTGAAGTATATTTAATATAGTTTTCTATGGTTTTGTATTGTAACACTATTGGCCTATGCTTATTGATATGTTGAACAGGCTTCAACTTAAAGGTTGTTAATAAACCAGGTTTTTAATGCACCGTGAATTCGAAAATGAGGTCAACCCTTGTGGTCATTATGTTTCTGATCTATTAAGGTACTTTCTGTATTGTTAGGTACCGAGTACTGAATCAGTATCGTTTCAATATCAATTATTGTGATACTAAACCTGATATCGGTATCAAAGTCAAATTTTTGGTATCAAGACAACGCTAGTGTGATGCCTTTTTTGTTACAGCATGGAAGCGCTGCAGCTGTACAAACACGCCATATGTGCGTTACGACATGCCATCTAAGTGTTACGACATAGTAAAGGCCTTCAGGGGAAGCGGCCAGGACACATCCATGGCGATGCAAGTAAGTCATCCGACAGCGTCTCTTAGCACAAAATTGGCCATAAGTCATCAATATGTTACACAATCATCATGATATTCAGTAGATATGTTGGATGAAGGCATATGATCATGGGGAAAAAGCCATTTTAAAATCGCTCCGTAGGGGGCGCGATGGTGCCAATGCTTGGACCCCTCCCAACGCCGCTTGCGGCTTTAATTATTATTATTCTTATTATTTTTCTCCGCTAAAAGTGTCTGAGGCTCAGCAACCTTAAGTCCTAGAGCAACCAAATTTGGCAGGTGGGTTCCTATGGCCCCCCACTACTCAGGCACTAAAAATCACCTATGTCGGCCAGATGGTGGCGCTATAACAAAGGGTTTTGCGTAAAAGGCCATAACTCCCACACCATAAGTTAGATCAACACAAAACTTCATCGACCTATGCATCTGAAGGTGCTCTACAACTTTGCCATTGGCACCACCCATGTCCGCCATATTGTTTGCCCGCCATTTTAACTTTTACGTTGGGGCGTGGAAGCTTTCTCTGCTAAAATGTCTGAGGCTCAGCAACCTTAAGTCCTAGAGCAACCAAATTTGGCAAGTGGGTTCCTATGGCCCCCCACTACTGAGGCACTAAAAATCACCTATGTCGGCCAGATGGTGGCGCTATAACAAAGGATTTTGCCTAAAAGGTCATAACTCCCACACCGTAAATCAGATCAACACAAAACTTCATAGACCGACGCACGTGAATGTGCTCTACAACTTTGCTGTTGGGGCTACATATCTCCGCCATATTGTTTGCCTGCCATTTGGACTTTTTTATTAGGTGGGGTGCGGAAGAGCTGTGACTCCAAATCTAAACGATTACGACATCTAGTAAACTTCTTTACGGCAAGCGACATCCATGGCGACGCAAGTAATCCGACACCGTAGGGTCTAGTTTTTATCAGTGAGGGGACGGTCTGAACGTCGGGGAAGCAGTGGAAGACAGTGCCAGACATTATTTGAAGACAGTATCGGGTGAGTTCGTTTAGTCTTTGAATCTGTCATTATGCTGAGAAATAGCTAAACCATTTTATTGATAGGTTCTGAGTTTCTGTGCAAACGCGCGAAAACACGCTGGTCCAATGAAACAATGACGGTAATGCATATAGTCCGCTTCGTGCCGTTGCTACCATAACATAACAAACTATCTTGTGTCTACAGCTGCAGTTTCTCGCTGCAATTTCTAATATTGAATATAAACAAAAGACGCAATTTATGCTGTAGTCTGCCAATGTCTAAATAAATAATACGGTCCATTTGAAGACAATATCGGGTGAGTTCGTTTAGTCTTTAAATCATTATGCTGAGAGAAATTGTTTTCTCAATTTAATCTCTAAATTGACTGTAAGCTTAGGGTTGTAACTAGTTAGCTGTTTCGTTGGTGACTTAGTTAATGCACTCGTCTTAACTATTGCTTGTATTTTTGCATAGACTGCGTTCTTGCTGTTCTTGTTTGTGTTAGTGTTAATCAGTTTAACCTACAGGGTCCAAGTTGAACTAACGGTTGTTCCCTGCACTTGGAACGGCATTTCTCTCTAGGGTTTTCGACACACTTGTTCCTGGTTATGGTTATACACTTTGTTGTACGTCACTCTGGATAAGAGCGTCTGCCAAATGCCTGTATTGTAATGGAATGTAATGTAATATTCCGTAGCAACAAGATAAACCCGACGTTAGCCCTAAAATATGCCAATATAGCAGTGAAAACGCTGCTCACTGAATAAGGAAATAAACGAGACAAAGTTTTTTAAAATTATGCCATGTCATTCTACATTCAATATCTGGGACTAAACATCGAATAAATATACAATCTTACCACTGGTTTTACGCGTAGAGATGTCCCTTTTGCGAATGAGTGGTCATATATTGTCTTGGACAATCCGTTTGCGAAATATACGCGCATCTGTGACGCCAGGGTCGGCTATCTTCAATAACAGCTGTGCGTAATACCACACCTGTTGCTTACGGCGTTGTCGCCCTTTTTAGTGCAATTTGGCTTGATTGACAATTCATTTATTCAGTAGGTGAGAGTATAAGCTTTCTAACGATGTATAACATGTCTGATTTTGCTTTTGGAATAGCGTTTTATAGGTCAGCGTAACCAAAATTTATCTTATCTGCCAATGTCTAAATAAATAAAACGGTAGACTACTTTGCGCGCAGCAAGCAGATCACGAGTTGGTATTACGTCTTTTTTTCCGTTTTTTCTCAATGTCGTACTTATTATTTTAAATGTGCATTCATGTGTTATTATTCTATCTGTCTCTGTGGCACTCTGAAATGTGCATTCTCTGCTAAGCTGAGCAATGGATTGGAATATGTGTCTGACGCAGTGTTGCACGGTATACCAAAACTTCAGCACTTTCTCGGTACTTAAAAAAAAAGAAACTGTTCGGTATTAGAATATTCCGAAGTTCGGTAGTTTTGAGTCAAATGTAAAAGCAAGGGAAAATTGTCTCCCGCATTACTGATTGAGAGGATGAAAAGTGTAATTTGTCAGAATCTTCGCTGTAAGGCAGTAGCAACTATGGTTGCCAAGTGAGGTGACTTGCGCTTGTGCACTCAGCTTCTTGATACAGCGCAAGCTTTCACTCAGTTCACGTCAGTAGCAATAGGTGTTCCAATTTGCAAATATTTTATTATAGATCGATGCTGTATTGTTATTTAAATATGCAGTTTTAAAATCTATTTAAAGGTGAAAAACCTGTTTTAAAGATTATTTAGTTTACAACTGTTTACTTTTTGAAATATATTTGATATATTTCTCTGTTGTTCAGTGTTGTAACACTATAGGCCTATGCTTATTGATATGTTGAACAGGCTTCAACTCAAAGGTTGTTAATAAACCAGGTTTTTAATAATCCATGAATTCGAAAATGAGGTCAACCCTTGTGGACATTGAGTTTCTGATCTATTAAGGCAATTTCACTATCGTTAGGTACCGAGTATTGAATCAGTATCGTTTCAGTATTAATTATTGTGATACTAAACTTGGTATCGGTATCAAATTCAAAATTTTGGTATCGTGACAACACTAGTGTGATGCCTTTTTTTGTTACAGCATGGAAGCGCTGCAGCTGTACAAACACGCCAGGCCATATGTGCGTTACGACATGCCATCTAAGTGTTACGACATAGTAAAGGCCTTCACGGGAAGCGGCCAGGACACATCCATGGCGATGCAACTAAGTCATCCGACAGCGTCTCTTAGCACAAAATTGGCCATAAGTCATCAATATTTTATACGATCATCATGATATTCAGGAGATATGTTGGATGAAGGCATATGATCATGAGGAAAAAGCCATTTTAAAATCGCTCCGTAGGGGGCGCGATGGTGCCAATGCTTGGACCCCTCCCAACGCCGCTTGCGGCTTTAATTAGGGGTCCAAGCAGCGAAGCTGGTGGAACCCTATTGTATTTGTTAGGATTATTAGGGGTCCAAGCAGCGAAGCTGGTGGAACCCTATTGTATTTGTTAGGATTATTATTATTATTATTATTCTTATTATTTTTCTCCGCTAAAAGTGTCTGAGGCTCAGCAACCATAAGTCCTAGAGCAACCAAATTTGGCAGGTGGGTTCCTATGGCCCCCCACTACTCAGGCACTAAAAATCACCTATGTCGGCCATATGGTGGCGCTATAACAAAGGGTTAGGCGTAAAAGGCCATAACTCCCACACCATAAGTTAGATCAACACAAAACTTCATCGACATATGCATCTGAACGTGCTCTATCACTTTGCCATTGGCACTACCTATGTCTGCCATATTGTTTGCTCGCCATTTTAACTTTTTAGTTGGGGCGTGGCAGTTTTCTCCGCTAAAATGTCTGAGGCTCAGCAACCATAAGTTGTACACCCACCAAATTTGGGAGGTGGGTTCCTATGGCCCCCCACTACTCAGGCACGAAAAATCACCTATGTCGGCCAGATGGTGGCGCTATATCAAAGGGTCATAGTTTAGAAGGCCATAACTCCCACACCATAAGTCAGATCAACACAAAACTTCATCGACCGATGCATCGGAATGTGCTCTACAACTTTCCCATTGGGACCACCTATGTCTGCCATATGGTTTGCCCGCCATTTGGACTTTTTTATTAGGTGGGGTGCGGTAGCGCTGGATCTCCAAATCTAAACGGTTACGACATCTAGTAAACTTCTTTACGGCAAGCGACATCCATGGCGACGCAAGTAATCCGACACCGTAGGGTCTAGTTTTCATCAGTGAGGGTAGGGTCTGAACGTCGGGGAAGCACTGGAAGAGGCTACCAAATGTTTGTTAGTAAAAGCTTTTTCAGAGGATGAATAATTACTTTTCTTGAGCATGCATCCATTTGAAAACAATATCTGGTGAGTTCGTTTAGTCTTTGAATCTGTCATTATGCTGAGAAATAGCGAAACCATTTTTTTGATAGTATTTCAGTTTCGTGTAAACGCGCGAAAACACGCTGGTATAATTAAACAATGACAGTAATACATAGCCTATGTAGTCCGCTTCGTTCCGTTGCTACCATAATATAAACTATCTTGTGTCTACAGCTGCTGTTTCTCGCTGCAATTACTAATATTGCAATCGCCAAATGGCGGGCATTTTTTAAATGCCCGCCATTTGGACTTTTTTATTAGGTGGGGTGCGGAAGAGCTGTGGCTCCAAATCTAAACGGTTACGACATCGAGTAAACTTCTTTACGGCAAGCGACATCCATGGCGACGCAAGTAATCCGACACCGTAGGGTCTAGTTTTTATCAGTGAGGGGACGGTCTGAACGTCGGGGAAGCAGTGGAAGACAGTGTCAGACATTATTTGAAGACAGTATCGGGTGAGTTCGTTTAGTCTTTGAATCTGTCATTATGCTGAGAAATAGCTAAACCATTTTATTGATATTTTCTGAGTTTCTGTGCAAACGCGCGAAAACACGCTGGTATAATGAAATAATGACGGTAGCCTAATACATATATAGTCCGCTTCGTTCCGTTGCTACCATAAGATAACAGACTATCTTGTGTCTACAGCTGCAGTTCCTCACTGCAATTTCTAACATTGAATATTCACAAAAGACGCAATTTATACTGTACTCTGCCAATGTCTAAATAAATAATACGCTACGGTACAGCTTTAAGAGGATGAATCATTACTTTTCTTTGACATGGATCCATTTGAAGACAATAACGGGTTCGTTTTTAAATCAGTCATTATGCTGAGAGAAATCGTATTCTCAATTTAATCTCTAAATTTATTCTAAGGTTAGGGTTGTAACTAGTTAGCTGTTTAGTAGGTGACTTAGTTAATGCACTCGTCTTAACTATTGCTTGTATTTTTGCATAGACTGCGTTGTTGCTGTTCTTGTTTGTGTTAGTGTTAACCAGTTTAACCTACAGGGTCCAAGTTGAACTATAAGGTTGTTCCATGCACTTGGAACGGTAGGCTACTGCCCTCTAGGGTTTTCGACACACTTGTTCCTGGTTATGGTTAAACATTTTGTTGTACGTCGCTCTGGATAAGAGCGTCTGCCAAATGCCTATAATGTAATATAATATTCCGTAGCAACAACATAAAAGTTTTTTTTTAATTATGCCATGTCATTCTACATTCAATATCTGGGACTAAACATTGAATAAATATACAATCTTACCACTGGTTTTACGCGTAGAGTTGTCCCTTCTGCGAATGAGTGGTCATATATTGTCCTGGACAATCCGTTTGAGAAATATAGGCTACGCGCATTTGTCACGCCTGGGCTATCTTCAAAAATAGCTGTGCGTAATACCACACCTGTTGCTATCGGCGTTGTCGCCCTTTTTACTGCAATTTGGCTTGATTGACAATTCATTTGTTCAGTAGGTGAGAGTATAAGCTTTCTAACGATGTATAACATGTCTGATTTTGCTTTTGGAATAGCGTTTTATAGGTCAGCGTAACCAAAATTTTTCTTATCTGCCAATGTCTAAATGAATAAAACGGTAGGCTGCTCTGCGCGTAGGTCGCGACTTGATATCTCGTCTTTTGTTTCGTTTTTTCTTAATGTCGCATTTATTACTTGAAATGTGTATTTATGTGTTATTATTCTATCTGTCTCTGTGGCGCTCTGAAATGTGCATTCTCTGCTAAGCTGAGCAATGGATTGGAATATGTGTCTGACGTAGTGTTGCACGGTATTCCAAAACTTCAGCACTTTCTCGGTACTTAAAAAAAAAAAAAAAGAGAAAGAAACGGTTTGGTATTAGAATATTCCGACGTTCGGTAGTTTTGAGTCAAATGTAAAAGCCAGGGAAAATCGTCTACCGCATTACTGAGGATGAAAAGTGTAATTTGTCAGAATCTTCGCTAGATGGCAGTAGCAACTAAGGTTGGCAAGTGAGGTGACCTGCGCTTGTGCATTTTTCGTGGTTGATACTGCGCAATCTTAGACTCAGTTCACTTCAGTAGCAATAGCTGTTCTAATTTGTAAATATTTTATTAAAGGAAGATGCTGTATTGTTATTGAAATATGCTGTTTTTAGATATATTTTAAAGTGAAAGACCTGTATAAAGATAATTTACTTTACAATTGTTTAATTTTTGAAATATATTTAATATAGTTTTCTATGGTTTAGTGTTGTAACACTATAGGCCTATGCTTATTGATATGCTGAACAGGCTTCAACTTAAAAGCTGTTAATAAATCAGGTTTTTTATAAACCGTGAATTCGAAAATGAGGTCAACCCTTGTGGACATTACCTTTCGGATCTATTAAGGTAATTTCAGTATCGTTAGGTACCGAGTATTGAATCAGTATTGTTTCAGTATCAATTATCATAATACTAAACCTGGTATCGGTATCAAAGTCAAAATTTTGGTATCGTGAGAACACTAGTGTGACACCCCTTTTTGGTCACAGCATGGAAGCGCTGCAGCTGTACATACACGCTGGGCCATCTAAGTGTTACGACATGCCATCTAAGTGTTACGACATAGTAAATGCATTCACGAGAAGCGGCCAGGACACATCCATGGCGACGCAACTAAGTCATCCGCCAGCGTCTCTTACCACAAAATTGGCCATAAGTCATCAATTTTTTATACAATAATCATGATATTCAGTAGATATGTTGGGTGAAGGTGTATGATCATGAGGACAAAGCCATTTTCAAATCGCTCCATAGGGGGTGCGATGGTGCCAATGCTTGGACCCCTCCCAACGCCGCTTGCGGCTTTAATTATTATTATTATTATTCTTATTATTTTTCTCCGCTAAAAGTGTCTGAGGCTCAGCAACCATAAGTCCTAGAGCAACCAAATTTGGCAGGTGGGTTCCTATGGCCCCCCACTACTCAGGCACTAAAAATCACCTATGTCGGCCTTATGGTGGCGCTATAACAAAGGGTTAGGCGTAAAAGGCCATAACTCCCACACCATGAGTTAGATCAACACAAAACTTCATCGACATATGCATCTGAACGTGCTCTATCACTTTGCCATTGGCACCACCTATGTTCGCCATATTGTTTGCCCGCCATTTACACTTTTTCGTTGGGGCGTGGCAGTTTTCTCCACTAAAATGTCTGAGGCTCAGCAACCATAAGTTGTAGACCAACCAACTTTGGTAGGTGGGTTCCTATGGCCCCCCACTACTCAGCCACGAAAAATCACCTATGTTGGCCAGATGGTGGCGCTATAACAAAGGATCACTCTTTTAAAGGCTATAACTGCCACACCATAAGTCCGATCAACACAAAACCTCATCGACCGATGCATCTGAATGTGCTCTACAACTTTGCTTTTGGGACCACCTATGTCCGCCATATGGTTTGCCCGCCATTTGGACTTTTTTATTAGGTGGGGTGCGGAAAAGCTGGAGCTCCAAATCTAAACGGTTACGACATCGAGTAAACTTCTTTACGGCAAGCGACATCCATGGCGACGCAAGTAATCCGACACCGTAGGGTCTAGTTTTTATCAGTGAGGGGACGGTCTGAACGTCGGGGAAGCAGTGGAAGACAGTATCGGGTGAGTTCGTTTCGTCTTTGAATCTGTCATTATGCTGAGAAATAGCTAAACCATTTTATTGATAGGTTCTGAGTTTCTGTGCAAACGCGCGAAAACACGCTGGTATAATGAAACAATGACGGTAGCCTAATACATATATAGTCCGCTTCGTTCCATTGCTACCATAATATAAACTATCTTGTGTCTACAGCTGCTGTTTCTCGCTGCAATTACTAATATTGAATATAAACAAAAGACGCAATTTATGCTGTAGTTGCCAGTGTCTGAATAAATAACACGGTACTCTGCGCGTAGGTAGCATCGATGGCGAGTTGGTATTTCATTTTTTGCTACTAAAAGTTTGTAAGTAAAAGCTTTTTGAGAGGATGAATCATTACTTTTCTTTGGCATAGATCCATTTGAAGACAATATCGGGTGAGTTCGTTTAGTCTTTAAATCCGTCATTATGCTGAGAGAAATCGTATTCTCAATTTAATCTCTAAATTGACTAAGATTAGGGTTGTAACTAGTTAGCTGTTTCGTAGGTGACTTAGTTAATGCACTCGTCTTATCTTAACTATTGCTTGTATTTTCGCATGGACTGCGTTGTTGCTGTTCTTGTATGTGTTAGTGTTAATCAGTTTAACCTACAGGGTCCAAGTTGAACTATGCGGTTGTTCCCTTGGAACGGTACTTCTCTCTAGGGTTTTCGACACACTTGTTCCTGGTTATGGTTATACACTTTGTTGTACGTCGCTCTGGATAAGAGCGTCTGCCAAATGCCTGTAATGTAATGTAATGTAATATTTCGTAGCAACAAGACAAACCCGACATTAGCCCTAGAATATGCCAATACAGCAGTGACAACGCTGCTCACTGAAAAACGAAATAAACGAGACAATTTTTTAAAAAATTATACCATGTCATTCTACAGTCAATATCTGGGACTAAACATTGAATAAATGTACACTCTTACCATTGGTTTTACGCGTAGAGATGTCCCTTTTGCGAATGAGTGGTCATATATTGTCTTGGACAATCCGTTAGCGAAATATACGCGCATCTGTGACGCCAGGGTCGGCTATCTTCAATAATAGCTGTGCGTAATACCACACCTGTTGCTTACTGCGTTGTCGCCCTTTTTAGTGCAATTTGGCTTGATTGACAATTCATTTATTCAGTAGGTGAGAGTATAAGCTTTCTAACGATGTATAACATGTATGATTTTGCTTTTGGAATAGCGTTTTATAGGTCAGCGTAACCAAAAGTTTTCTTATCTGCCAATGTCTAAATAAATAAAACGGTAGGCTACTTTGCGCGCAGCACGCATTTCGCGAGTTGATATTCTTTTTTTTTCCGTTTTTTCTCAATGTCGTATTTATTATTTGAAATGTGCATTCATGAGTTATTATTCTATCTGTCTCTGTGGCGCTCTGAAATGTGCATTCTCTGCTAAGCTGAGCAATGGATTGGAATATGTGTCTGATGTAGTGTTGCACGGTATACCAAAACTTCAGCACTTTCTCGGTACTTAAAAAAAAAAAAAAAGAAACGGTTCGGTATTAGAATATTCCGACGTTCGGTAGTTTTGAGTCAAATGTAAAAGCCAGGGATAATTCTCTCCCACATTACTGATTTAGAGGATGAAAAGTGTAATTTGTCAGAATCTTCGCTAGAAGGCAGTAGCAACTAAGGTTGCCAAGTGAGGTGACTTGCGCTTGTGTACTCAGCTCCTTGATACAGCGCAAGCTTTGACTCAGTTCACTTCAGTAGCAATAGGTGTTCCAATTTGGAAATATTTTATTAAAGTTAGATGCTGTATTGTTATTGAAATATGCTGTTTTTAGATATATTTTAAAGTGAAAGACCTGTATAAAGATAATTTACTTTACAATTGTTTAATTTTTTAAATATTTTTAATATAGTTTTCTATGGTTTAGTGTTGTAACACTATAGGCCTATGCTTATTGATATGCTGAACAGGCTTCAACTTAAAAGTTGTTAATAAACCAGGTTTTTTATAAACCGTGAATTCGAAAATGAGGTCAACCCTTGTGGACATTACCTTTCTGATCAATTAAGGTAATTTCAGTATCGTTAGGTACCGAGTATTGAATCAGTATTGTTTCAGTATCAATTATCATGATACTAAACCTGGTATCGGTATCAAAGTCAAAATTTTGGTATCGTGAGAACACTAGTGTGACGCCTTTTTTAGTCACAGCATGGAAGCGCTGCAGCTGTACATACACGCTGGGACATCTAAGTGTTACGACATGCCATCTAAGTGTTACGACATAGTAAATGCCTTCACGAGAAGCGGCCAGGACACATCCATGGCGACGCAACTAAGTCATCCGACAGCGTCTCTTAGCACAAAATTGGCCATAAGTCATCAATTTTTTATACAATAATCATGATATTCAGTAGATATGTTGGGTGAAGGTGTATGATCATGAGGACAAAGCCATTTTCAAATCGCTCCATAGGGGGTGCGATGGTGCCAATGCTTGGACCCCTCCCAACGCCGCTTGCGGCTTTAATTATTATTATTATTATTATTATTATTATTCTTATTATTTTTCTCCGCTAAAAGTGTCTGAGGCTCAGCAACCATAAGTCATAGAGCAACCAAACTTGGCAGGTGGGTTCCTATGGCCCCCCACTACTCAGGCACTAAAAATCACCTATGTCGGCCAGATGGTGGCGCTATAACAAAGGGTTTTGCGTAAAAGGCCATAACTCCCACACCATAAGTTAGATCAACACAAAACTTCATCGACCTATGCATCTGAACGTGCTCTACAACTTTGCCATTGGCACCACCCATGTCCGCCATATTGTTTGCCCGCCATTTTAACTTTTACGTTGGGGCGTTGAAGCTTTCTCTGCTAAAATGTCTGAGGCTCAGCAACCATAAGTCCTAGAGCAACCAAATTTGGCAGGTGGGTTCCTATGGCCCCCCACTGCTCAGGCACTAAAAATCACCTATGTCGGCCAGATGGTGGCGCTATAACAAAGGATTTTGCCTAAAAGGTCATAACTCCCACACCGTAAATCAGATCAACACAAAACTTCATAGACCGACGCATGTGAATGTGCTCTACAACTTTGCGGTTGGGGCTACATATCTCCGACATATTGTTTGCCTGCCATTTCGACTTTTTTATTAGGTGGGGTGCGGAAGAGCTGTGGCTCCAAATCTAAACGATTACGACATCTAGTAAACTTCTTTACGGCAAGCGACATCCATGGCGACGCAAGTAATCCGACACCGTAGGGTCTACTTTTTATCAGTGAGGGGACGGTCTGAATGTCGGGGAAGCAGTGGAAGACAGTGCCAGACATTGTTTGAAGACAGTATCGGGTGAGTTCGTTTAGTCTTTGAATCTGTCATTATGCTGAGAAATAGCTAAACCATTTTATTGATAGATTCTGAGTTTCTGTGCAAACGCGCGATGAAACAATGACGGTAATGCATATAGTCCGCTTCGTGCCGTTGCTACCATAACATAACAGACTATCTTGTGTCTACAGCTGCAGTTTCTCGCTGCAATTTCTAATATTGAATATAAACAAAGACGCAATTTATGCTGTAGTCTGCCAATGTCTAAATAAATTATACGGTCCATTTGAAGACAATATCGGGTGAGTTCGTTTAGTCTTTAAATCCGTCATTATGCTGACAGAAATTGTTTTCTCAATTTAATCTCTAAATTGACTGTAAGCTTAGGGTTGTAATTAGTTAGCTGTTTCGTTGGTGACTTAGTCAATGCACTCGTCTTAACTATTGCTTGTATTTTTGCATAGACTGCGTTGTTGCTGTTCTTGTTTGTGTTAGTGTTAATCAGTTTAACCTACAGGGTCCAAGTTGAACTAACGGTTGTTCCCTGCACTTGGAACGGCATTTCTCTCTAGGGTTTTCGACACACTTGTTCCTGGTTATGGTTATACACTTTGTTGTACGTCACTCTGGATAAGAGCGTCTGCCAAATGCCTGTATTGTAATGGAATGTAATGTAATATTCCGTAGCAACAAGATAAACCCGACGTTAGCCCTAAAATATGCCAATATAGCAGTGAAAACGCTGCTCACTGAATAAGGAAATAAACGAGACAAAGTTTTTTAAAATTATGCCATGTCATTCTACATTCAATATCTGGGACTAAACATCGAATAAATATAAATTCTTACCACTGGTTTTACGCGTAGAGATGTCCCTTTTGCGAATGAGTGGTCATATATTGTCTTGGACAATCCGTTTGCGAAATATACGCGCATCTGTGACGCCAGGGTCGGCTATCTTCAATAACAGCTGTGCTTAATACCACACCTGTTGCTTACGGCGTTGTCAACCTTTTCAGTGCAATTTGGCTTGATTGACAATTCATTTATTCAGTTGGTGAGAGTATAAGCTTTCTAACGATGTATAACATGTCTGATTTTGCTTTTGGAATAGCGTTTTATAGGTCAGCGTAACCAAAATTTATCTTATCTGCCAATGTCTAAATAAATAAAACGGTAGACTCCTTTGCGCGCAGCACGCAGATCGCGAGTTGATATTATGTCTTTTTTCCGTTTTTTCTCAATGTCGTATTTATTATTTGAAATGTGCATTTATGTGTTATTATTCTATCTGTCTCTGTGGCGCTCTGAAATGTGCATTCTCTGCTAAGATGAGCAATGGATTGGAATATGTGTCTGACGTAGTGTTGCACGGTATACCAAAACTTCAGCACTTTCTCGGTACTTAAAAAAAGAAAAAAAAAAAGAAACGCTTCGGTATTAGAATATTCCGACGTTCGGTAGTTTGAGTCAAATGTAAAAGCCAGGGAAAATTGTCTCCCGCATTACTGATTGAGAGGATGAAAAGTGTAATTTGTCAGAATCTTCGCTAGACGGGAGTAGCAACTAAGGTTGGCAAGTGAGGTGACGCGCGCTTGTGCACTACTCGTTGGTACAGCGCAAGCTTGGACTCAGTTCACTTCAGTAGCAATAGCTGGTCTAATTTGTAAATATTTTATTATAGGAAGATGCTGTATTGTTATTGAAATATGCTGTTTTTAGATCTCTTTTAAAGTGAAAGACCTGTTTAAAGATAATTTACTTTACAACTGCTTAATTTTTGAAGTATATTTAATATAGTTTTCTATGGTTTTGTATTGTAACACTATTGGCCTATGCTTATTGATATGTTGAACAGGCTTCAACTTAAAGGTTGTTAATAAACCAGGTTTTTAATGCACCGTGAATTCGAAAATGAGGTCAACCCTTGTGGTCATTATGTTTCTGATCTATTAAGGTACTTTCTGTATTGTTAGGTACCGAGTACTGAATCAGTATCGTTTCAATATCAATTATTGTGATACTAAACCTGATATCGGTATCAAAGTCAAATTTTTGGTATCAAGACAACGCTAGTGTGATGCCTTTTTTGTTACAGCATGGAAGCGCTGCAGCTGTACAAACACGCCATATGTGCGTTACGACATGCCATCTAAGTGTTACGACATAGTAAAGGCCTTCAGGGGAAGCGGCCAGGACACATCCATGGCGATGCAAGTAAGTCATCCGACAGCGTCTCTTAGCACAAAATTGGCCATAAGTCATCAATATGTTACACAATCATCATGATATTCAGTAGATATGTTGGATGAAGGCATATGATCATGGGGAAAAAGCCATTTTAAAATCGCTCCGTAGGGGGCGCGATGGTGCCAATGCTTGGACCCCTCCCAACGCCGCTTGCGGCTTTAATTATTATTATTCTTATTATTTTTCTCCGCTAAAAGTGTCTGAGGCTCAGCAACCATAAGTCGTAGAGCAACCAAATTTGGCAGGTGGGTTCCTATGGCCCCCCACTACTCAGGCACTAAAAATCACCTATGTCGGCCAGATGGTGGCGCTATAACAAAGGGTTTTGCGTAAAAGGCCATAACTCCCACACCATAAGTTAGATCAACACAAAACTTCATCGACCTATGCATCTGAACGTGCTCTACAACTTTGCCATTGGCACCACCCATGTCCGCCATATTGTTTGCCCGCCATTTTAACTTTTACGTTGGGGCGTGGAAGCTTTCTCTGCTAAAATGTCTGAGGCTCAGCAACCATAAGTCCTAGAGCAACCAAATTTGGCAGGTGGGTTCCTATGGCCCCCCACTACTCAGGCACTAAAAATCACCTATGTCGGCCAGATGGTGGCGCTATAACAAAGGATTTTGCCTAAAAGGTCATAACTCCCACACCGTAAATCAGATCAACACAAAACTTCATAGACCGACGCATGTGAATGTGCTCTACAACTTTGCTGTTGGGGCTACATATCTCCGCCATATTGTTTGCCTGCCATTTCGACTTTTTTATTAGGTGGGGTGCGGAAGAGCTGTGGCTCCAAATCTAAACGATTACGACATCTAGTAAACTTCTTTACGGCAAGCGACATCCATGGCGACGCAAGTAATCCGACACCGTAGGGTCTAGTTTTTATCAGTGAGGGGACGGTCTGAACGTCGGGGAAGCAGTGGAAGACAGTGCCAGACATTATTTGAAGACAATATCGGGTGAGTTCGTTTAGTCTTTGAATCTGTCATTATGCTGAGAAATAGCTAAACCATTTTATTGATAGATTCTGAGTTTCTGTGCAAACGCGCGAAAACACGCTGGTCCAATGAAACAATGACGGTAATGCATATAGTCCGCTTCGTGCCGTTGCTACCATAACATAACAAACTATCTTGTGTCTACAGCTGCAGTTTCTCGCTGCAATTTCTAATATTGAATATAAACAAAAGACGCAATTTATGCTGTAGTCTGCCAATGTCTAAATAAATTATACGGTCCATTTGAAGACAATATCGGGTGAGTTCGTTTAGTCTTTAAATCCGTCATTATGCTGACAGAAATTGTTTTCTCAATTTAATCTCTAAATTGACTGTAAACTTAGGGTTGTAACTAGTTAGCTGTTTCGTTGGTGACTTAGTTAATGCACTCGTCTTAACTATTGCTTGTATTTTTGCATAGACTGCGTTGTTGCTGTTCTTGTTTGTGTTAGTGTTAATCAGTTTAACCTACAGGGTCCAAATTGAACTAACGGTTGTTCCCTGCACTTGGAACGGCATTTCTCTCTAGGGTTTTCGACACACTTGTTCCTGGTTATGGTTATACACTTTGTTGTACGTCACTCTGGATAAGAGCGTCTGCCAAATGCCTGTATTGTAATGGAATGTAATGTAATATTCCGTAGCAACAAGATAAACCCGACGTTAGCCCTAAAATATGCCAATATAGCAGTGAAAACGCTGCTCACTGAATAAGGAAATAAACGAGACAAAGTTTTTTAAAATTATGCCATGTCATTCTACATTCAATATCTGGGACTAAACATCGAATAAATATAAATTCTTACCACTGGTTTTACGCGTAGAGATGTCCCTTTTGCGAATGAGTGGTCATATATTGTCTTGGACAATCCGTTTGCGAAATATACACGCATCTGTGACGCCAGGGTCGGCTATCTTCAATAACAGCTGTGCTTAATACCACACCTGTTGCTTACGGCGTTGTCGCCCTTTTTAGTGCAATTTGGCTTGATTGACAATTCATTTATTCAGTAGGTGAGAGTATAAGCTTTCTAACGATGTATAACATGTCTGATTTTGCTTTTGGAATAGCGTTTTATAGGTCAGCGTAACCAAAATTTATCTTATCTGCCAATGTCTAAATAAATAAAACGGTAGACTACTTTGCGCGCAGCACGCAGATCGCGAGTTGATATTACGTCTTTTATTTCCGTTTTTTCTCAATGTCGTATTTATTATTTGAAATGTGAATTTATGTGTTATTATTCTATCTGTCTCTGTGGCGCTCTGAAATGTGCATTCTCTGCTAAGCTGAGCAATGGATTGGAATATGTGTCTGACGTAGTGTTGCACGGTATACCAAAACTTCAGCACTTTCTCGGTACTTAAAAAAAAAGAAAAAAAAAGAAACGCTTCGGTATTAGAATATTCCGACGTTCGGTAGTTTGAGTCAAATGTAAAAGCCAGGGAAAATTGTCTCCCGCATTACTGATTGAGAGGATGAAAAGTGTAATTTGTCAGAATCTTCGCTAGAAGGCAGTAGCAACTAAGGTTGCCAAGTGAGGTGACTTGTGCTTGCACTCAGCTCCTTGATACAGCGCAAGCTTTGACTCAGTTCACTTCAGTAGCAATAGGTGTTCCAATTTGGAAATCTTTTATTATATATAGATGCTGCATTGTTATTAAAATATACTGTTTTTAAATCTATTTAAAGGTGAAAGACCTGTTGTAAATATTATTTAGTTTACAACTGTTTAATTTTTGAAATATATTTAACATATTTTTCTATTGTTCAGTGTTGTAACACTATAGGCCTATGCATATTAATATGTTGAAGAGGCTTCAACTTAAAGGTTGTTAATGAACCAGGTAGTTAATAAACCATGAATTCGAAAATGAGGTCAGCCCTTGTGGACATTACATTTCTCATCTATTAAAGTAATTTCAGTATCGTTAGGTACCGAGTATCGAATTAACATTGTTTATTTTTCAAGTATCATTTCAGTATTGAGAATCGTAATACTAAACCTGGTATCACTATCAAAGTCAAAATTTTGGTATCGTAACATTACTAGTGTGACGGCTTTTTTAGTTGCGGCACAGAAACACTGCAGCTGTGCATACACGCCGGACCATCTAAGTGTTACGACATGCCATCTAAGTGTTACGACATAGTAAAGGCCTTCGCGGGAAGCGGCCAGGACATATCCATGGCGACGTAACTAAGTCATCCGACAGCGTCTCTTCGCACAATATTGGCCATAACTCATCAACATTTCATACAATCATCATGATATTCAGTAGATATGTTGGGTGACGGCATATGATCATGAGAAAAAATCCATTTTCAAATCGCTCCATAGGGGGCGCGATGGTGCCAATGCTTGGACCCCTCCCAACGCCGCTTGCGGCTTTAATTATTATTATTATTATTATTCTTATTATTATTTTTCTCCGCTAAAAGTGTCTGAGGCTCAGGAACCATAAGTCCTAGAGCAACCAAATTTGGCAGGTGGGTTCCTATGGCCCCCCACTACTCAGGCACTAAAAATCACCTATGTCGGCCAGATGGTGGCGCTATAACAAAGGGTTTTGCGTAAAAGGCCATAACTCCCACACCATAAGTTAGATCAACACAAAACTTCATCGGCCGATGCATCTGAAGGTGCTCTACAACTTTGCCATTGGCACCACCTATGTCCGCCATATTGTTTGCCCGCCATTTAGACTTTTTCGTTGGGGCGTGGCAGTTTTCTCCGCTAAAATGTCTGAGGCTCAGCAACCATAAGTTGTAGACCAACCAACTTTGGTAGGTGGGTTCCTATGGCCCCCCACTACTCAGCCACGAAAAATCACCTATGTCGCCCAGATGGTGGCGCTATAACAAAGGATCATACATTTAAAGGCTATAACTGCCACACCATAAGTCCGATCAACACAAAACTTCATCGACCGATGCATCTGAATGTGCTCTACAACTTTGCTTTTGGGACCACCTATGTCCGCCATATGGTTTGCCCGCCATTTGGACTTTTTTATTAGGTGGGGTGCGGTAGCGCTGTACCTCCAAATTCTAAGTGTTACGACATCTAGTAAACTTCTTTACGGCAAGCGACATCCATGGCGACGCAAGTAATCCGACACCGTAGGGTCTAGTTTTTATCAGTGAGGGTAGGGTCTGAACGTCGGGGAAGCACTGGAAGAGGCTACCAAAAGTTTGTTAGTTAAAGCTTTTTCAGAGGATGAATAATTACTTTTCTTGAGCATGCATCCATTTGAAGACAATATCTGGTGAGTTCGTTTAGTCTTTGAATCTGTCATTATGCTGAGAAATAGCTAAACCATTTTATTGATAGTATTTGAGTTTCGTGTAAACACGCGAAAACACGCTGGTATAATTAAACAATGACAGTAATACATATGCAGTCCGCTTCGTTCCGTTGCTACCATAATATAAACTATCTTGTGTCTACAGCTGCTGTTTCTCACTGCAATCACTAATATTGAATATAAACAAAAGACGCAATTTATGCTGTAGTTGCCAGTGTCTGAATAAATAACACGGTACTCTGCGCATAGGTAGCATCGATGGCGAGTTGGTATTTCATTTTTTGCTACTAAAAGTTTGTTAGTAAAAGCTATCTGAGAGGATGAATCATTACTTTTCTTTGGCATGGATCCATTTGGAGACAATATCGGGTGAGTTCGTTTAGTCTTTAAATCCGTCATTATGTTGAGAGAAATCGTACTCTCAATTTAATCTCTAAATAGACTGTAAGCTTAGGGTTGTAACTAGGTAGTTGTTTCGTAGGTGACTTAACTATTGCTTGTATTTTTGCATAGACTGCGTTCTTGCTGTTCTTGTTTGTGTTAGTGTTAATCAGTTTAACCTACAGGGTCCAAGTTGAACTATGCGGTTGTTCCCTGCACTTAGAACGGTAGGCTACTGCCCTCTAGGGTTTTCGACACACTTGTTCCTGGTTATGGTTATACATTTTGTTGTAGCCTAGGTCGCTCTGGATAAGAGCGTCTGCCAAATGCCTGTAATGTAATGTAATGCAATATTCCGTAGCAACAAGATAAACCCGACATTAGCCCTAAAATATGCCAATACAGCAGTGAAAACGCTGCTCCATGAATAACGAAATAAGCTAGACTAACTTTTTAAAAAAATTATACCATGTCATTCTACAGTCAATATCTGGGACTAAACATTGAATAAATATACAATCTTACCATTGGTTTTACGCGTAGAGATGTCCCTTTTGCGAATGAGTGGTCATATATTGTCTTGGACAATCCGTTTGCGAAATATATGCGCATCTGTCACGCCTGGGTCGGCTATCTTCAATAATAGCTGTGCGTAATACCACACCTGTTGCTTACGGCGTTGTCGCCCTTTTTAGTACAATTTGGCATGATTGACAATTCATTTATTCAGTAGGTGAGAGTATAAGCTTTCTAACGATGTATAACATGTCTGATTTTGCTTTTGGAATAGCGTTTTATAGGTCAGCGTAACCAAATTTTTTCTTATCTGCCAATGTCTAAATAAATAAAACGGTAGGCTACTTTGAGCGCAGCACACATATCGCGAGTTGATATTACGTCTTTTTTTCCGTTTTTTCTCAATGTCGTATTTATTATTTGAAATGTGCATTCAAGTGTTATTATTCTATCTGTCTCTGTGGCGCTCTGAAATGTGCATTCTCTGCTAAGCTGAGCAATGGATTGGAATATGTTTCTGACCTAGTGTTGCACGGTATACCAAAACTTCAGCACTTTCTCGGTACTTAAAAAAAAAAAAAGAAAAAAAAAAGAAACGGTTCGGTATTAGAATATTCCGACGTTCGGTAGTTTTTAGTCAAATGTAAAAGCAAGGGAAAATTGTCTCCCGCATTACTGATTGAGAGGATGAAAAGTGTAATTTGTCAGAATCTTCGCTGTAAGGCAGTAGCAACTATGGTTGCCAAGTGAGGTGACTTGCGCTTGTGCACTCAGCTTCTTGATACAGCGCAAGCTTTCACTCAGTTCACGTGAGTAGCAATAGGTGTTCCAATTTGCAAATATTTTATTATAGATAGATGCTGTTTTGTTATTTAAATATGCAGTTTTTAAATCTATTTAAAGGTGAAAAACCTGTTTTAAAGATTATTTAGTTTACAACTGTTTAATTTTTGAAATATATTTGATATATTTCTCTGTTGTTTAGTGCTGTAACACTATAGGCCTATGCTTATTGATATGTTGAACACGCTTCAACTCAAAGGTTGTTAATAAACCAGGTTTTTCATAATCCGTGAATTCGAAAATGAGGTCAACCCTTGTGGACATTGAGTTTCTGATCTATTAAGGTAATTTCAGTATCGTTAGGTACCGAGTATTGAATCAGTATCGTTTCAGTATTAATTATTGTGATACTAAACTTGGTATCGGTATCAAAGTCAAAATTTTGGTATGGTGACAACACTAGTGTGATGCCTTTTTTTGTTACAGCATGGAAGCGCTGCAGCTGTACAAACACGCCAGGCCATATGTGCATTACGACATGCCATCTACGACATAGTAAAGGCCTTCACGGGAAGCGGCCAGGACACATCCCTGGCGATGCAACTAAGTCATCCGACAGCGTCTCTTAGCACAAAATTGGCCATAAGTCATCAATATTTTATACAATCATCATGATATTCAGGAGATATGTTGGATGAAGGCATATGATCATGAGGAAAAAGCCATTTTAAAATCGCTCCGTAGGGGGCGCGATGGTGCCAATGCTTGGACCCCTCCCAACGCCGCTTGCGGCTTTAATTATTATTATTTTTCTCCGCTAAAAGTGTCTGAGGCTCAGCAACCATAAGTACTAGAGCAACCAAATTCGGCAGGTGGGTTCCTATGGCCCCCCACTACTCAGGCACTAAAAATCACCAATGTCGACCAGATGGTGGCGCTATAACAAAGGGTCATACTTTAAAAGGCCATAACTCCCACACCATAAGTCAGATCAACACAAAACTTCATCAACCGATGCATCTGAATGTGCTCTACAACTTTGCTCTTGGGACCACCTATGTCCGCCATATGGTTTGCCCGCCATTTGGACTTTTTTATTTGGTGGGGTGCGGAAGAGCTGTTGCTGCAAATTCTAAGTGTTACCACATCTAGTAAACTTCTTTACGGCAAGCGACATCCATGGCGACGCAAGTAATCCGACACCGTAGGGTCAAGTTTTTATCAGTGAGGGGAAGCTCTGAAAGTCGGGGAAGAACTGGAAGACAGTGCCAGCCAGAGTGCATGCTAGGCTATTAAAGGGTTGTTAGTAAAAGCTTCTTGAGAGGATGAATAATTACTTTTCTTGAGCCTGGATCCATTTGAAGACAGTATCGGGTGAGTTCGTTTAGTCTTTGAATCTGTCATTATGCTGAGAAATAGCTAAACCATTTCATCGATAGGTTCTGAGTTTCTGTGCAAACGCGCGAAAACACGCTGGTATAATGAAACAATGACGGTAATACATATATAGTCCGCTTCGTTCCGTTGCTACCATAACATAACAGACTATCTTGTGCCTACAGCTGCAGTTTCTCGCTGCAATTTCTACTATTGAATATTAAAAAAAGACGCAATTTATGCTGTACATCGTATTCTCAATTTAATCTCTAAATTGACTGTAAGATTAGGGTTGTAACTAAGTAGTTGTTTCGTAGGTGATTTAACTCGTCTTAACTATTGCTTGTATTTTTGCATAGACTGCATTGTTGCTGTTCTTGTTTGTGTTAGTGTTAATCAGTTTAACCTACAGGATCCAAGTTGAACTATGCGGTTGTTCCCTGCACTTGGAACGGTAGGCTACTGCCCTCTAGGGTTTTCGACACACTTGTTCCTGGTTATGGTTAAACACTTTGTTGTACGTCGCTCTGGATAGGAGCGTCTGCCAAATGCCTGTAATGTAATGTAATGCAATATTCAGTAGCAACAAGATAAACCCGACATTAGCCCTAAAATATGCCAATACAGCGGGGAAAACGCTGCTCACTGAATTACGAAATAAACGAGACAAATTTTTATTTTTTAAATTATACCATGTCATTCTACAGTCAATATCTGGGACTAAACATTGAATAAATAAACAATCTTACCATTGGTTTTACGCGTAGAGATGTCCATTTTGCGAATGAGTGGTCATATATTGTCTTGGACAATCCGTTTGCGAAATATATGCGCATCTGTCACGCCTGGGTCGGCTATCTTCAATAATAGCTGTGCGTAATACCACACCTGTTGCTTACGGCGTTGTCGCCCTTTTTAGTACAATTTGGCTTGATTGCCAATTCATTTATTCAGTAGGTGAGAGTATACGCTTTCTAACGATGTATAACATGTCTGATTTTGCTTTTGGAATAGCGTTTTATAGGTCAGCGTAACCGAAATTTTTCTTATCTGCCAATGTCTAAATAAATAAAACGGTAGGCTACTTTGTGCGCAGCACGCAGATCGCGAGTTGATATTACGTCTTTTTTCCGTTTTTTTAAATCAATGTCGTATTTATTATTTGAAATATGCATTCATGTGTTATTATTCTGCCTGTCTCTGTAGCGCTCTGAAATGTGCATTCTCTGCTAAGCTGAGCAATGGATTGTAATATGCGTCTGACGTAGTGTTGCACGGTATACCAAAACTTCAGCACTTTCTCGGTACTTAAAAAAAAAAAGAAAAAAAAAGAAACGGTTCGGTATTAGAATATTCCGACGTTGTAAAAGCCCGGGAAAATTGTCTCCCCCATTACTGATTGAGAGGATGAAAAGTGTAATTTGTCAGAATCTTCGCTAGAAGGCAGTAGCAACTAAGGTTGCCAAGTGAGGTGACTTGCGCTTGTGCACTCAGATCCTTGATACAACGCAAGCTTTGACTCAGTTCACTTCAGTAGCAATAGGTGTTCCAATTTGGAAATATTTTATTATAGATAGATGCTGTATTGTTCTTAAAATATGCTGTTTTTAAATCTATTTAAAGGTGAAAGACCTGTTTTACAGATTATTTACTTTACAACTGTTTAATTTTTAAAATATATTTAACATATTTTTCTATTGTTCAGTGTTGTAACACTATAGGCCTATGCATATTAATATGTTAAAGAGGCTTCAACTTAAAGGTTGTTAATGAACCAGGTTGTTAATAAACCATGAATTTGAAAATGAGGTCAACCCTTGTGGACATTACGTTTCTCATCTATTAAGGTAATTTCCGTATCGTTAGGTACCGGGTATTGAATCAGTATCGTTTCAGTATTAATTATCGTGATACTAAACTTGGTATCGGTATCAAAGTCAAAATTTCGGTATCGTGACAACACTAGTGTGACGCCTTTTTTAGTTACAGCATGGAACCGCTGCAGCTGTACAAACACGCCAGGTCATATGTGCGTTACTACATCCCATCTAAGTGTTACGACAAAGTAAAGGCCTTTACGGGAAGCGGCCAGGACACATCCATGGCGACGCAACTAAGTCATCCGACAGCATCTCTTCGCACAAAATTGGCCATAAGTCATCAACATTTTATACAATCATCATGATATTCAGTAGATATGTTGGGTGAAGGCATATGATCATGAGGAAAAAGCCATTTTAAAATCGCTCCATAGGGACTCGATGGCGCCAATGCTTGGACCCCTCCCAACGCCGCTTGCGGCTTTAATTAGAATTGAATCGCATGTGTTCTGCTGGTAATGTAAGATAATATAGCAAGAACACTTATACATTTCTGCACTTAAATCTTCTGCAGTGGCGTACTGGCAGGCAGATTTAGAAGGTATGCATACATAACACAACGAAGTCTAATGTCCACTACCGATAATTAAAAAATCAATAGTCATTGTTCCATGAAGGATATTCAAGCAATCACGACAATCAGAATAAAATATTAATTTAATTACAGATTTTAATATAAAACACATAACCAATACTGCATTCTGCATTCAATGCCCAACAAACACATTTGATTGAAATAATCGCTTCATAAAATATTAAAAACGTAAACATAGTGTCAAAGAACACTTGATTTAAATAATCTCTTAATAAAATATTAAGAGAGTAAAAAGTAAAACAAGTTAAACTTTTCTGCCAAAGAACACATTTGATTTAAATAGCCTGTTCATAAAGGATTTCAAAAGTGAAAATAATAAAATTCATGTCAAAGTACTTGAACTTTATTTTATGTTATTATGAATCTTTACAAAGCTGAATTTCAAACACTAAAACATTTTATTGTTATTCTTAAAATAAAAACAAAGAACATTGAAGTAGTTGAGGTTCGAACATTTAAAACAGAAATCAGTCAAGTGCTGATTTTTCTGTGCTGTGTTTTAATATAAAGGTAAAAAGCATTGAAATAATTGATAGCAAAACATGCTAAAACATTCATGTAAATTCCCCAAGAAACATAAATGAACATTGAATAAAGGCTACATTAGTTAAGTTAACAGGGCTTGCTTCAGATACTAGAGCTTGTGCTATGTTTGTTTTTTTCAGGGTGCAATGTGCTTGTGCCAGTCTGTGCTGCACAGTTTGGAGGACCGGGAATTGTAGGGCTCAGGCTCACTGATCGTTTCTTTCACATCTTCTTTAAAGTAGTATGTGATGTCTGGTGTTTCTGGCCAGACAAAGACATTTCTTGTGCCAGACTGTTGCATGCCATTGATCTGGATCTCCTCGCCAATCACTCTGAGGACCTGGCCTACAAAAGGACACTATCACAGATTTCCCTGGGAGTTCCTCAAGGACAGCTTCGTCTGGCTGTGCTGTTTGTATGTAATTTTTCTTCAATTTCACTTCAGTTGGATTGTAACATAGGCACAGCTGTGGTCTACTGCAGAAGCAGGACACTTTGCGATGCTGGATTGTTCCTGCTTCCTTAGAAGTCATCTGATGGAGTGTGAGTGTGCCTTTGATAGCAGGCAGTCGGTCTGGCACTGCTTCATCAAACTTGGAGAAATCTTCTATCCAATAGAACTTGATGTTAGACTCTGTGCTTTTGAGCAAATCATAGAGGTCTTTGGGGGTCTGAATGTCCTTTCCCCGCTGCACATGTGCATCAGCGCAGCGCTTCAGAGCCCCACCAACACCGTCTGGCACCCCCTTGCCGTGAGACTTCTCTGAAAAGTTCCACGTTACTTGTTCAAATCCCCACAGAAATGGAATTGTGCTTAGCAGATAAAAGTTTTTCTTGTTCCTGTACTATGTCACAGGACCTTCACTCAGAATGTGGACAGTGGTTGGGCGTGGATTTTTAAAAATTATTTCTTTCACGACCGGTTCCATGTGAGCCCACACTGCTCGCTCATCATGCCTAAAGGAGTCCGATATGGTGGCATAGGACTGGGTTCCTCCTGCTGTGTATACTACACTCGTGTGAATTGTGGCCTGCTGCCTACTCCCCCCATGCATGCATAATCTTCCGAGAAGTCCAAGTGACCAACTACCTCATTCTCTGTTTGGGTTTCCTTAAGCTTTCTACAGGTCTCCACTTGGTGAAGCAAGTTAAACTGATGCCTTGCTAGTGCATCTAGCTTTTTATTGAAGAGAGCTTTGAGGTCTTCTATCGATCCTGTTTGTGATACTTTCACAAAATGTGTGAATGTCTTCTCCTCAACAGATTGTCTTTCTCTCTTCCACTGTTGCCACGAGATAGGTGTTGTCTCCTCTATCTCAGCAAATGCAACTTCACTGTAGCAACATTTTGCACATACATGATACCTGCACATTTTGTTGCTTGTGTCACACACGATTGTGGAGAATAGCTCTGACACACTGGAGGTTTTTAGTAGGCCTCTCTGCACCAACCGATCAATTAATAGCTTTACATTTTCATGGTCCAAGCAAGCACAAGTGTTCCTGTCACTGGCTTTTGGTTCCGTTATGTAAAAGGGCTGATAGCGGACAAACTGTCTGTATGGCAATGAATGTGGCCCTCCAACCTCTGCATTGTATTGAGAATGTAGCTCGGAGAGGGATTTTGATAGAACTCTCCTCTGAACTTTTTGTTTATTTTTTGTAATCGTGTCTTTTTTGCCAGGGAGTATACGGCTAATTTCATCCCTACAAAGAAATTTCAGAACTTTTTCTTTTCTCTCCTGAGCGAGTTTTTTCTTCCCTCTTGCTTTGTTTTTCTCACTCAGACTTGTACCTTTTTTCTGCCTTTCGACACTCTTTCTCCATTTGTTACCATCTTGTCGGGTATTTTTCAATTGCATTTTAAGTTTCCAGATCTCTTTTTTTAGCTGTTGTTTTTCTTTTTCAAGTTTTTTGCAATGCACTTTTATTTTTGCCTACTTCTTTTTCACTTGCTTTCTCAGGTGATGAGGATGCCAGTGGTAGGATTTCGTCCACCACGTTGGCATATGCATGGTCCACCAGGTTGACAAGTTCATGCTCCCTAGGAGGGTCCACTACAGAGCTGTCAAATGATTCTGGCGTTAAGTTCATTACCTCTTGCAATGCCTTTATTTTTCCCCGTGTATTTTTGAGTACTGCCTCCATTTCTCTCTCTTCTTTTATTTCGGCATTTGGCAGCTGGCTTATTGGCTGACGGACAATCTTCCCCTCCGTCTTCCGTCTTTAGTAACTATAAAGAAAACCAGCTGATTTTTCCACAGACATTCCACAGAGATTTGAGTAAGACAAATCCACAAAAAACTAAATGGAAGTGGGCAAGGCCCCGGGAGGTTGAGCGCCAATCAGTGTGAAAAGTTAATCAGTTTTTCCTTGCCCCATGACAAACCTTTCCTGAAAGTTTGTTTGTGTTACGCATATCCACTCGGAAGTTATGCACCTTTTTGTGATGTGCCACGCCCACTGCCACGCCCCCTTTTGGCCAATCGCGGTGACAAGTTAATCAGCTCTTCCCTGCCCTGTGACCAAGCTTTCCACAAAGTTTCATGATGTTATGTGATTCAGTTCGGAAGTTATGTGCCTTTTTTTGATAGGCCACACCCCCTTGCAGTACCTCCCCTTGAAAAGGTATAATGGATAGTATATGAATTGTGAGTTTTTTTCATTTCCTTAATAATAAAATAAATCATGAACACATTACCTTGCTCTTCTTTTTGTAAGGTACTCCTCTCTTTGTTTTGGGATCACAGTTAATGCGAGCTCTATGCTGTGCTACCTTCTCTTTATTTGTCAAAGGCACCTGTAAAAATTTATAACATTGCATTAAAATAGATTTATTTAATATATGCTTTATATAAAGTAAATACAATTTAATTAACATCATGAAAAACATCAAATATGTCTTTCGTCAGCTGGTGTAACTGTTGTCAATGTGGTGTAACTGGAAATTATGGTTACACCAATTGAGGTTTTATGGTTACACCAACTGATTTCCCATCCTTAATTCAAATTTAACAGGCATGTTTTAGCCCACCTATATTAACTGACAACCTTGACATCAAGTCTATACTATCACGGTTTACTACAAATATAACATTTTAAAACAATATTTTATTTTCAGTTTTCCAGGGGTCATACCATTTGACACAGAAATGTTTCCCCCATCAAACCAGTGCTCAAAAAGGTCTAATTATTCAATATTTATGAGAGACTTACTAACCTTTCTGCATGTCAAATGAGTCCTTGGGGGTCTTCTTTGTGATGTCAAACACTGTCACATGGGTTCTTCAATGTCACATGATTTAAAATGGCTTCTTGATATAGGTTACACCAACGGATATTGGGTGAAATCCATTTTTGGGACAAAAGTGCTTTTAAGTAATGGAATCATTTGAAAATATAACTACAGTACCACATCTTTTCATATCATAACAGACCCATAAAAAATTAAGCCAAAATATTTAATTAATAGTTTTATTGTAGTTTTAATTATTTTTATGGCATTTTTGTTGTTTGAATTTAGGTTTGGACAGGTCACACCAACTGACATTTAGCACTTAAAAAACTCAAAAAATTATAATTTTTCAACATCAATAGATGTGTTATTAAATAGAGGAGATAGAGAAGAGTTATTTTATATAAAGGTAGCATACATTTATTGTTTATTAATGAAAATATTGGATTTGGACACAAAAAACACATATCACGTCATTGACCCAATTGCAAAAAACACCCATTCGTAAAACTAAAATACTTTATGCAACACTGTAGATAAGACCTTGGCAAAGATATAGCCTACATGTAAGAATCTTGTCCTGGTGACCTGGTTATGGAATACTACTCTATCCAGTGTTGCCAACTTATTTTTCAGGGGAAGTTGCTACAGGCAGGTCGATTTGTTGCTAAAAGTTGCTAAATGACGTTGTGATGTCATTGCATGATGACATCATTACGTAATGACGTAAAACTGCGTCATACACAATGACGTTATTCAAATTGACTGACCATCTCGGCGAAAAATATGATTCGAAATTTGTTAGTTTACATTTGTTTGTTTATTATCACATTTTTATTTGTAAAAGTAATAAACAAAAATAAAATTAAGTTTGTCTCGTTGAACGCATACTACTTTTTTATTGATTCTATTTCAATATTACAATACATTGTATAGAAAAATATATATTACAGTTGATTACATTGAAAGATCAGTTGATCACCTTGAAAGATCTTATATTCATACATGAAACAATATCAGACATATAAATAAGGAAAAAAAACAATAAGGACATCAAACTGTACAAGGGAAATGTAGATTAAACATCATACAAATCTTTTTTTTTTTACAGAGTATTTTTCAGATTATCTGAGAGGTCTTGATAGCTTTCTTGTTAGTTGTTATCTTAGAAACAGAGTCAAAGAGATATTGCAGTTCAACACAAAACAGACAGAGGAAAGCATGCTACTGCTGCTGCAGTCAGCTAACAATGATTGCTGCTGCTGCCTGTCCCTGGCTATTGAGCAGAGCCGTCACTACTGCTGACGTCACTCACAATGCACTTTTGCAGCCAGGCAGAAAGACTGTGTGTTGTGACTGAATGTGTGACAGAGAAAATCGTTTTTGTGTCATTTAGAGGGAAAATGCGTGCATTTCAGAATTTGAGTCACTTTTCAAAAGTTGCTAAAAGTTCCAAATAAATTTTAAAAGTAGCTAAATTTGTTGCTAGATGCTTTTTGAAAAAAAAGTTGCCAGGGTAGTCTGAAAAGTTGCTAAATCTAGCAGCAAAATTGCTAAATTGGCATCACTGTCTCTATCTGCAGGGGATTCGGATTCCAGAGGGTTGCTCATGTCTCCTTTTCACCGTAAATAGTTTAGCTGTCTGGACATGCCAGAAAACATTTTATAGGACCTCTTCATTGGTAAAATTCGGACGAATCGTTATTGAACACTCAGGATTATGTCAAGACAGTGATTGGCTACAATTTGAATAACATTTCATTTCAGCAAAACAAAATCCCTTCTGGGGTTATTTTGAATAAGATAGCGGGCGCCGGGTTTTTTTTGGTACCACATCGCTTCTGAAATGGCTGTAGAATTCCCTCAGGACGCTGGCAGCTGTAATGTTTTTAGGACACCTAAATATAAGAATGTATCAATAACTAATAACCAATTAATATTTTAAACATTTCACAGTGAGTTCTTCTTGTCCTGAAATGAGTAATAATGCCTTCAATGTGATTTTTTATAATGACCCCATTCATTTTGGTGAAGCGTTAAAGTAATAATCTTGAAGATTTTTATTAAAATAAATGTCTTTTAAGTCACTATCTATCGCTGCATTGGGTAACGCAATGGTGATTGAGCCTATTTTTATATTAATTTATACTATTATTATTATCATAATTCATGATTAAAAAACTTGGTGTCTGTGGCGACATTCCTGGGAAAAAATCACAAGCGGCGCACAGTTAGTGACGCGTTTTTCATCACCCATCAGTGGTTGGTCCGCCAGAGAGGGTAGGCGGAACTAACACAACAGGCTCGCTCTTCAACTCACTTGTGTGTGAGTGGTGTACTGTTTTTTCCGGTGTCTGCATGCGTTACAATAACAGAGAAGGGGGGGGGGGGGGGGGGGGGGTTGGGGGAGTTATGGAACCCTAAAAAGTTTTTGTGTAACATGAGAGATCATATTATTTGTTGATGTAGATTTCGTATTACATTTAATGACAATGTAACTTTACTAAATTACATAGCTGTTTGCACAGCTAACGCAAGCTACCGGACCATGTCAAGAAAGACAACATTAGTTTAGACAACGTTGCGCACAGTATCCATCTCTCATATCGGGTAACGTTGCGTTAGCTAGCTAGCTAATGTAATTAACACTATCTAATGTCGGCTAACAATTTAAAAAAAAACGCTAGCTAACGCAAACGGTCTCTCGAATGCAATGCTACCTTGTTGCAACATTGCAGTGTAGCTAACTTAAGGCCAGTTCAGATCAATGATTCGCAACGAGACTGGGAGCAACTTTCAAAATTCCAAGACGTCTGATTGTAAACGTTCTAAAACTACACTTGGCGATTTGACAAGGACGGTCTTTTAAAACCTCAGGGCAGGCAATGGCTCTGCTACTAACCAGTTCACACCGCTGCAATTTTCTCTGCAACATTCTAAAACCGTTTTGCCTCGTTGTGAATCATTGATCTGAACTGGCCATAACGTTAGTGTTATTTACATTGCCATCGAGTTCATCAATATATTATAATGATCGGAATAAAGCCGGGGTATGTGGAGCAGAGCCGGGTCTGATTTCTGAAGACGTCATGCAGGAGAAAACTAAATAAAAGAATACGGCAGTATGGATTAGCATTGTTATTATTTTATTACACTTCCTCATATGTTCCTTCAGCCTTTATGACCTTTTTGATGAAATCTCCTTTGTTTTTGTTTTATTCTTCTTGTTCTGATTGCTAATTTAACACCCAGCTCAGCTTTATTCTCAGTTTAGCTAGCAAAACCAGAAACACCAGGGGTAACATTTTGCAAGGCAGTTGTTTCAAAAATACCACACAACAATCATTTACGAAAAAGACTGCTTATTGTGCACGAGATACATAATTGCACGAGCCACAGCGAATCCCGCAAATTCTTCTCTGCAGTGTAAAGATGTTCATACCGGGCAAAAGGTGGATAAAGAACGTTTGCAGAAATTGATCATCACTAATTCTACCCCAGGTTTACTACGGCATTTTAACCCGGCTCGGCAGTGTAAAGACATCTTGAGTTAGCCTAATGTTAGACAACAAATGAGTATGTACATAACGTTACTTTTATAACAACCGTTTTTTATTCAGTAAATAGTAAGTGTTATAGTTGGCGTGCCAACTGACTGACGTCACACAGGCGACACTGGTTGGATCCAGTTGGATCTATGGGAAGTGAGGCCCAAAAACATAGAGAACGAAACTGAAATCTTTGAGATTGTCACTTTAAGTGCAGGCACAAATGCTCCTAAATAGAGTCAAGTTCACATATACACTCACTGGCCACTTTATTAGGTACACCTTGCTAGTACCGAGTTGGACCCCCTTTTGCGTTAATTCTTTGTGGCATAGATTCAACAAGGTGCTGGAAACATTCCTCAGAGATTTTGGTCCATATTGACATGATAGCATCACGCAGTTGCTGCAGATTTGTCGGCTGCACATCTATGATGCGAATCTCCCAGTCCACCACATCCCAAAGGTGCTCTATTGGATTGAGATCTGGTGACTGTGGAGGCCATTTGATTACAGTGAATTCATTGTCATGTTCAAGAAACCAGTTTGAGATGATTTGAGCTTTGTGACATGGAGCGTTATCCTGCTGGAAGTAGCCATTAGAAGATGGGTACACTGTGGTCATAAAGGGATGGACATGGTCAGCAACAATACTCAGGTAGGCTGTGGCGTTTAAACGATGCTCAATTGGTACTAAGGGGCCCAAAATGTGCCAAGAAAATATCCCCCATACCATTACACCACCACCACTAGCCTGAACCGTTGATACAGGCAGGATGGATCCATGCTTTCATGTTGTTGACAGCAAATTCTGACCGTACCATCTGAATGTCGCAGCAGAAATCGAGACTCATCAGACCAGGCAAGGTTTTTCAAATCTTCTGTTGTCTAATTTTGGTGAGTCCGTGCACGTTGTAGCCTAAATTTCCTGTACTTAGCTGACAGGAGTGGCACCCGGTGTGGTCTTCTGCTGCTGTAGCCCATCTGCTTCAAGGTTCGACATGTTGTGCATTCAGAGATGCTCTTCTGCATACCTCGTGGTTATTTAAGTTACTGTTGCCTTTCTATCAGCTCAAACTAGTCTGGCCATTCTCCTCTGACATCTGCCATCAACAAGGCATTTTCTCCCAGAGAACTGCCGCTCGCTGGATATTTTCTCTTTTTCGGACCATTCTCTGTAAACCCTAGAGATGGTTGTGCGTGAAAATCCCAGTAGATCAGCAGTTTCTGAAATACTCAAACCTGGCAAGTCTGGCACCAACAACCATGCCACGTACAAAGTTACTTAAATCACCTTTCTTCCCCATTCTGATGCTTGGTTTGAACTTCAGCAGATCGTCTTGACCATGTCTACATGCCTAAATGCATTGAGTTGCTGCCACGTGATTGGCTGATTAGATATTTGCATTAACGAGCAGTTGAGCAGATCGCTGAACTATCAGTGCACTTTTGAAACAATTTAATTGCTCTATCTACTCCGATTGTGTATAATTCCTAGTTAAATTACCTGTTAAAGTGAGCCCAGATGCCAATTTTGTTTTATGTTTCTGCGTGGAACTCTCCGTTGTGATTACATTGCTGGCAGAACGTTCGACCTCCCTACCTACAGTCAAGAAGTGTGCACTCAGCCATTCTGTGTTATGGGAGCTAGCTATTTTCTAGCTACTGTTGTTTAAAGGAGATCGGTGATTCGGTCATAGTCTAAGCTTTCTAAATCCGTAAATGACCTCCCTACGGTTCCTAGCTATTCCTAGCCAGAGTGACCCTGATCTCAAGCATAATTGCCCCGTTGTGAAAAGCTATTATAATTCACTTGATTTATCTGCTTGCTTTGACTTGAATGCCTCTTAAGTGCATGAAATAAAGCAAAAGATTTCATCAATAAGTTTTATTTTTTATTCAAATGGAAACATGCGAAGTGCTTCATATTTACATGTATACTAACAATTTGTAGTAATAAAATACGAGCTTGTCACCTACTGCAATATTGGCTTGTTTTCACTGTTTGCAAGAAAATATACAATATGGGCAACGACAACCTTTCGATACGATTTGCTGTAATGTAATGTTGTTAGTCCTGCTATCCTAAACTCAGGTACTTACATAATCTAAGCAGTACAAGGTGGAAATTATTCAAGATGTCACTGCCTTGTGATAAATGTACCCCATCACTTGACGCCTGTCCTGATTAATTGTGCTGTATGTCTGTGTGTTTTTAAAAATCATGAAATACACGCTAAGAGATGACACATCCACTGAAAATCCATTTGTGTCTTCATAAAAGCGGTGAGTAGTTGCCTACAATTAAAAGGGAACCTAGAAGTGACTTCAAAAACAGCGGTATTCTACAAAAAGTGGTAGCCACTGACGTGATGGTCGGTCTATCACAGCACACAGACATATGAGTGCATTGAACTACGAGTCAGCCAAGAAAAAATAGATAAATAGTCAAAATACAAAAAATTTGTAAAATCTTGAGAAATTAGGCTAATGTATTATTTTATATTCATACAATCGTCATCTTTGTAAATGAGGTTTATCATCTTCACCACGACCACTTCACTGTGATCAGCAGCATAGCATCATTTGAAACATAATTTAAGAGCGGTGGATTAATGTAATCCTAGGTCATGGTTTAACACTCTGCGTATTCTGATACATCGGTTCTGTGCAAGCAACTCTATAGTTTTATAATCCTGTCAAATGGTCATGTATAACCATAGAGTCTGTGAAATTAAACACTGATGTCTAGGCTCGGTAGGGACCTTAGCATTAAATGTCAAGCTCGCATCAACGGAGCGGACACACCAGTTAGCTTAGCCTCAAGTGTCCCTGTGGAGTTGACACACTAGGAAGCTTAGCATCAAGTGTCTAGCTGACCATAACCCAGTCTTCTCTGTTTGTCTTTCTCTTTCCATGGGGCTCCCATCCCCTACTTCGCCCTGAGTCCAAAGACTGCTCCAGCCTGTTTCCTCGGCCTGAATCCCCAGGATCGCTCCAGTCCTGTTCTTTGCTTAATAGTCATGGACTGCTTCAGCCGTGTTCCTCCCCTGCCCATGCCTTGATGCTGTCTGGAGCTCCAGATCCATCATCCGGCTCCTCTAAACTGCACTACTCTAACAATATCATTTAGTCTTCTACTATTCCTGTTAGCTTTCATCTCAGCTGTAACCTGCTCAACCCATTTTATTTGCTGTCTGCCACTTTACACCAGGCTGGCCAGTAGAGGATGGGCTCCCCCTCTGTGAAGTCAAACTGGAGTTTTCTAAAAAAAAAAAACATTGGGACTTAGAGGAAGAAAGAAAAAATTTAAAAAACATTTAAGTAATTAAAACAAACAAATAAATAAATAAATAAATGGCAAGAATCCACTGACAAACAGAATATTCAGAAAGCAAACCGGATGGAACCAATCTGCCCAAGTACTGCCCGGGGCATTTAAAAGCACTACGCAGCGTCACAGGATAAAAAGTCTGGAAGTGAAGTTAGTGAACAAGCGCTGCATTAACAAAACACCACGTTAAGAGGAGATGCTGTAAATAGTTTCTTAACAGTATTGTGATCTGCGGTAAAACTGTGCAGGACCGATACATCCACAAAGTCCGGAGAGGCAGCCGGTAAGATGCTGAACTTCAAAATAATTTGAGAGACTGTTTCCCTGGTGAAGATCACTGCTGCTACAAGTTTGGGTTTGCGCTAGCTTTATGCCACGGGGTTCGGTAGTTCATTTACGTGTGGCTCGATAATTTAACTCTTTAGTGTTCATGCGTGCAAGATGGTTTGTCTATTTTCTATAATTTATTGTCTGCTCGTTGTAAATCCGTTTGCGAATTTGAGGATGCTTGGCAAGTAGAAATGTGGTGAAATTAATGATAAAACTATGAATGGTAGTTAGCTGCATAGACTTTTAGCTACATCGTTATGGGCTTACAGTGGGCTCTAGAATTATTGGCACCCTTGATAAATCTGCACAAAAAAAGCTAAAAAAAATAGCTAAACTAAAAAGAATACAGTTATTGACATAAGCTTTATTTTCCAACATGTGTAAACTAGTGTGCTTGGTTAATGATTCATTGGAATAAACCGAAGTCTTAAATTTTTTAATAAAAAAAAATATTTCCCCAAAAAACAGGTTCCACAATTATTGGCACCCCTGGTTTAACCCTCTGGGGTCTAAGGGTAAAATGAGGCACACTGGTGATTGTGCGATGCTCTGACATTTGTGTAAATTTCATCAACTTTATATACAGTGATTCCAAAGTGTTTCACATCTTTCTCTTCAGCACAAACTCAGCTGCAATAATATGGCAGCAGTAAGTAGGTCATAATCATGTGTGGATTGTAAACTGCTCTAAAAACACACAAACTGTAAACAGTAGTTTTGAACATGCACAGGAATGTTGTAATAAAACACACTAAACAATTGTGACTAAGACTTTTGGTCACTGAAATGTGTTCATCAAGGTCTTGGGTATCAAAAGATGACTAAATATTTTAGCAAATCCAATGAGAAGTATAAAATAAATTGCTGAAAGTTAGTGTTGTGACAACTATTTTTCAACACCAGGTGAGAATGGGAGGGCAAATGGCCTTTCTGTAATGAATATGCATTGGGTAGGGCAACCTGTCAGCTAAGTAGGCAATTCACACCTGGCCGCATGCCTCCCCACCACTAAGACAAAGACTCAGTGAGCCATTCAGAAGACAGAAACAGAGACATCTTTTGATTTTCAGAACATTTATTGAAGCAAACTATAGGCATGGAAGATGAGATGAGACTGGTGTACTCTTGCAACGCTTGCGTGGCCTCTTAGCTAGTGGTGAACTAGGCTGTGTTTCCTGATCAGCATCTCTGTAAATATGATAAAAACAAAATTGTTAGGAAATGTGACATCAAATCAAACTTTATTTATATAGTACATTCCCTTCAACAGTTGAAAATGATATGTTCTTTACAAAAAAGGGGCAAACCACTAACTAATGAAAACAAAACTTGAAATGTGACATGGTTACATCATATACAAACAAAGAATTATTAGTGAATATTCCTACAAACACACAGAGAATGTAATACAGCACACATTTACAAATAATGCAAGCTATCAACGAAACAACATTAGCTAAACTAAATAAACATTGATATTCCAGCTCAACTACACGCAACTCATCAATAACAATGTATCAATCTGAAGTAGACTAGGTCTGTTTAGCTAAGTGGTTATTATATTGCTATTTCCCGAATTTACTTACAGTATGGTAATATCGATTGTGCGAGGACATCAGTTTTAGAATCCTAGCCACGCCACGGGCTATTTATTACCAATGTGATCGAAAAACATACAGTCTACCTGATACTTCTAACACAACCAGACGCAGAGAGCCTAGCCTATAATTTTGAGATGCAATAGTTCGAATCGTTCGTAGTGTGGGAATTTACAAACGCGCATATTGCTGGATATTCCTACAAACACACAGATACGTTGCAATACAGTACACATATTTACCAATATGATCATAAGAAATATACTTACGCATGAAGTTGATCCTCAGCTGGATCAGTTCGCTGTTCGAAATGACACCGCTCTTCATCAGTGTCGGCTTCCGGACGGACCATTTTCCAAAATTAAACGAAATGTTCACCTCAAAAGAAGTGAATTAGTCGACACTTTGACATTCTATCCCGCTTTCGCCTTGGCATTTCTTGGCATTTCTCACATGGATCTCGCATCGCCCCTCCTTTAGTCTCCTTCTATGGGGAGTAATTATAATGTTGTTAACATGTGAATGCGATTTGGGCGGACTTCCTGCTGAGCGAAATTCACATAGTAATGAGTAAAGTTTAACGAAGCATACATGGTCTAATTAATCAAATTTAAACATTTTAAAACAATTCATATTATTTGCCAATGGGCGCATTGGAAAGTCGCGATTCTAAGGTTTCTGTCAATGTTTTTGTTGCGCCTGTATGATAACAGCACGTGACGTTAATCATCCAAATAGAAACGAAAGTTAATTTCATCTTGTCGAGCTCCGCCGGCGGAGCTCTCGACCCCAGAGGGTTAATACTTTGTGAAACACCCCTGGCAAAGATGACAGCAATGAGTCTTTTCCTATAATTCATGAGAGGTTTAGAGAACACATTTGGAGGGATTTTTGACCATTGCTCCATGTAGAACTTTTCAGAATCATTGATATCTTTGGGTTTGCACTTATGGACCCCCCCTCTTCAGTTCAGACCACAGGTTTTTGATGGAATTTAAGTCTGGGGACTGAGATGGCCATTGGAAAACATGGATGTTGATTTCACTTAAGCACTTCTGTTTAGATTTTGATGTATGCTTGGAGTCATTGTCCTGATGGACAATTTACCTATGACTAAGTCCTAGCTTCTTAGCAGAGACAACCAAATTTTCTGCCAGAATTTTCTGGTACTTTGTTGAATTCATTGTGCCATTGATCTAAAATAGTGCCCCAGGACCACTGCCAGCAAAACATCTCCAAAATATAAATGACCCACCTCCATATTTGACCGTAGGTATGAGGTGCTTCTCCTGTATGCATTCCTCTTTTGCCACCAAACATGTCGATGGTGTGTATGACCAAAACGTTAAATTTTGGTCTCATCTGCCAATAGCGCACTCTTCCAGTCATAATTCCAATGAGGTTTGTCAAGCTCCAGATTCTTGGTTTTGTTTATTGTGCTCAGTAAGGGCTGTCGTCATTCCACCCTTCCAAAGAGTTAGTTGGTATGGAGGTGCCATTTTATGTTTTTTTTAGACTTGCTGACCACAAGAAACAAACCAGGACAAAGACAGGACCCGGTCAACCACGAAGACTGGACTACAAACAGGACAGGTGACAGACATGCAACACGACAGGGACAGGACCGACTGGCAGAGTAGGGGAAGCAGGCGAATGCGCGGATCTGTAGAAACGAGAACACAAGGTTAAACAGCAAAATAGAAAAACCCGACGTAGCGCATCTGACGAGCTGAAACAATGATCTGGCGAAGATCTGTGGATGAGCCGAGAATAAATGCTGGCGAGACAGCATGCAGAATGTGAAGAGCGCAGGTGAGTCAGATCAGCCTTGATCTGAGAGCTGGGGTGAGAGTCCGCCTACGCTGCAACAAAGAACAAAGATCATATGAAAAAGACAAGATACGTGAGGCTAACAGAAAACATGAGAAACACAAGGAATATGACATATTGTCTATCTTGGCATTCATAAAAATATTCTTTCACCACTAAAAAATCGTATTCTGTCATAGCCACAAGATAAACCCGACAACAGCCCTAAGATATGCCAATACAGCTGTCAAAACGCTGCTCACTGAATAACGAAATAAACAAGAAAAAGTTTTTAAAAATGATAGCATGTCATTCTACAATCAATATCTGGGACTAAATATTGAATAAATATACAACCTTGCCATTGGTAAATCCAAGACAATTGGTGCCATTACGCGTAGAGATGTCCGTTTTGAGACTGAGCGGTCATATATTGTCTTGGACAATCCGTTTGTGAAATATACGCGCATTTGTCATGCCTGGGTACCATCCAAAATAGCTGTGTGTAATACCACCCGTGTTGTTTACGGTGTTGACGCCCTTTTTAATACAGTCTGGCTTGATGGACAATTAATTTATTCAGTAGGTGAGAGTATAAGCTTTCTAACGATGCATAACACATCTAATTTTGCTTCTGGAATAGCGTTTTATAGGTCAGCGTAACCGAAGATTTTCTTATCGCATTCAATTACGCATTCACTCTGTGGTAGCAGTAAACCAAAGAAGCTGCTAACGAAACGTTATCAACTTTTTCCCCCCGTAAATTATTGGAAAATACTGTTATTATTGGGGACTTCTGAGCATAGCCAAGCCATATCTTTGCTGATAGACCTAGCTGACATTGTTTTCTGGAGCAAAACAAAAGCGAATAGAACAGTATCATTTATTTACTGTCTCTGTCTCCATCTACTGAACAATATGCTTTATAATGGCCAAAAAGCATTTTATTCATTTTTGCAGAGATTTTGGATATGTTCCTGGGCCCCTAGATATTTTAGACCACTGTACTGACGGAAAGATTGTAATTCCCACTTGAAAATGATGCAACAGTGAGTTTCTTGAGTCACAACAGTTGATTTGTAGTGAAATGTGAATATGTTATGATTTAAGTGAAATTTTGCAGCAGTTGCCCAAAACAAATCTTACATAAATGTTATGCTATAGAATTGAAACTTTATGCCTGTAGCAACATTTTGAAAATATTTCAAAATACAAATAGAAAATTACACCACCACTCATTGATTCTTTTTATAAATGTATTATTCGCACATGTCGCCCTTTTCATTGGTTCAAAATTTCTTACAGCTGACAAACCAATCTCTAAAATGTTTTTGCTGTGGTAACAGCTTTTGTTTTTCACCCAGAAAAAAATACTATGGCCTTTTTGCCATAACATAATATGAATGAAAACATAATATCAAACCATCCAAGATAAAAATAATAATAATAATTAAAGCCGCAAGCGGCGTTGGGAGGGGTCCAAGCATTGGCACCATCGTGCCCCCTATGGAGCGATTTTAAAATGGCTCTGTCCTCATACACCTTCACCCAACATATCTACTGAATATCATGATGATTGTATAAAAAATTGATGACTTATGGCCAATTTTGTGGTAAGAGACGCTGGCAGATGACTTAGTTGCGTCGCCATGGATGTGTCCTGGCCACTTCCCGTAAAGGCCTTTACTATGTCGTAACACTTAGATGGCATGTCGTAACACTTAGATGGCCCAGCGTGTATGTACAGCTGCAGCGCTTCCATGCCGCAACTAAAAAAAGCGTCACACTAGTGTTGTCACGATACCAAAATTTTGACTTTGATACCGATACCAGGTTTAGTATCACAATACTCGATACTGAAGCGATACTGATTCAATACTCGGTACTTAACGATACTGAAATTACCTTAATAGATCAGAAATGTAATGTCCACAAGGGTTGACCTCATTTTCAAATTCATGGTTTATTAACAACCTGGTTCATTAACAACCTTTAAGTTGAAGCCTCTTCAACATATTAATATGCATAGACCTATAGTGTTACAACACTGAACAATAGGAAAATATGTTAAATATATGTCAAAAATTAAATAGTTGTAAACTAAATAATATTTAAAACAGGTCTTTCACTTTTAAATAAATCTAAAAACAGCATATTTCAATAACAATACAGCATCTTCCTATAATAAAATATTTACAAATTAGAACACCTATTGTAACTGAAGTCAACTGAGTCTAAGCTTGCGCTGTATCAACCTCGAGAATGCACAAGCGCAAGTCACTTCACTTGACAACCTTAGTTGGTACTGCCACCTAGTGAAGATTCTGACAAATTACACCTTTCATCCTCTCAATCAGTAATGCGGGAGACACATTTCCCTGGCTTTTACATTTGACACAAAACTACCGAATGTCAGAAAATTCAAATACCGAACAGTTTATTTTTTTAAGTACAGAGAAAGTGCTGAAGTTTCGGAATACCGTGCAACACTACGTCAGACACATATTCCAATCCATTGCTCAGTTTAGCAGAGAATGCACATTGCAGAGCGCCTCATCGACAGATAGGATAATAATACATATTTCATATAGCCTAATAAATACGACATTAAAAAAAACGAAACAAAAAACGAAATATCAACTCGACATCCCTGCTAGCATGCGTGCTGCGCAAAGAATACCTTATTATTTATTTAGATATTGGCAGATTACAGCATTTGCGTCTTTTTTTATATTCAATAGTAATTGCAGCGAGAAACTGCAGCTGTAGACACAAGAAAGTTTGTTATATTATGGTAGCAACGGAATGAAGCGGACTACATATATAGGCTATATTTACCGTCATTGTTTTATTATACCAGTGTGTTTTCGCGCGTTTGCAGAGAAACTCAATTACTATCAATAAAAATGGTTTAGCTATTTCTCAGCATAATGACGGATGGAGATGGGACGAAAATAATTTTCAACCGTCCACCACGTTTTAGCAACGTTCCAACACTCTCGTCATCACTGTTCCATGGGTCACAAAAACTATTACACTAACGCTTACATTGCAGTGTGAAATATCCGCATTATATAATACCACTGACCTATTTAAAGACACTCAGTTTCAAAAATAACGTATATAACCGAAATATTTTGAGCAGTAATACTTACATAGCAACATGACATTTTATCTGTGTTTAGTAGTATAGAGACAGAAAATCAATGACAAAGTCCTATCCGCTTCTGTTTTGTCAGATAGGTCTATCAGCAAAGAAATGGCTTAGCTATGCCCCGAAGTCCTCAATAATAATAGTACTCTCCAAGAAATTATGAAAATCGTTGACAACGTTTCGTTAGGTGCATCGTCTTTAATGCTACGCCACAGTGAATGCGCAAGTGAATGCGATAAGAAAGTATTCCGTTACGCTGAACTATAAAACGCTATTCCAAATGCAAAATCAGACATGTTATACATCGTTAGAAAGCTTATACTCTCACCTAACGAATAAATGAACTGTCAATCAAGTCAAATTGTACTAAAAACGGCGACAACGCCGTAAGCAACAGGAATCACAAACGGATTGTCCAAGACAATATATGACCACTCAGTCGCAAAAGGGACATCTCTACGCGTAAAACCAATGGTAAGATTGTATATTTATTCAATGTTTAGTCCCAGATATTGACTGTAGAATGAGATGGTATAATTAAAAAAAACTTTGTCTCGTTTATTTCGTTATTCAGTAAGCAGCGTTTTCCATGCTGTATTGGCATATCTTAGGGCTGTTGTCGGGTTTATCTTGTTGTTACGGAATATTACATTACATTACATTACAGGCATTTGGCAGACGCTCTTAACCAGAGCGACGTACAACAAAGTGTATAACCATAACCAGGAACAAGTGTGTCGAAAACCCTAGAGGGCAGTAGCCTACCGTTCCAAGTGCAGGGAACAACCGCATAGTTCAACTTGGACCCTGTAGGTTCAACTGGTTAACACTAACACAAACAAGAACAGCAACAATGCAGTCTATGCAAAAATACAAGCAATAGTTAAGACTAGTTAAGTCACCTATGAAACAACTACCTACTTACAACCCTAAACTTACAGTCAATTTACAGATTAAATTGAGAATACGATTTCTCTCAGCATAATGACGGATTTAAAGACTGAACGAACTCACCCGATATTGTCTTCAAATGGATCCATGCCAAAGAAAAGTAATGATTCATCCTCTCAAAGCTTTTACTAACAAACTTTTGGTAGCAAAAAATATCAACTCGCCATCCATGCTACCTGCTTCCTACGCTCAGAGTACCGTATTATTTATTTAGACATTGGCAGAGTACAGCATAAATTGCGTCTTTTGTCTATATTCAATGTTAGTAACTGCAGCGAGAAACTGCAGCTGTAGACACAAGATAGTGTATTATGTTATGGTAGCAACGGAACGAAGCGGACTACATATGTATTACCGTCATTGTTTTATTATACCAGCGTGTTTTTGCGCGTTTGCACAGAAACTCAAATACTATCAATAAAATGTGTTAGCTATTTCTCAGCATAATGACAGATTCAAAGACTAAACGAACTCACGCGATACTGTCTTCAAATGGATCCATGCTCAAGAAAAGTAATTATTCATCCTCTCAAAACGCTTTTACTAACAAACTTTTGGTAGCCTAGCATGCACTCTGGCTGGCACTGTCTTCCATTGATTCCCCGACGTTCAGACCTTCCCCTCACTGATAAAAACTAGACCCTACGGTGTCGGATTACTTGTGTCGCCATGGATGTCGCTTGCCGTAAAGAAGTTTACTAGATGTCATAGCACTTAGATTTGGAGCTCCAGCTCTTTCGCACCCCACCTAATAAAAAAGTCCAAATGGCGGGCAAACCATATGGCGGACACAGGTTGTCCCAAAAGCAAAGTTGTAGAGCACATTCAGATGTATCGGTCGATGAAGTTTTGTGCTGATCGGACTTATAGTGTGGGAGTTATGGCCTTGTACGCATGACCCTTTGTTGTAGCGCCACCATCTGGCCGACATAGGTGATTGTTAGTGCCTGAGTAGTGGGGGGCCATAGGAACCCACCTGCCAAATGTGGTTGCTCCAGGACTTATGGTTGCTGAGCCTCAGACACTTTTAGCGGAGAAAAACAAGAATAATAATAATAATAATAATTAAAGCCGCAAGCGGCGTTGGGAGGGGTCCAAGCATTGGCACTGTCGCGCCCCCTATGGAGCGATTTTAAAATGGCTTTTTCCTCCTGATCATATGCCTTCACCCAACATATCTACTGAATATCATGATGATTGTATAAAATGTTGATGACTTACGGCCAATTTTGTGCGAAGAGACGCTGTCGGATGACTTAGTGGCGTCGCCATAGATGTGTCCTGGCCGCTTCCCGTAAAGGCCTTTACTATGTCGTAACGCTTAGATGGGATGTCATAATACTTAGATGGGATGTCGTAACGCACATATGACCTGGCGTGTTTGAACAGCTGCAGCACTTCCATGTTGTAACTAAAAAAGGCGTCACACTAGTGTTGTCACGATACCGAAATTTTGACTTTGATACCGATACCAAGTTTAGTATCACGATAATTAATACTGAAACGATACTGATTCAATACGCGGTACCTAGCAATACTGAAATTACCCTAATAGATCAGAAACGTAATGTCCACAAGGGTTGACCTCATTTTCGAATTCACGGATTATTAAAAACCTGGTTTATTAACAACCTTTAAGTTGAAGCCTGTGGCCAATTTTGTGCGAAGAGACGCAGTTGGATGACTTAGTGGTGTCGCCATAGATGTGTCCTGGCCGATTCCCGTAAAGGCCTTTACTATGTCGTAATGCTTAGATGGGATGTCATAATACTTAGATGGGATGTCGTAACGCACATACGACCTGGCGTGTTTGAACAGCTGCAGCGCTTCCATGCTGTAACTAAAAAAGGCGTCACACTAGTGTTGTCACGATACCGAAATTTTGACTTTGATACCGATACCAAGTTTAGTATCACGATAATTAATACTGAAACGATACTGATTCAATACCCGGTACCTAACGATACTGAAATTACCCTAATAGATCAGAAACGTAATGTCCACAAGGGTTGACCTCATTTTCGAATTCACGGATTATTAAAAACCTGGTTTATTAACAATCTTTAAGTTGAAGCCTGTTCAACATATCAATAAGCATAGGCCTATAGTGTTACAACACTAAACCATAGAAAATGATATTAAATATATTTCAAAAATTAAACAGTAGTAAAGTAAATTATCTTTAAACAGGTCTTTCACTTTAAAATAGAGCTAAAAACTGCATGTTTCAATAACAATACAGCATCTTCCTATAATAAAATATTTACAAATTAGAACAGCTATTGCTACTGAAGTGAACTGAGTCATAGCTTGCGCTGTACCAACGAGTAGTGCACGAGCGCATCACTTGACAACCTTAGTTCGTACTGCCACCTAGCGAAGATTCTGACAAATTACACCTTTCATCCTCTCAATCAGTAATGCGGGAGACACATTTCCCTGGCTTTTACATTCGACACAAAACTACCGAATGTTGGAAAATTCTACTACGGAACAGTTTATTTTTTTAAGTAGCGAAAAAGTGCTGAAGTTTCGGTATACGGTGCAACACTACGTCAGACACATATTCCAATCCATTGCTCAGCTTAGCAGAGAATGCACATTTCATAGCGCCTCAGAAACAGATAGAATAATAATACACATTTCAAATAATAGATAGGACATTGAGAAAAAATGAAACAAAAGACGAAATATCAACTCGCGACCTGCGTAGTGCTCGCAGAATAGCCTACCGTGTTATTTATTTAGACACTGGCATATAAGAAAATTTTCGGTTACGCTGACCGATAAAACGCTATTCCAAAAGCAAGATCAGACATGTTATACATCGTTAGAAAGCTTATACTCTCACCGACTGAATAAATGAATTGTCAATCAAGCCAAATTGTACTAAAAAGGGCGACAACGCTTTAAGCAACAGGTGTGTTATTACGCACAGCTATTTTTGAAGGTAGGCGTCACATATGCGCATATATTTCACAAACGGATTGTCCAAGACAATATATGACCACTCACTCGCAAAAGGGACATCTCTACGTGTAAAACCAATGGTAAGATTGTATATTTATTAAATGCTTAGTCCCAGATATTGACTGTATAATGACATGGTATAATTTAAATAAATGTTGTCTCGTTTATTTCGTTATTCAGTGAGCAGCGTTTTCACTGCTGTATTGGCATATTTTAGGGCTATTGTCAGGTTTATCTTGTTGCTACGGAATTTCACATTACATTACAGGCATTTGGCAGACGCTCTTATCCAGAGCGACGTACAACAAACTGTATAACCATAACCAGGAACAAGCGTGTCGAAAACCCTAGAGAGAAGTACCATTCCAAGTGCAGGGAACAACTGCATAGTTTAACTTGGACCCTGTAAGGTTAAACTGATTAACACTAACACAAACAAGAACAGCAACAACGCAGTCTATGCAAAAATACAAGCAATAGTTAAGACGAGTTAAATCACCTACGAAACAACTACCTAGTTACAACCCTAAGCTTACAGTCAATTTAGAGATTAAATTGAGAATACGATTTCTCTCAGCATAATGACGGATTTAAAGACTAAACGAACTCACCCGATATTGTCTTCAAATGGATCCATGCCAAAGAAAAGTAATGATTCATCCTCTCAAATAGCTTTTACTAACAAACTTTTAGTAGCAAAAAATGAAATACCAACTCGCCATCGATGCTACCTACGCGCAGAGTACCGTGTTATTTATTCAGACACTGGCAACTACAGCATAAATTGCGTCTTTTGTTTAAATTCAATATTAGTAATTGCAGCGAGAAACAGCAGCTGTAGACACAAGATAGTTCATATTATGGTAGCAACGGAACGAAGCGGACTACATATGTATTACCGTCATTGTTTAATTATACCAGCGTGTTTTCGCGCGTTTACACGAAACTCAAATACTATCAATAAAATGGTTTAGCTATTTCTCAGCATAATGACAGATTCAAAGACTAAACGAACTCACCCGATACTGTCTTCAAATAATGTCTGGCACTGTCTTCCACTGCTTCCCCGACGTTCAGACCGTCCCCTCACTGATAAAAACTAGACCCTACGGTGTCGGATTACTTGCGTCGCCATGGATGTCGCTTGCCGTAAAGAAGTTTACTAGATGTCGTAATCGTTTAGATTTGGAGCCACAGCTCTTCCGCACCCCACCTAATAAAAAAGTCGAAATGGCAGGCAAACAATATGGCGGAGATATGTAGCCCCAACAGCAAAGTTGTAGAGCACATTCACATGCGTCGGTCTATGAAGTTTTGTGTTGATCTGATTTACGGTGTGGGAGTTATGACCTTTTAGGCAAAATCCTTTGTTATAGCGCCACCATCTGGCCGACATAGGTGATTTTTAGTGCCTGAGTAGTGGGGGGCCATAGGAACCCACCTGCCAAATTTGGTTGCTCTAGGACTTATGGTTGCTGAGCCTCAGACATTTTAGCAGAGAAAGCTTCCACGCCCCAACGTCAAAGATAAAATGGCGGGCAAACAATATGGCGGATATGGGTGGTGCCAATGGCAAAGTTGTAGAGCACGTTCAGATGCATAGGTCGATGAAGTTTTGTGTTGATCTAACTTATGGTGTGGGAGTTATGGGCTTTTACGCAAAACCCTTTGTTATAGCGCCACCATCTGGCCGACATAGGTGATTTTTAGTGCCTGAGTAGTGGGGGGCCATAGGAACCCACCTGCCAAATTTGGTTGCTCTACGACTTATGGTTGCTGAGCCTCAGACACTTTTAGCGGAGAAAAATAATAAGAATAATAATAATAATAATTAAAGCCGCAAGCGGCGTTGGGAGGGGTCCAAGCATTGGCACCATCGCGCCCCCTATGGAGCGATTTGAAAATGGTTTTTTTCTCATGATCATATGGCTTCACCCAACATATCTACTGAATATCATGATGATTGTATGAAATGTTGATGAGTTATGGCCAATTTTGTGCGAAGAGACGCTGTCGGATGACTTAGTTGCGTCGCCATGGATGTGTCCTGGCCGCTTCCCGTAAAGGTCTTTACTATGTTGTAACACTTAGATGGCATGTCATAACACTTATATGGCCTGGCGTGTATGTACAGCTGCAGCGCTTCCATGCCGCAACTGAAAAAGATATCACACTAGCGTTGTCTTGATACCAAAAATTTGACTTTGATACCGATATCAGGTTTAGTATCACAATAATTGATACTGAAACGATACTGATTCAATACTCGGTACCTAACAATACAGAAAGTACCTTAATAGATCAGAAACATAATGACCACAAGGGTTGACCTCATTTTCGAATTCACGGTGCATTAAAAACCTGGTTTATTAACAACCTTTAAGTTGAAGCCTGTTCAACATATCAATAAGCATAGGCCAATAGTGTTACAACACAAAACCATAGAAAACTATATTGAATATACTTCAAAAATTAAGCAGTTGTAAAGTAAATTATCTTTAAACAGGTCTTTCACTTTAAGTGATCTAAAAACAGCATATTTCAATAACAATACAGCAGCTTCCTATAATAAAATATTTACAAATTAGACCAGCTATTGCTACTGAAGTGAACTGAGTCCAAGCTTGCGCTGTACCAACGAGTAGTGCACAAGCGCGCGTCACCTCACTTGCCAACCTTAGTTGCTACTGTCATCTAGCGAAGATTCTAACAAATTACACTTTTCATCCTCTTGATCAGTAATGCGGGAGACACATTTCCCTGGCTTTTACATTTGATGCAAAACTACGGAACGTCTTAAAATTCTAATACCGAACCGTTTATTTTTATTTTATTTTTTTGTTTTAAGTACCGAAAAGGTGCTGAAGTTTCTGTATACCGTGCAACATTACGTCAGACACATACCTATTCCAATCCATTGCTCAGCTTAGCAGAGAATGCACATTTCAGAGCGCCTCAGAGACAGATAGAATAATAACACATGAATACACATTTCAAATAATAAATACGACACTGAGAAAAAACGAAACAAAAGATGAGATATCAAGTCGCGACCTACGCGCAGAGCAGCCTACCGTTTTATTTATTTAGACATTGGCAGATCAGAAAATTTTCGGTTACGCTGACCTATAAAACATTATTCCAAAAGCAAAACCTACATCGTTAGAAAGCTTATACTCTCACCTACAGAATAAATGAATTGTCAATCAAGCCAAATTGCACTAAAAAGGGCGACAACGCCGTAAGCAACAGGTGTGGTATTACGCACAGCTCTTATTGAAGATAGCCGACCCAGGCGTCACAGATGCGCGTATATTTCGCAAACGGATTGTCCAAGACAATATATAACCACTCATTCGCAAAACGGACACCTCTACGCATAAAACCAATGGTAAGATTGTATATTTATTCAATGTTTAGTCCCAGATATTGACTGTAGAATGACATGGTATAATTTTTTTTTTAATTGTCTCGTTTATTTCGTAATTAAGTGAGCAGCGTTTTCACTGCTGTATTGGCATATTTTAGGGCTAATGTCGGGTTTATCTTGTTGCTACGGAATATTGCATTACATTACATTACAGGCATTTGGCAGACGCTCCTATCCAGAGCGACGTACAACAAAGTCTTTAACCATAACCAGGAACGAGTGTCTCGAAAACCCTAGAGGGCAGTAGCCTACCGTTCCAAGTGCAGGGAACAGCCGCATAGTTCAACTTGGACCCTGTAGGTTAAACTGATTAACACTAACACAAACAAGAACAGCAACAACGCAGTCTATGCAGAAATGCAAGCAATAGTTAAGACGAGTGCATTAACTAAGTCACCTACGAAACAGCTAACTAGTTACAACCTAAAGCTTACAGTCAATGTGGAGATTAAATTGAATACGATTTCTCTCAGCATAATGACGGATTTAAAGAGTAAACGAACTCACCCGATATTGTCTTCAAATGGATCCATGCCAAAGAAAAGTAATGATTCATCCTCTCAAAGCTTTTACTAACAAACTTGTAGTAGCAAGAAATATCAACTCGCCATCCATGATAACTGCTTCATACGGTCAGAGTACCGTATTATTTATGTAGACATTGGTAGAGTACAGCATAAATTGCGTCTTTTGTTTATATTCAATATTAGTAATTGCAGCGAGAAACTGCAGCTGTAGACACAAGATAGTCTGTTATGTTATGGTAGCAACGGAATGAAGCGGACTACATATGTAGGCTATATTTACCGTCATTGTTTTATTATACCAGCGTGTTTTCGCGCGTTTCCAGAGAAACTCAATTACTATCAATAAAAATGGTTTAGCTATTTCTCAGCATAATGACGGATGGGGATGGGACGAAAATAATTTTCAACCGTCTACCACGTTTTAGCAACGTTCCAACACTGTCGTCATCACTGTTCCATGGGTCACAAAAACTATTACACTGACGCTTACATTGCAGTGTTAAATATCCACATTATATAATACCACTAACCTATTTAAAGACACTCAATTTCAAAGATAACGTATATAACCAAAATATTTTAAGCAGTAATACTTACATAGCAACATGACATTTTATCTGTGTTTAGTAGTATAGAGACAGAAAATCAATGACAAAGTCCTATCCGCTTCTGTTTTGCGTCAGAAAACGATGTCAGATAGGTCTATCAGCAAAGAAATGGCTTAGCTATGCCCCGAAGTCCTCAATAATAATAGTACTCTCCAAGAAATTACGAAAATCGTTGACAACGTTTCGTTAGGTGCATCGTCTTTAATGCTACGCCACAGTGAATGCGATAAGATATTCCATAAATTGTTCTAAAAACGGCGACAACGCCGTAAGCAACAGGAATCACAAACGGATTGTCCAAGACAATGTATGACCACTCAGTCGCAAAAGGGACATCTCTACGCGTAAAACCAATGGTAAGATTGTATATTTATTCAATGTTTAGTCCCAGATATTGACTGTAATATGAGATGGTATAATTAAAAAAAACTTTGTCTCGTTTATTTCGTTATTCAGTATTTCCACTGCTGTATTGGCATATTTTAGGGCAAATGTCGGGTTTATCTTGTTGTCACGGAATATTAGCCTACATTACATTACAGGCATTTGGCAGACGCTCATATCCAGAGCGACGTACAACAAAGTGTCTAACCATAACCAGGAACAAGTGTTTCGAAAACCCTAGAGGGCAGTATCCTACCGTTCCAAGTGCCCCAAGACCGTCCCCTCACTGATAAAAAACTAACCTTACGGTGTCGGATTACTTGCGTCGCCATGGATGTCGCTTGCCGTAAAGAAGTTTACTCGATGTCGTAACACTTAGAATTTGGAGCTCCAGCTTTTCCGCACCCCACCTAGTAAAAAAGTCCAAATGGCGGGCAAACCATATGGCGGACATAGGTGGTCCCAAAAGCAAAGTTGTAGAGCACATTCAGATGCATCGGTCGATGAAGTTTTGTGTTGATCGGACTTATAGTGTGACAGTTATAGCCTTTAAAAGAGTGATCCTTTGTTATAGCGCCACCATCTGGGCGACATAGGAGATTTTTCGTGCGTGAGTAGTGGGGGGCCATAGGAACCCACCTACCAAAGTTGGTTGGTCTACAACTTATGGTTGCGGAGCCTCAGACATTTTAGCGGAGAAAACTGCCACGCCCCAACGAAAAAGTCAAAATGGCAGGCAAACAATATGGCGGACATAGGTGCTGCCAATGGCAAAGTGATAGAGCACATTCAGATGCATATGTCGATTAAGTTTTATGTTGATCGGACTTATGGTGTGGGAGTTATGGCCTTTTACACATAACCCTTTGTTATAGCGCCACCATCTGGCTGACATAGGTGATTTTTAGTACCTGAGTAGTGGGGGGCCATAGGAACCCACCTACCAAATTTGGTTGCTGTAGGACGTATGGTTGCTGAGCCTGAGACACTTAGCGGAGAAAAATAATAAGAATAATAATAATTAAAGCCGCAAGCGGCGTTGGGAGGGGTCCAAGCATTGGCACCATCGCACCCCCTATGGAGCGATTTGAAAATGGCTTTGTCCTCATGATCATACACCTTCACCCAACATATCTACTGAATATCATGATTATTGTATAAAAAATTGATGACTTAGGGCCAATTTTGTGGTAAGAGACGCTGGCGGATGACTTAGTTGCGTCGCCATGGATGTGTCCTGGCCGCTTCTCGTGAAGGCATTTACTATGTCGTAACACTTAGATGGCATGTCGTAACACTTAGATGGCCCAGCGTGTATGTACAGCTGCAGCGCTTCCATGCTGTGACTAAAAAAGGCGTCACACTAGTGTTCTCACGATACCAAAATTTTGACTTTGATACCGATACCAGGTTTAGTATCATGATAATTCATACTGAAACAATACTGATTCAATACTCGGTACCTAACGATACTGAAATTACCTTAATTGATCAGAAAGGTAATGTCCAAAAGGGTTGACCTCATTTTCGAATTCACGGTTTATAAAAAACCTGGTTTATTAACAACTTTTAAGTTGAAGCCTGTTCAGCATATCAATAAGCATAGGCCTATAGTGTTACAACACTAAACCATAGAAAACTATATTAAATATATTTCAAAAATTAAACAATTGTAAAGTAAATTATCTTTACACAGGTCTTTCACTTTAAAATATATCTAAAAACAGCATATTTCAATAACAATACAGCATCTTCCTTTAATAAAATATTTACAAATTAGAACAGCTATTGCTACTGACGTGAACTGAGTCTAAGATTGCGCAGTATCAACCACGCAAAATGCACAAGCGCAAGTCACCTCACTTGCCAACCTTAGTTGCTACTGCCATCTAGCGAAGATTCTGACATTACACTTTTCATCCTCAGTAATGCGGGAGACAATTTTCCCTGGCTTTTACATTTGACTCAAAACTACCGAACGTCGGAATATTCTAATACGGAACCGTTTCTTTTTTAAGGACCGAAAAAGTGCTGAAGTTTTGGTATACTGTGCAACACTACGGCAGACACATATTCCAATCCATTGCTCAGCTTAGCAGAGAATGCACATTTCAGAGCGCCACAGAGACAGACAGAATAATAATAAATACATTTTTAAAAACGAAACAAAAAACGAAATATCAACTCGACAACCCTGCTAGCATGCGTGCTGTGCGAAGAATACCTTATTATTTATTTAGACATTGGCAGACTACAGCATTTGCGTCTTTTGTTTATATTCAAGAGTAATTGCAGGGAGAAACTGCAGCTGTAGACACAAGACAGTTTGTTATATTATGGTAGCAACGGAATGAAGCGGACTACATATATAGGCTATATTTACCGTCATTGTTTTATTATACCAGCGTGCTTTCGCGCGTTTGCAGAGAAACTCAATTACTATCAATAAAAATGGTTTAGCTATTTCTCAGCATAATGACGAAAATAATTTTCAACCGTCCACCTCGTTTTAGCAACGTTCCAACACTGTCGTCATCACTGTTCCATGGGTCACAAAAACTATTACACTAACGCTTGCATTGCAGTGTGAAATATCCGCATTATATAATGCCACTAACCTATTTAAAGACACTCAATTTCAAAAATAACGTATATAACCGAAATATTTTGAGCAGTAATACTTACATAGCAACATGACATTTTATCTGTGTTTAGTAGTATAGAGACAGAAAATCAATGACAAAGTCCTATCCGCTTCTGTTTTGCGTCAGATAACGATGTCAGACAGGTCTATCAGCAAAGAAATGGCTTAGCTATGCCCCGAAGTCCTCAATAATAATAGTACTCTCCAAGAAATTATGAAAATCGTTGACAACGTTTCGTTAGGTGCATCGTCTTTAATGCTACGCCACAGTGAATGCGATAAGAAAATATTCCATTACGCTGAACTATAAAACGCTATTCCAAATGCAAAATCAGACATGTTATACATCGTTAGAAAGCTTATACTCTCATCTACTGAATAAATTAACTATCAACTATCAATCAATCAAGCCAAATTGTACTAAAAACGGCGACAACGCCGTAAGCAACAGGAATCACAAACGGATTGTCCAAGACAATGTATGACCACTCAGTCGCAAAAGGGACATCTCTACGCGTAAAACCAATGGTAAGATTGTATATTTATTCAATGTTTAGTCCCAGATATTGACGGTAATATGAGATGGTATAATTAAAAAAAACTTTGTCTCGTTTATTTCGTTATTCAGTAAGCAGCGTTTTCACTGCTGTATTGGCATATTTTAGGGCAAATGTCGGGTTTATCTTGTTGTTACGGAATATTAGCCTACATTACATTACAGGCATTTGGCAGACGCTCATATCCAGAGCGACGTACAACAAAGTGTCTAACCATAACCAGGAACAAGTGTGTCGAAAACCCTAGAGGGCAGTATCCTACCGTTCCAAGTGCCCCAAGACCGTCCCCTCACTGATAAAAAACTAACCTTACGGTGTCGGATTACTTGCGTCGCCATGGATGTCGCTTGCCGTAAAGAAGTTTACTCGATGTCGTAACACTTAGAATTTGGAGCTCCAGCTTTTCCGCACCCCACCTAATAAAAAAGTCCAAATGGCGGGCAAACCATATGGCGGACATAGGTGGTCCCAAAAGCAAAGTTGTAGAGCACATTCAGATGCATCGGTCGATGAAGTTTTGTGTTGATCGGACTTATAGTGTGAGTTATAGCCTGTAAAAGAGTGATCCTTTGTTATAGCGCCACCATCTGGGCGACATAGGAGATTTTTCGTGCGTGAGTAGTGGGGGGCCATAGGAACCCACCTACCAAAGTTGGTTGGTCTACAACTTATGGTTGCTGAGCCTCAGACATTTTAGCGGAGAAAACTGCCACGCCCCAACGAAAAAGTCTAAATGGCGGGTAAACAATATGGCGGACATAGGTGGTGCCAATGGCAAAGTTGTAGAGCACCTTCAGAGGCATAGGTCAATGAAGTTTTGTGTTGATCTAACTTATGGTGTGGGAGTTATGGCCTTTTACGCAAAACCCTTTGTTATAGCGCCACCATTTGGCCGACGTAGGTGATTTTTAGTGCCTGAGTAGTGGGGGGCCATAGGAACCCACCTGCCAAATTTGGTTGCTGTAGGAGCTATGGTTGCTGAGCCTCAGACACTTTTAGCGGAGAAAAATAAGAATAATAATCCTAACAGATACAATAGGGTTCCACCAGCTTCGCTGCTTGGACCCCTAATAATAATTAAAGCCGCAAGCGGCGTTGGGAGGGGTCCAAGCATTGGCACCATCGCGCCCCCTATGGAGCGATTTTAAAATGGCTTTTTCCTCATGATCATATGCCATTATCATTCACCCAACATATCTACTGAATATCATGATGATTGTACAAAATGATGATGACTTATGGCCAATTTTGTGCAAAGAGACGCTGTCGGATGACTTAGTTGCGTCGCCATGGATGTGTCCTGGCCGCTTCCCATAAAGGCCTTTACTTTGTCGTAACACTTAGATGGGATGTAGTAACGCACATATGGCCTGGCGTGTTTGTACAGCTGCAGCGCTTCCATGCTGTAACTAAAAAAGGCGTCACACTAGTGTTGTCACGATACCAAAATTTTGGCTTTGATACCGATACCAAGTTTAGTATCACGATAATTAATACTGAAACGATACTGATTCAATACCCGGTACCTAACGATACTGAAATTAACCTAATGGATCAGAAACGTAATGTCCACAAGGGGTGACCTCATTTTCAAATTCACGGATTATTAAAAACCTGGTTTATTAACAACCTTTAAGTTGAAGCCTGTTCAACATATCAATAAGCATAGGCCTATAGTGTTACAACACTAAACCATAGAAAACTATATTAAATATATTTCAAAAATTAAACAGTTGTAAAGTAAATTATCTTTAAACAGGATTTTCAATTTAAAATAGATCTAAAAACTGCATGTTTCAATAACAATACAGCGTCTTCCTATAATAAAATATTTACAAATTAGAACAGCTATTGCTACTGAAGTGAACTGAGCCTAAGCTTGTGCTGTATCAGGGAAGTGAATGCACAAGCGCAGGTCACCTCACTTGGCAACTTTAGTTGCTACTGCCATCTAGCGAAGATTCTGACAAACTACACTTTTCATCCTCTAAATCAGTAATGCGGGAGACACATTTCCCTGGCTTTTACATTTGAGGCAAAACTACCGAAGGTCGGCAAATTCTAATACGGAACGGTTTTTTTTTTTTAAAGTACCGAGAAAGTGCTGAAGTTTCGGTATATGGTGCAACACTACGTCAGACACATATTCCAATCCGTTGCTCAGCTTAGCAGAGAATGCACATTTCAGAGCGCCTCAGAGACAGATAGAATAATGACACATAAATACGCATTTCAAATAATAAAGACAACATTGAGAAAAAACGAAACAAAAGACGAAATATCAACTCGCGACCTGCGTAGTGCTCGCAGAATAGCCTACCGTATTATTTATTTAGACACTGGCATATAAGAAATTTTCGGTTACGCTGACCGATAAAATGCTATTCCAAAAGAAAAATCAGACATGTTACACATCGTTAGAAAGCTTATACTCTCACCTACGGAATAAATGAATTGTCAATCAAGCCAAATTGTACTAAAAAGGGCGACAAAGCCGTAAGCAACAGGTGTGGTATTATGCACAGCTATTTTTGAAGGTAGCCACAAATGCGCGTCTATTTCACAGACGGATTGTCCGAGGCAATAATACTCACTCAGTCGCAAAAGGGACAGCTCTACGCGTAAAACCAATGGTAAGATTGTATATTTATGCAATGTTTAGTCCCAAATATTGACTGTAGAATGACATGGTATATATTTTTTTAAAACTTTGTCTCGTTTATTTCGTTATTCAGTGGGCAACCCTAGAGGGCAGTAGCCTACAGTTCCAAGCGCAGGGAACAACCGCATAGTTCAACGTGGACCCTGTAGGTTAAACTGATTAACACTAACACAAACAAGAACAGCAACAATGCAGTCTATGCAAAAATACAAGCAATAGTTAAGACGAGTTAAGTCACCTACAAAAACAACTACCTAGTTACAACCCTAAGCTTACAGTCAATTTAGAGATTAAATTGAGAGTACGATTTCTCTCAGCATAATGACGGATTTAAAGACTAAACAAACTCACCCGATATTGTCTTCAAATGGATCCATGCCAAAGAAAAGTAATGATTCATCCTCTCAAATAGCTTTTACTAACAAACTTTTAGTAGCAAAAAATGAAATACCAACTCGCCATCGATGCTACCTACGCGCAGAGTACTGTGTTATTTATTCAGACACTGGCAACTACAGCATAAATTGCGTCTTTTGTTTATATTCAATATTAGTAATTGCAGCGAGAAACAGCAGCTGCAGACACAAGATAGTTTATATTATGGTAGCAACGGAACGAAGCGGACTACATATGTATTACCGTCATTGTTTAATTATACCAGCGTGTGTTCGCGGGTTTACACGAAACTCAAATACTATCAATTAAAGCCGCAAGCGGCGTTGGGAGGGGTCCAAGCATTGGCACCATCGCGCCCCCTGTGGAGCGATTTTAAAATGGCTTTGTCCTCATGATCATATGCCTTCACCCAACTGAATATCATGATGATTTTATAAAACATTGATGACTTAGGGCCAATTTTGTGCTAAGAGACGCTGGCCGATGACTTAGTTGCGTCACCATGGATGTGTCCTGGCCGCTTCCCGTAAAGGCCTTTACCATGTCGTAACACTTGGATGGCCCGGCGTGTATGCACAGCTGCAGTGTTTCTGCGCCGCAACTAAAAAAGGTGTCACACTAGTGTTGTCACGATACCAAAATTTTGACTTTGATACTGATACCAGGTTTAGTATCACGATACTCAATACTGAAATGATACTTGAAACTTAACGATGCTAATTAGATACTTGGTACCTAACAATACTGAAACTACCTTAATAGATCAGAAACGTCCACAAGGGTTGCCCTCATTTTCGAATTCATGGTTTATTAACAACCTGGTTCATTAACAACCTTTAAGTTGAATCCTCTTCAACATATTAATATGCATAGGCCTATAGTGTTACAACACTGAACAATAGAAAAATATGTTAAATATATTTCAAAAATTAAACAGTTGTAAACTAAATAATCTTTAAAACAGGTCTTTCACCTTTAAATAGATTTGAAAACAGCATATTTTAATAACAATACAGCATCTATCTATAATAAAATATTTCCAAATTGGAACACCTATTGCTACTGAAGTGAACTGAGTCAAAGCTTGCCTTGTATCAAAGAGCTGAGTGCACAAGCGCAAGTCACCTCACTTGGCAACCTTAGTTGCTACTCCCTTCTAGCGAAGATTCTGACAAATTACACTTTTCATCCTCTCAATCAGTAATGCGGGAGACAATTTTCCCTGGCTTTTACATTTGACTCAAAACTACCGAAAGTCGGAATATTCTAATACCGAACCGTTTCTTTTTCTTTTTCTTTTTTTTTTTTAAGTACCGAAAAAGTGCTGAAGTTTCGGTATACGGTGCAACACTACGTCAGACACATATTCCAATCCATTGCTCAGCTTAGCGGAGAATGCACATTTCAGAGCGCCTCAGAGACAGATAGAATAATAACACATAAATACACATTTCAAATAATAAATACGACGTTGAGAAAAAACGAAACAAAATACGAGATATCAAGTCGCGACCTACGCGCAGAGCAGCCTACCGTTTTATTTATGTAGACACTGGCATATAAGAACATTTTCGGTTACGCTGACCTATAAAACGCTATTCCAAAAGCAAAAACAGACATGTTATACATCGTTAGAAAGCTTATACTCTCACCTACTGAATAAACGAATAGTAAATCAAGCCAAATTGCACTAAAAAGGGCGACAACGCCGTAAGCAACAGGTGTGGTATTACGCACAGCTATTTTTGAAGATAGCCCAGGCGTCTATATTTCTCAAACGGATTGTCCAAGACAATATATGACCACACATTCGCAAAAGGGACAACTCTACGCGTAAAACCAGAAGTAAGATTGTATATTTATTCAATGTTTAGTCCCAGATATTGAATGTAGAATGACATGGTATAATTTAAAAAGAAACTTTGTCTCGTTTCTTTCGTTACTCAGTGAGCAGCGTTTTCACTGCTGTATTGGCATATTTTAGGGCTTATCTTATTGCTACGGAATATTGCATTACATTACATTACAGGCATTTGGCAGACGCTCCTATCCAGAGCGACGTACAACAAAGTGTTTAACCATAACCAGGAACAAGTGTGTCGAAAACCCTAGAGGGCAGTAGCCTACCGTTCCAAATGCAGGGAACAACCGCATAGTTCAACTTGGACCCTGTAGGTTAAAATGATTAACACTAACACAAACAAGAACAGCAACAACGCAGTCTATGCAAAAATACAAGCAATAGTTAAGACGAGTTAAGTCACCTACGAAACAACTACCTAGTTACAACCCTAAGCTTACAGTCAATTTAGAGATTAAATTAAGAATACGATTTAAAGCATAAATTGCGTCTTTTGTTTATATTCAATATTAGAAATTGCAGCGAGAAACTGCAGCTGTAGACAAAAGATAATTTATGTTATGGTAGCAACGGAACGAAGCGGACTATACGTGTATTGCCATCATTGTTTTATTATACCAGTGTGTTTTCGCGCGTTTGCACAGAAACGCAAAACCTACCAATAAAATGGTTTAGCTATTTCTCACCATAATGACAGATTTAAAGACTAAACGAACTCACCCGATACTGTCTTCAAATCCATGCCAAACAAAAGTAATTATTCATCCTCTCAAAAAGCTTTTACTAACAATCCTTTAATAGCCTAGCATGCACTCTGGCTGGCACTGTCTTTCTTTCCCCGACGGTCAGACCTTCCCCTCACTGATAAAAACTAGACCCTACGGTGTCGGATTACTTGCGTCGCCATGGATGTCGCTTGCCGTAAAGAAGTTTACTCGATGTCGTAACACTTAGAATTTGCAGCAACAGCTCTTCGGCACCCCACCTAATAAAAAAGTCCAAATGGCGGGCAAACCATATGGCGGACATAGGTGGTCCCAATAGCAAAGTTGTAGAGCACATTCAGATGCATCGGTCGATGAAGTTTTGTGTTGATCTGACTTATGGTGTGTGAGTTATGGCCTTTTAAAGTATGACCCTTTGTTATAGCGCCACCATCTGGCCGACATAGGTGATTTGTAGTGCCTGAGTAGTGGGGGGCCATAGGAACCCACCTCCCAAATTTGGTTGGTGTACAACTTATGGTTGCTGAGCCTCAGACATTTTAGCGGAGAAAACTGCCACGCCCCAACTAAAAAGTTAAAATGGCGGGCAAACAATATGGCAGACATAGGTAGTGCCAATGGCAAAGTGATAGAGCACGTTCAGATGCATATGTCGATGAAGTTTTGTGTTGATCTAACTTATGGTGTGGGAGTTATGGCCTTTTATGCCTAACCCTTTGTTATAGCGCCACCATATGGCCGACATATGTGATTTTTAGTGCCTGAGTAGTGGGGGGCCATAGGAACCCACCTGCCAAATTTGGTTGCTCTAGGACTTATGGTTGCTGAGCCTCAGACACTTTTAGTGGAGAAAAATAATAAGAATAATAATAATAATTAAAGCCGCAAGCGGCGTTGGGAGGGGTCCAAGCATTGGCACCATCGCGCCCCCTATGGAGCGATGTTAAAATGGCTTTGTCCTCATGATCATATGCCTTCATCCAACATATCTACTGAATATCATGATAAGCAATGGATTGGAATATGTGTCTGACGTAGTAAAATATTGATGACTTATGGCCAATTTTTGCTAAGAGACGCTGGCGGATGACTTAGTTGCGTCGCCATGGATGTGTCCTGGCCGCTTCCCGTAAATGTCTTTACTATGTTATAACACTTAGATGGCATGTCGTAACACTTAGATGGCCCGGTGTGTGTGTACAGCTGCAGAGCTTCCATGCCGCAACTAAAAAAGGCGTCACACTAGTGTTGTCACGATACCAAAATTTTGACTTTGATACCGATGCCAGGTTTAGTATCATGATAATTGATACTGAAACAATACTGATTCAATTCTCGGTACCTAACGATACTGAAATTACCTTAATTGATCAGAAACGTAATGTCCACAAGGGATGACCTCATTTTCGAATTCACGGTTTATTAAAAACCTGGTTTATTAACAACCTTTAAGTTGAAGCCTGTTCAGCATATCAATAAGCATAGGCCTATAGTGTTACAACACTAAACCATAGAAAACTATATTAAATATATTTCAGAAATTAAACAATTGCAAAGTAAATAATATTTAAACAGGTCTTTCACTTTTAAATAAATCTAAAAACAGCATATTTCAATAACAATACAGCATCTTCCTATAATCAAATATTTACAAATTAGAACACCTATTGCTACTGGAGTCAACTGAGTCTAAGCTTGCGCTGTATCAACCACGAAGAATGCACAAGGGCAAGTCACCTCACTTGGCAACCTTAGTTGCTACTGCCTTCTAGCGAAGATTCTGACAAATTACACATTTTCATCCTCTCAATCAGTAATGCGGGAGACAATTTTCCCTGGCTTTTACATTTGACTCAAAACTACCGAACGTCGGAATATTCTAATACCGAACCGTTTCTTTTTTTTCTTCTTTTTTTTTAAGTACCGAGAAAGTGCTGAAGTTTTGGTATACCGTGCAACACTACGTCAGACACATATTACAATCCATTGCTCAGCTTAGCAGAGAATGCACATTTCAGAGCGCCACAGAGACAGATAGAATAACAACACATGAATGCATATTTCAAATAATAAATACGACATTGAGAAAAAACGGAAAAAAGACGTAATATCAACTCGCGATCTGCGTGCTGCGCACAAAGTAGCCTACCATTTTATTTATTTAGACATTGGCAGATAAGAAAATTTTTGGTTACGCTTACCTATAAAACGCTATTCCAAAAGCAAAATCAGACATGTTATACATCGTTAGAAAGCTTATACTCTCACCTACTGAATAAATGAATTGTCAATCAAGCCAAATTGTACTAAAAAGGGCGACAACGCCGTAAGCAACAGGTGTGGTATTACGCACAGCTATTATTGAAGATAGCCGACCCAGGCGTGACAGATGCGCATATATTTCGCAAACGGATTGTCCAAGACAATATATGACCACTCATTCGCAAAAGGGACATCTCTACGCGTAAAACCAATGGTAAGATTGTATATTTATTCAATGTTTAGTCCCAGATATTGACTGTAGAATGACATGGTATAAGTTTTAAAAAACTTTGTCTCGTTCATTTCGTTATTCGGTGAGCAGCGTTTTCACTGCTGTATTGGCATATTTTAGGGCTAATGTCGGGTTTATCTTGTTGCTACGGAATATTGCATTACATTACATTACAGGCATTTGGCAGACGCTCTTATCCAGAGCGACGTAGGCTACAACAAAACGTATAACCATAACCAGGAACAAGTGTGTCGAAAACCCGAGAGGGCAGTAGCCTACCGTTCTAAGTGCAGGGAACAACCGCATAGTTCAACTTGGACCCTGTAGGTTAAACTGATTAACACTAACACAAACAAGAACAGCAACAACGCAGTCCATGCAAAAATACAAGCAATAGTTAAGACGAGTGCATTAAGTAAGTCACCTACGAAACAGCTAACTAGTTACAACCCTAATCTTAGTCAATTTAGAGATTAAATTGAGAATACGATTTCTCTCAGCATAATGACGGATTTAAAGACTAAACGAACTCACCCGATATTGTCTTCAAATGGATCCATGCAAAAAAAGTAATGATTCATCCTCTCAAATAGCTTTTACTAACAAACTTTTAGAAGCAAAAAATGAAATACCAACTCGCCATCGATGCTACCTACGCGCAGAGTACCGTGTTATTTATTCAGACACTGGCAACTACAGCATAAATTGCGTCTTTTGTTGATATTCAATATTAGTAATTGCAGCGAGAAACTGCAGCTGTAGACACAAGATAGTTTATATTATGGTAGCAACGGAACGAAGCGGACTACATATGTATTACCGTCATTGTTTAATTATACCAGCGTGTTTTCGCGCGTTTACACGAAACTCAAATACTATCAATAAAATGGTTTAGCTTTTTCTCAGCATAATGACAGATTCAAAGACTAAACGAACTCACCAGATATTGTCTTCAGATGGATGCATGCTCAAGAAAAGTAATTATTCATCCTCTGAAAAAGCTTTTACTAACAAACTTTTGGTAGCCTCTTCCAGTGCTTCCCCGACGTTCAGACCCTACCCTCACTGATAAAAACTAGACCCTACGGTGTCGGATTACTTGCGTCGCCATGGATGTCGCTTGCCGTAAAGAAGTTTACTAGATGTCGTAATCGTTTAGATTTGGAGCCACAGCTCTTCCGCACCCCACCTAATAAAAAAGTCCAAATGGCAGGCAAACAATATGGCGGAGATATGTAGCCCCAATAGCAAAGTTGTAGAGCACATTCACATGCGTCGGTCTATGAAGTTTTGTGTTGATCTGACTTACGGTGTGGGAGTTATGACCTTTTAGGCAAAACCCTTTGTTATAGCGCCACCATCTGGCCGACATAGGTGATTTTTAGTGCCTGAGTAGTGGGGGGCCATAGGAACCCACCTGCCTAATTTGGTTGCTCTAGGACTTATGGCTGCTGAGCCTCAGACATTTTAGCAGAGAAAGCTTCCACGCCCCAACGTAAAAGTTAAAATGGCGGGCGAACAATATGGCGGACATGGGTGGTGCCAGTGGCAAAGTTGTAGAGCACGTTCAGATGCATAGGTCGATGAAGTTCTGTGTTGATCTAACTTATGGTGTGGGAGTTATGGCCTTTTACGCAAAACCCTTTGTTATAGTGCCACCATCTGGCCGACATAGGTGATTTTTAGTGCCTGAGTAGTGGGGGGCCATAGGAACCCACCTGCCAAATTTGGTTGCTCTACGACTTATGGTTGCTGAGCCTCAGACACTTTTAGCGGAGAAAAATAATAAGAATAATAATAATAATAAACCTAACAAAAACAATAGGGTTCCACCAGCTTCGCTGCTTGGACCCCTAATAATAATCCTAACAGATACAATAGGGTTCCACCAGCTTCGCTGCTTGGACCCCTAATTAAAGCCGCAAGCGGCGTTGGGAGGGGTCCAAGCATTGGCACCATCGCGCCCCCTATGGAGCGATGTTAAAATGGCTTTGTCCTCATGATCATATGCCTGCACCCAACATATCAACTGAATATCATGATGATCGTATAAAATAATGATGACTTATGGCCAATTTTGTGCTAAGAGGCGCTGTCGGATGACTTAGTTACGTCGCCATGGATATGTCCTGGCCGCTTCCCGTAAAGGCCTTTACTATGTCGTAACACTTAGATGGCATGTCGTAACACTTAGATGGTCTGGCATGTATGCACAGCTGCAGTGTTTCTGCGCCGCAACTAAAAAAAGGCGTCACACTAGTGTTGTCACGATACCAAAATTTTGACTTTGATACTGATACCAGGTTTAGTATTACGATACTCAATACAGAAATGATACTTGAAACTTAAACGATGCTAATTCGATACTTGGTACCTAACGATACTGAAATTACCTTAATAGATGAGAAACGTAATGTCCACAAGGGTTGACCTCATTTTCAAATTCATGGTTTATTAACAACCTTTAAGTTGAAGCCTCTTCAACATATTAATATGCATAGGCCTATAGTGTTACAACACTGAACAATAGAAAAATATGTTAAATATATTTCAAAAAATAAACAGTTGTAAACTAAATAATCTATAAAACAGGTCTTTCACCTTTAAATAGATTTAAAAACAGCATACTTTAATAACAATACAGCATCTATCTATAATAAAATATTTCCACATTGGAACACCTATTACTACTGAAGTGATCTATAATAAAATATTTCCAAATTGGAACACCTATTACTACTGAAGTGAACTGAGTCAAAGCTTGCGCTGTATCAAGGAGCTGAGTGCACAAGCGCAAGTCACCTCACTTGGCAACCTTAGTTGCTACTGCCTTCTAGCGAAGATTCTAACAAATTACACTTTTCATCCTCTCAATCAGTAATGCGGGAGACAATTTCCCCTGGCTTTCACATTTGACTCAAAACTACCGAACGTCGGAATATTCTAATACCGAACCGTTTATGTTTTCTTTTTTTCTATGTTTTTTTAAGTACCGAGAAAGTGCTGAAGTTTTGGTATACCGTGCAACACTACGTCAGACACATATTCCAATCCATTGCTCAGCTTAGCAGAGAATGCACATTTCAGAGCGCCACAGAGACAGACAGAATAATAACACATAAATGCACATTTCAAATAATAAATACGACATTGAGAAAAAACGGAAATAAAAGACGTAATATCAACTCGCGAATGCGTGCTGCGCCCAAAGTAGCCTACCGTTTTATTTATTTAGACATTGGCAGATAAGAAAAATTTTGGTTACGCTGACCTATAAAACGCTATTCCAAAAGCAAAATCAGACATGTTATACATCGTTAGAAAGCTTATACTCTCACCTACTGAATAAATGAATTGTCAATCAAGCCAAATTGCACTAAAAAGGGCGACAACGCCGTAAGCAAAAGGTGTGGTATTATGCACAGCTGTTATTGAAGATAGCCGACCCTGGCGTCACAGATGCGCGTATATTTCGCAAACGGATTGTCCAAGACAATATATGACCACTCATTCGCAAAAGGGACATCTCTACGCGTAAAACCAGTGGTAAGATTGTATATTTATTCGATGTTTAGTCCCAGATATTGAATGTAGAATGACATGGCATAATTTTAAAAAACTTTGTCTCGTTTATTTCCTTATTCAGTGAGCAGCGTTTTCACTGCTATATTGGCATATTTTAGGGCTAACGTCGGGTTTATCTTGTTGCTACGGAATATTACATTACATTCCATTACAATACAGGCATTTGGCAGACGCTCTTATCCAGAGTGACGTACAACAATAACCAGGAACAAGTGTGTCGAAAACCCTAGAGAGAAATGCCGTTCCAAGTGCAGGGAACAACCGTTAGTTCAACTTGGACCCTGTAGGTTAAACTGATTAACACTAACACAAACAAGAACAGCAACAACGCAGTCTATGCAAAAATACAAGCAATAGTTAAGACGAGTGCATTAACTAAGTCACCAACGAAACAGCTAACTAGTTACAACCCTAAGCTTACAGTCAATTTAGAGATTTAATTGAGAAAACAATTTCTCTCAGCATAATGACGGATTTAAAGACTAAACGAACTCACCCGATATTGTCTTCAAATGGACCGTATTATTTATTTAGACATTGGCAGACGACAGCATAAATTGCGTCTTTTGTTTATATTCAATATTAGAAATTGCAGCGAGAAACTGCAGCTGTAGACACAAGATAGTTTGTTATGTTATGGTAGCAACGGCACGAAGCGGACTATATGCATTACCGTCACTGTTTCATTGGACCAGCGTGTTTTCGTGCGTTTGCACAGAAACTCAGAACCTATCAATAAAATGGTTTAGCTATTTCTCAGCATAATGACAGATTCAAAGACTAAACGAATTCACCCGATACTGTCTTCAAATAATGTCTGGCACTGTCTTCCACTGCTTCCCCGACGTTCAGACCGTCCCCTCACTGATAAAAACTAGACCCTACGTTGTCGGATTACTTGCGTCGCCATGGATGTCGCTTGCCGTAAAGAAGTTTACTAGATGTCGTAATCGTTTAGATTTGGAGCCACAGCTCTTCCGCACCCCACCTAATAAAAAAGTCCAAATGGCAGGCAAACAATATGGCGGAGATATGTAGCCCCAACAGCAAAGTTGTAGAGCACATTCACATGCGTCGGCCTATGAAGTTTTGTGTTGATCTGATTTACGGTGTGGGAGTTATGACCTTTTAGGCAAAATCCTTTGTTATAGCGCCACCATCTGGCCGACATAGGTGATTTTTGGTGCCTGAGTAGTGGGGGGCCATAGGAACCCACCTGCCAAATTTGGTTGCTCTAGGACTTAAGGTTGCTGAGCCTCAGACATTTTAGCAGAGAAAGCTTCCACGCCCCAACGTAAAAGTTAAAATGGCGGGCAAACAATATGGCGGACATGGGTGGTGCCAATGGCAAAGTTGTAGAGCACGTTCAGATGCATAGGTCGATGAAGTTTTGCGTTGATCTAACTTATGGTGTGGGAGTTATGACCTTTTAGGCAAAATCCTTTGTTATAGCGCCACCATCTGGCCGACATAGGTGATTTTTGGTGCCTGAGTAGTGGGGGGCCATAGGAACCCACCTGCCAAATTTGGTTGCTCTAGGACTTAAGGTTGCTGAGCCTCAGACATTTTAGCAGAGAAAGCTTCCACGCCCCAACGTAAAAGTTAAAATGGCGGGCAAACAATATGGCGGACATGGGTGGTGCCAATGGCAAAGTTGTAGAGCACGTTCAGATGCATAGGTCGATGAAGTTTTGCGTTGATCTAACTTATGGTGTGGGAGTTATGGCCTTTTATGCAAAACCCTTTGTTATAGCGCCACCATCTGGCCGACATAGGTGATTTTTAGTGCCTGAGTAGTGGGGGGCCATAGGAACCCACCTGCCAAATTTGGTTGCTATACGACTTATGGTTGCTGAGCCTCAGACACTTTTAGCGGAGAAAAATAATAAGAATTAAAGCCGCAAGCGGCGTTGGGAGGGGTCCAAGCATTGGCACCATCGCACCCCCTATGGAGCGATTTGAAAATGGCTTTGTCCTCATGATCATACACCTTCACCCAACATATCTACTGAATATCATGATTATTGTATAAAAAATTGATGACTTATGGCCAATTTTGTGCTAAGAGACGCTGTCGGATGACTTAGTTGCGTCGCCATGGATGTGTCCTGGCCGCTTCTCGTGAAGGCATTTACTATGTCGTAACACTTAGATGGCATGTCGTAACACTTAGATGTCCCAGCGTGTATGTACAGCTGCAGCGCTTCCATGCTGTGACTAAAAAAGGCGTCACACTAGTGTTCTCACGATACCAAAATTTTGACTTTGATACCGATACCAGGTTTAGTATCATGATAATTGATACTGAAACAATACTGATTCAATACTCGGTACCTAACGATACTGAAATTACCTTAATTGATCAGAAAGGTAATGTCCACAAGGGTTGACCTCATTTTCGAATTCACGGTTTATAAAAAACCTGGTTTATTAACAACTTTTAAGTTGAAGCCTGTTCAGCATATCAATAAGCATAGGCCTATAGTGTTACAACACTAAACCATAGAAAACTATATTAAAAATATTTAAAAAATTAAACAATTGTAAAGTAAATTATCTTTATACAGGTCTTTCACTTTAAAATATATCTAAAAACAGCATATTTCAATAACAATACAGCATCTAACTTTAATAAAATATTTCCAAATTGGAACACCTATTGCTACTGAAGTGAACTGAGTCAAAGCTTGCGCTGTATCAAGGAGCTGAGTACACAAGCGCAAGTCACCTCACTTGGCAACCTTAGTTGCTACTGCCTTCTAGCGAAGATTCTGACAAATTACACTTTTCATCCTCTAAATCAGTAATGTGGGAGAGAATTTTCCCTGGCTTTTACATTTGACTCAAAACTACCGAACGTCGGAATATTCTAATACCGAACCGTTTCTTTTTTTTTTTTTTTTTAAGTACCGAGAAAGTGCTGAAGTTTTGGTATACCGTGCAACACTACATCAGACACATATTCCAATCCATTGCTCAGCTTAGCAGAGAATGCACATTTCAGAGCGCCACAGAGACAGATAGAATAATAACTCATGAATGCACATTTCAAATAATAAATACGACATTGAGAAAAAACGGGAAAAAAAAGAATATCAACTCGCGAAATGCGTGCTGCCCGCAAAGTAGCCTACCGTTTTATTTATTTAGACATTGGCAGATAAGAAAACTTTTGGTTACGCTGACCTATAAAACGCTATTCCAAAAGCAAAATCAGACATGTTATACATCGTTAGAAAGCTTATACTCTCACCTACTGAATAAATGAATTGTCAATCAAGCCAAATTGCACTAAAAAGGGCGACAACGCCGTAAGCAACAGGTGTGGTATTATGCACAGCTGTTATTGAAGATAGCCGACCCTGGCGTCACAGATGCGCGTATATTTCGCAAACGGATTGTCCAAGACAATATATGACCACTCATTCGCAAAAGGGACATCTCTACGCGTAAAACCAGTGGTAAGATTGTATATTTATTCGATGTTTAGTCCCAGATATTGAATGTAGAATGACATGGCATAATTTTAAAAAACTTTGTCTCGTTTATTTCCTTATTCAGTGAGCAGCGTTTTCACTGCTATATTGGCATATTTTAGGGCTAACGTCGGGTTTATCTTGTTGCTACGGAATATTACATTACATTCCATTACAATACAGGCATTTGGCAGACGCTCTTATCCAGAGTGACGTACAACAATAACCAGGAACAAGTGTGTCGAAACCCCTAGAGAGAAATGCCGTTCCAAGTGCAGGGAACAACCGTTAGTTCAACTTGGACCCTGTAGGTTAAACTGATTAACACTAACACAAACAAGAACAGCAACAACGCAGTCTATGCAAAAATACAAGCAATAGTTAAGACGAGTGCATTAACTAAGTCACCAACGAAACAGCTAACTAGTTACAACCCTAAGCTTACAGTCAATTTAGAGATTTAATTGAGAAAACAATTTCTCTCAGCATAATGACGGATTTAAAGACTAAACGAACTCACCCGATATTGTCTTCAAATGGACCGTATTATTTATTTAGACATTGGCAGACTACAGCATAAATTGCGTCTTTTGTTTATATCCAATATTAGAAATTGCAGCGAGAAACTGCAGCTGTAGACACAAGATAGTTTGTTATGTTATGGTAGCAACGGCACGAAGCGGACTATATGCATTACCGTCACTGTTTCATTGGACCAGCGTGTTTTCGTGCGTTTGCACAGAAACTCAGAACCTATCAATAAAATGGTTTAGCTATTTCTCAGCATAATGACAGATTCAAAGACTAAACGAATTCACCCGATACTGTCTTCAAATAATGTCTGGCACTGTCTTCCACTGCTTCCCCGACGTTCAGACCGTCCCCTCACTGATAAAAACTAGACCCTACGGTGTCGGATTACTTGCGTCGCCATGGATGTCGCTTGCCGTAAAGAAGTTTACTAGATGTCGTAATCGTTTAGATTTGGAGCCACAGCTCTTCCGCACCCCACCTAATAAAAAAGTCCAAATGGCAGGCAAACAATATGGCGGAGATATGTAGCCCCAACAGCAAAGTTGTAGAGCACATTCACATGCGTCGGCCTATGAAGTTTTGTGTTGATCTGATTTACGGTGTGGGAGTTATGACCTTTTAGGCAAAATCCTTTGTTATAGCGCCACCATCTGGCCGACATAGGTGATTTTTAGTGCCTGAGTAGTGGGGGGCCATAGGAACCCACCTGCCAAATTTGGTTGCTCTAGGACTTAAGGTTGCTGAGCCTCAGACATTTTAGCAGAGAAAGCTTCCACGCCCCAACGTAAAAGTTAAAATGGCGGGCAAACAATATGGCGGACATGGGTGGTGCCAATGGCAAAGTTGTAGAGCACGTTCAGATGCATAGGTCGATGAAGTTTTGTGTTGATCTAACTTATGGTGTGGGAGTTATGGCCTTTTATGCAAAACCCTTTGTTATAGCGCCACCATCTGGCCGACATAGGTGACTTTTAGTGCCTGAGTAGTGGGGGGCCATAGGAACCCACCTGCCAAATTTGGTTGCTCTACGACTTATGGTTGCTGAGCCTCAGACACTTTTAGCGGAGAAAAATAATAAGAATAATAATAATAATTAAAGCCGCAAGCGGCGTTGGGAGGGGTCCAAGCATTGGCACCATCGCGCCCCCTATGGAGCGATTTTAAAATGGCTTTGTCCTCATGATCATATGCCTTCACCCAACATATCTACTGAATATCATGATGATCGTATAAAATATTGATGACTTATGGCCAATTTTGTGCTAAGAGACGCTGTCCGATGACTTAGTTACGTCGCCATGGATATGTCCTGGCCGCTTCCCGCGAAGGCCTTTACTATGTCGTAACACTTAGATGGCATGTCGTAACACTTAGATGGTCCGGCGTGTATGCACAGCTGCAGTGATTCTGTGCCGCAACTAAAAAAGGCGTCACACTAGAGTTGTCACGATACCAAAATTTTGACTTTGATAGTGATACCAGGTTTAGTATTACGATACTCAATACTGAAATGATACTTGAAAAATAAACAATGTTAATTCGATACTCGGTACCTAACGATACTGAAATGACCTTAATAGATGAGAAATGTAATGTCCACAAGGGTTGACCTTATTTTCGAATTCATGGTTTATTAACTACCTGGTTCATTAACAACCTTTAAGTTGAAGCCTCTTCAACATATTAATATGCATAGGCCTATAGTGTTACAACACTGAACAATAGAAAAATATGTTAAATATATTTCAAAAATTAAACAGTTGTAAACTAAATATTTACAACAGGTCTTTCACCTTTAAATAGATTTAAAAACAGTATATTTTAATAACAATACAGCATCTATATACAATAAAAAATTTCCAAATTGGAACACCTATTGCTACTGAAGTGAACTGAGTCAAAGCTTGCCCTGTATCAAGGAGCTGAGTGCAAGCACAAGTCACCTCACTTGGCAACCTTAGTTGCTACTGCCTTCTAGCGAAGATTCTGACAAATTACACTTTTCATCCTCTCAATCAGTAATGCGGGAGACAATTTTCCCTGGCTTTTACATTTGACTCAAAACTACCGAACGTCGGAATACTCTAATACCGAAGCGTTTCTTTTTTTTTTTTTTTTAAGTACCGAGAAAGTGCTGAAGTTTTGGTATACCGTGCAACACTACGTCAGACACATATTCCAATCCATTGCTCAGCTTAGCAGAGAATGCACATTTCAGAGCGCCACAGAGACAGATAGAATAATAACACATAAATGCACATTTCAAATAATAAATAGGACATTGAGAAAAAACGGAAAAAAGACGTAATATCAACTCGCGATCTGCGTGCTGCGCGCAAAGGAGTCTACCGTTTTATTTATTTAGACATTGGCAGATAAGATAAATTCTGGTTACGCTGACCTATAAAACGCTATTCCAAAAGCAAAATCAGACATGTTATACATCGTTAGAAAGCTTATACTCTCACCTACTGAATAAATGAATTGTCAATCAAGCCAAATTGCACTAAAAAGGGCGACAACGCCGTAAGCAACAGGTGTGGTATTACGCACAGCTGTTATTGAAGATAGCCGACCCTGGCGTCACAGATGCGCGTATATTTCGCAAACGGATTGTCCAAGACAATATATGACCACTCATTCGCAAAAGGGACATCTCTACGCGTAAAACCAGTGGTAAGATTGTATATTTATTCGATGTTTAGTCCCAGATATTGAATGTAGAATGACATGGCATAATTTTAAAAAACTTAGTCTCGTTTATTTCCTTATTCAGTGAGCAGCGTTTTCACTGCTATATTGGCATATTTTAGGGCTAACGTCGGGTTTATCTTGTTGCTACGGAATATTACATTACATTCCATTACAATACAGGCATTTGGCAGACGCTCTTATCCAGAGTGACGTACAACAATAACCAGGAACAAGTGTGTCGAAAACCCTAGAGAGAAATGCCGTTCCAAGTGCAGGGAACAACCGTTAGTTCAACTTGGACCCTGTAGGTTAAACTGGTTAACACTAACACAAACAAGAACAGCAACAACGCAGTCTATGCAAAAATACAAGCAATAGTTAAGACGAGTGCATTAACTAAGTCACCAACGAAACAGCTAACTAGTTACAACCCTAAGCTTACAGTCAATTTAGAGATTAAATTGAGAAAACAATTTCTGTCAGCATAATGACGGATTTAGACTAAACGAACTCACCCGATATTGTCTTCAAATGGACCGTATTATTTATTTAGACATTGGCAGACTACAGCATAAATTGCGTCTTTTGTTTATATTCAATATTAGAAATTGCAGCGAGAAACTGCAGCTGTAGACACAAGATAGTTTGTTATGTTATGGTAGCAACGGCACGAAGCGGACTATATGCATTACCGTCATTGTTTCATTGGACCAGCGTGTTTTCGTGCGTTTGCACAGAAACTCAGAACCTATCAATAAAATGGTTTAGCTATTTCTCAGCATAATGACAGATTCAAAGACTAAACGAATTCACCCGATACTGTCTCCAAATAATGTCTGGCACTGTCTTCCACTGCTTCCCCGACGTTCAGACCGTCCCCTCACTGATAAAAACTAGACCCTACGGTGTCGGATTACTTGCGTCGCCATGGATGTCGCTTGCCGTAAAGAAGTTTACTAGATGTCGTAATCGTTTAGATTTGGAGCCACAGCTCTTCCGCACCCCACCTAATAAAAAAGTCCAAATGGCAGGCAAACAATATGGCGGACATATGTAGCCCCAACAGCAAAGTTGTAGAGCACATTCACATGCGTCGGTCTATGAAGTTTTGTGTTGATCTGATTTACGGTGTGGGAGTTATGACCTTTTAGGCAAAATCCTTTGTTATAGCGCCACCATCTGGCCGACATAGGTGATTTTTAGTGCCTGAGTAGTGGGGGGCCATAGGAACCCACCTGCCAAGTTTGGTTGCTCTAGGACTTAAGGTTGCTGAGCCTCAGACATTTTAGCAGAGAAAGCTTCCACGCCCCAACGTAAAAGTTAACATGGCGGGCAAACAATATGGCGGACATGGGTGGTGCCAATGGCAAAGTTGTAGAGCACGTTCAGATGCATAGGTCGATGAAGTTTTGTGTTGATCTAACTTATGGTGTGGGAGTTATGGCCTTTTATGCAAAACCCTTTGTTATAGCGCCACCATCTGGCCGACATAGGTGATTTTTAGTGCCTGAGTAGTGGGGGGCCATAGGAACCCACCTGCCAAATTTGGTTGCTCTACGACTTATGGTTGCTGAGCCTCACACACTTTTAGCGGAGAAAAATAATAAGAATTAAAGCCGCAAGCGGCGTTGGGAGGGGTCCAAGCATTGGCACCGTCGCGCCCCCTATGGAGCGATTTTAAAATGGCTTTGTCCTCATGATCATATGCCTTCACCCAACATATCTACTGAATATCATGATGATCGTATGAAATATTGATGACTTATGGCCAATTTTGTGCTAAGAGACGCTGTCGGATGACTTAGTTATGTCGCCATGGATATGTCCTGGCCGCTTCCCGTCAAGGCCTTTACTATGTCGTAACACTTAGATGGTCCGGCGTGTATGCACAGCTGCAGTGCTTCTGCGCCGCAACTAAAAAAGGCGTCACACTAGTGTTGTCACGATACCAAAATTTTGACTTTGATACTGATACCAGGTTTAGTATTACGATACTCAATACTGAAATGATACTTGAAACTTAAACGATGCTAATTCCATACTCAGTACCTAACGATACTGAAATTACCTTAATAGATGAGAAACGTAATGTCCACAAGGGTTGACCTCATTTTCAAATTCATGGTTTATTAACAACCTGGTTCATTAACAACCTTTAAGTTGAAGCCTCTTCAACATCTTAATATGCATAGGCCTATAGTGTTACAACACTGAACAATAGAAAAATATGTTAAATATATTTAAAAAATTAAACACTTGTAAAGTAAATAATCTTTAAAACAGGTCTTTCACCTTTAAATAGATTTAAAAACAGCATATTTTAATAACAATACAGCATCTATCTATAATAAAATATTTCCAAATTGGAACACCTATTGCTACTGAAGTGAACTGAGTCAAAGCTTGCGCTCTATCAAGGAGCTGAGTGCACAAGCGTAAGTCACCTCACTTGGCAACCTTAGTTGCCACTGCCTTCTAGCGAAGATTCTGACAAATTACACTTTTCATCCTCTCAATCAGTAATGCGGGAGACAATTTTCCCTGGCTTTTATATTTGACTCAAAACTACCGAACGTCGGAATATTCTAATACCGAACCGTTTTTTTTTTTTTTTTTTTTTTTTAGTACCGAGAAAGTGCTGAGGTTTTGGTATACGGTGCAACACTACGTCAGACACATATTCCAATCCATTGCTCAGCTTAGCAGAGAATGCACATTTCAGAGCGCCACAGAGACAGATAGAATAATAACACATGAATGCACATTTCAAATAATAAATACGACATTGAGAAAAAACGGAAAAAAAGACGTAACATCAACTCGGGATCTGCGTGCTGCGCGCAAAGTAGCCTACCGTTTTATTTATTTAGACATTGGCAGATAAGAGAAATTTTGGTTACGCTGACCTATAAAACGCTATTCCAAAAGCAAAATCAGACATGTTATACATCGTTAGAAAGCTTATACTCTCACCTACTGAATAAATGAATTGTCAATCAAGCCAAATTGTACTAAAAAGGGCGACAACGCCGTAAGCAACAGGTGTGGTATTACGCACAGCTATTATTGAAGATAGCCCACCCAGGCGTGACAGATGCGCGTATATTTCGCAAACGGATTGTCCAAGACAATATATGACCACTCATTCGCAAAAGGGACATCTCTACGCGTAAAACCAATGGTAAGAATTTATATTTATTGGATGTTTAGTCCCAGATATTGAATGTAGAATGACATGGCATAATTTAAAAAAACTTTGTCTCGTTTATTTCCTTATTCAGTGAGCAGCGTTTTCACTGCTATATTGGCATATTTTAGGGCTAACGTCGGGTTTATCTTGTTGCTACGGAATATTACATTACATTCCATTACAATACAGGCATTTGGCAGACGCTCTTATCCAGAGTGACGCACAACAAAGCGTATAACCATAACCAGGAACAAGTGTGTCGAAAACCCTAGAGAGAAATGCCGTTCCAAGTGCAGGGAACAACCGTTAGTTCAACTTGGACCCTGTAGGTTAAACTGATTAACACTAACACAAACAAGAACAGCAACAACGCAGTCTATGCAAAAATACAAGCAATAGTTAAGACGAGTGCATTAACTAAGTCACCAACGAAACAGCTAACTAGTTACAACCCTAAGCTTACAGTCAATTTAGAGATTAAATTGAGAAAACAATTTCTGTCAGCATAATGACGGATTTAAAGACTAAACGAAGTCACCCGATATTGTCTTCAAATGGACCGTATAATTTATTTAGACATTGGCAGACTACAGCATAAATTGCGTCTTTTGTTTATATTCAATATTAGAAATTGCAGCGAGAAACTGCAGCTGTAGACACAAGATAGTTTGTTATGTTATGGTAGCAACGGCACGAAGCGGACTATATGCATTACCGTCATTGTTTCATTGGACCAGCGTGTTTTCGCGCGTTTGCACAGAAACTCAGAATCTATCAATAAAATGGTTTAGCTATTTCTCAGCATAATGACAGATTCAAAGACTAAACGAACTCACCCGATACTGTCTTCAAATAATGTCTGGCACTGTCTTCCACTGCTTCCCCGACGTTCAGACCGTTCCCTCACTGATAAAAACTAGACCCTACGGTGTCGGATTACTTGCGTCGCCATGGATGTCGCTTGCCGTAAAGAAGTTTACTAGATGTCGTAATCGTTTAGATTTGGAGCCACAGCTCTTCCGCACCCCACCTAATAACAACGGCCAAATGGCGGGCAAACCATATGGGGGACATAGGTGCTCCCAATGGCAAAGTTGTAGAGCACATTCAGATGCATCGGTCGATGAAGTTTTGTGTTGATCGGACTTACGGTGTGGCAGTTATAGCCTTTAAAAGTACGACCCTTTGTTATAGCGCCACCATCTGGTCGACATAGGTGATTTTTCGTGCCTGAGTAGTGGGGGGCCATAGGAACCCACCTACCAAATTTGGTTGGTCTACAACCTATGGTTGCTGAGCTTCAGACATTTTAGTGGAGAAAACTTCCACGCCCCAACTAAAAAGTCTAAATGGCGGGCAAACAATATGGCGGACACAGGTGGTGCCAATGGCAAAGTTGTAGAGCACGTTCAGATGCATAGGTTGATGAAGTTTTGTGTTGATCTAACTTATGGTGTGAGAGTTATGGCCTTTTACGCAAAACCCTTTGTTATAGCGCCACCATCTGGCCGACATAGGTGATTTTTAGTGCCTGAGTAGTGGGAGGCCATAGGAACCCACCTGCCGAATTTGGTTGCTCTAGTACTTATGGTTGCTGAGCCTCAGACACTTTTAGCGGAGAAAAATAATAATAATAATAATAATCCTAACAGATACAATAGGGTTCCACCAGCTTCGCTGCTTGGACCCCTAATAATCCTAACAAAAACAATAGGGTTCCACCAGCTTCGCTGCTTGGACCCCTAATTAAAGCCGCAAGCGGCGTTGGGAGGGGTCCAAGCATTGGCACCATCGCGCCCCCTATGGAGCGATTTTAAAATGGCTTTGTCCTCATGATCATATGCCTTCACCCAACATATCTACTGAATATCATGATGATCGTATAAAATATGATGACTTATGGCCAATTTTGTGCTAAGAGACGTTGTCGGATGACTTAGTTACGTCGCCATGGATGTGTCCTGGCCGCTTCCCGCGAAGGCCTTTACTATGTCGTAACACTTAGATGGTCCGGCATGTATGCACAGCTGCAGTGTTTCTGTGCCGCAACTAAAAAAGGCGTCACACTAGTAATGTCACGATACCAAAATTTTGACTTTGATAGTGAGACCAGGTTTAGTATTACGATACTCAATACTGAAATGATACTTGAAAAATAAACGATGTTAATTCGATACTCGGTACCTAACGATACTGAAATTACCTTAATAGATGAGAAATGTAATGTCCACAAGGGTTGACCTTATTTTCGAATTCATGGTTTATTAACTACCTGGTTCATTAACAACCTTTAAGTTGAAGCCTCTTCAACATATTAATATGCATAGGCCTATAGTGTTACAACACTGAACAATAGAAAAATATGTTAAATATATTTCAAAAATTAAACAGTTGTAAACTAAATAATATTTACAACAGGTCTTTCACCTTTAAATAGATTTAAAAACAGTATATTTTAATAACAATACAGCATCTATATGTAATAAAATATTTCCAAATTGGAACACCTATTGCTACTGAAGTGAACTGAGTCAAAGCTTGCGCTGTATCAAGGAGCTGAGTGCAAGCACAAGTCACCTCACTTGGCAACCTTAGTTGCTACTGCCTTCTAGCGAAGATTCTGACAAATGACACTTTTCATCCTCTCAATCAGTAATGCGGGAGACAATTTCCCCTGGCCTTTACATTTGACTCAAAACTACCGAACGTCGGAATATTCTAATACCGAAGCGTTTCTTTTTTTTTTTTTTTTTTTTTTAAGTACCGAGAAAGTGCTGAAGTTTTGGTATACCGTGCAACACTACGTCAGACACATATTCCAATCCATTGCTCAGCTTAGCAGAGAATGCACATTTCAGAGCGCCACAGAGACAGATAGAATAATAACACATAAATGCACATTTCAAATAATAAATACGACATTGAGAAAAAACGGAAATAAAAGACGTAATATCAACTCGCGCTCTGCGTGCTGCGCGCAAAGTAGTCTACCGTTTTATTTATTTAGACATTGGCAGATAAGATAAATTTTGGTTACGCTGACCTATAAAACGCTATTCCAAAAGCAAAATCAGACATGTTATACATCGTTAGAAAGCTTATACTCTCACCTACTGAATAAATTAATTGTCAATCAAGCCAAATTGCACTAAAAAGGGCGACAACGCCGTAAGCAACAGGTGTGGTATTACGCACAGCTGTTATTGAAGATAGCGGACCCTGGCGTCACAGATGCGCGTATATTTCGCAAACGGATTGTCCAAGACAATATATGACCACTCATTCGCAAAAGGGACATCTCTACGCGTAAAACCAGTGGTAAGATTGTATATTTATTCGATGTTTAGTCCCAGATATTGAATGTAGAATGACATGGCATAATTTTAAAAAACTTTGTCTCGTTTATTTCCTTATTCAGTGAGCAGCGTTTTCACTGCTATATTGGCATATTTTAGGGCTAACGTCGGGTTTATCTTGTTGCTACGGAATATTACATTACATTCCATTATAATACAGGCATTTGGCAGACGCTCTTATCCAGAGTGACGTACAACAAAGTGTATAACCATAACCAGGAACAAGTGTGTCGAAAACCCTAGAGAGAAATGCCGTTCCAAGTGCAGGGAACAACCGTTAGTTCAACTTGGACCCTGTAGGTTAAACTGATTAACACTAACACAAACAAGAACAGCAACAACGCAGTCTATGCAAAAATACAAGCAATAGTTAAGACGAGTGCATTAACTAAGTCACCAACGAAACAGCTAACTAGTTACAACCCTAAGCTTACAGTCAATTTAGAGATTAAATTGAGAAAACAATTTCTCTCAGCATAATGACGGATTTAAAGACTAAACGAACTCACCCGATATTGTCTTCAAATGGACCGTATTATTTATTTAGACATTGGCAGACTACAGCATAAATTGCGTCTTTTGTTTATATTCAATATTAGAAATTGCAGCGAGAAACTGCAGCTGTAGACACAAGATAGTTTGTTATGTTATGGTAGCAACGGCACGAAGCGGACTATATGCATTACCGTCATTGTTTCATTGGACCAGCGTGTTTTCGCGCGTTTGCACAGAAACTCAGAACCTATCAATAAAATGGTTTAGCTATTTCTCAGCATAATGACAGATTCAAAGACTAAACGAACTCACCCGATACTGTCTTCAAATAATGTGGGGCACTGTGTTCCACTGCTTCCCCGACGTTCAGACCGTCCCCTCACTGATAAAAACTAGACCCTACGGTGTCGGATTACTTGCGTCGCCATGGATGTTGCTTGCCGTAAAGAAGTTTACTCGATGTCGTAACCGTTTAGATTTGGAGCCACAGCTCTTCCGCACCCCACCTAATAACAACGGCCAAATGGCGGGCAAACCATATGGGGGACATAGGTGCTCCCAATGGCAAAGTTGTAGAGCACATTCAGATGCATCGGTCGATGAAGTTTTGTGTTGATCGGACTTACGGTGTGGCAGTTATAGCCTTTAAAAGTACGACCCTTTGTTATAGCGCCACCATCTGGTCGACATAGGTGATTTTTCGTGCCTGAGTAGTGGGGGGCCATAGGAACCCACCTACCAAATTTGGTTGGTCTACAACTTATGGTTGCTGAGCTTCAGACATTTTAGTGGAGAAAACTTCCACGCCCCAACTAAAAAGTCTAAATGGCGGGCAAACAATATGGCGGACACAGGTGGTGCCAATGGCAAAGTTGTAGAGCACGTTCAGATGCATAGGTTGATGAAGTTTTGTGTTGATCTAACGTATGGTGTTGGCGTTATGGCCTTAAACGCAAAACCCTTTGTTATAGCGCCACCATCTGGCCGACATACGTGATTTTTAGTGCCTGAGTAGTGGGGGGCCATAGGAACCCACCTGCCGAATTTGGTTGCTCTAGTACTTATGGTTGCTGAGCCTCAGACACTTTTATCGGAGAAAAATAATAATAATAATAATAACTAGACAATTCCTGCAGAAATTGTGAAGTGTGGTTGCCGCCAATGCAAAGTCGACTTTGTGCTGAACGGAGTGAACAGTTTCTGTTGTATAAGCAGAGACAGGGCATTGTGTACCTGCTATAACATCACTACAACGAGTTGATTTGCGACACATATATTCAGAGCTAAATTATCCTTTCATCAAAATTTGAGATCTCAGTGTTTTACTTGCGGTATGCGGTGACGAGTGACGGCGAATCACAAAGCTAGCTGGCATGTTCAGAGGGTCTTGGAAAAACCCTAAGTCTGACGTGTAATGCAGACTGATGTGTAATGCAGTTATAACGAGACCAAAGTTTCCAACTCGCTGGAATATAAAACGGTATTACAAAAGTAAAATTTGACATATTATACATTGTTAGAAAGCTTATTCTGTCACCTATTAGATCGATGATGTGTAGATCAAGCCAGATTGTACTACAAAGTTCGACAACACCCAAAGCAACATGTGTGGTATTACAAGCCCACTGAAGACCGGATCAGAAGCTGCTGCACACGTGTTGTTGACGGCGTTGTTGCACTCTTTAGTACAGTCTGGCTTGTTTGAGAATTCGTTTATTCAGTAGGTGAGAGCATAAGCTTTCTAACCAGGTATAACAGCACGTCTAATTTTGGTTTTGGAATATGTTTTTTTTAGGTCAACCGAAAGTGTTTTAATCGTCGCATTCAATGCATGCACTCTTTGTTAGCACTAGTAGCATTCAAAGACGCTGCATTTGACGAAACGTTGTCAACGATTTTGCGTAATATCTTGTGAAATACTATTATTTTTGAGGAAATCTGGGTATGCCTAAGTCATATGTTTGTTGATATACCTAGCTGACAGCGTTTTCATTTGTAATTTTGCATTTGGAATACCGTTTTTATCGCGTGCACTTCCGCATTAAGCTATATCCACTGTGGTGGCTAAGTCGCCAGGAAACCTCGTTTGAACAACACAATCCGTGCATGTACGTGTTCGTCAAGGTTTTATCTACATTGTGGTATGAATCATTTGAAGTTTACGAATGTGTGTTTTCTGTAATTACGACGAAAATGGAGATATGCACCGCATCTGGATTCTAAATTTCCTGTAGATGAAGCAGGTTAAAAGTGCATCACGTGTGCTAAGCCGACCAATGCTGTGACTTCACCGCTCACATATGTATGACGTCACGTTTTACATTCATCCCTATGGGGAAAAATTGGCCATAAAAAGTCATATTTCTCAAAAACCGTGCAGCGAAACTTTCCACAAAGTAATAGCACACGATTCCCAAAGAAGCCAGTCAATTTGACATATGGCACGTGTATGTGGTGCAAAACCTCTGGGAGGAGTAGCGGTCCAAAAAATGGGTGGAATAATAATAATAATAATAATATGTGCGATAATAATAGTGTGATTGCCTAAGGCAACCACACTAATTAAAGCCGCAAGCGGCGTTGGGAGGGGTCCAAGCATTGGCACCATCGCGCCCCCTATGGAGTGACTTGATCTGTAGTTTCATAAGATCACTACTGTCACGGTAGCTGAAAAAATGGGCGTGCTTGAGGTAGACTGTAAAATACAAATATGGCTAAGTATAAAATGAAGTGTGTACAGTGTGTTAAGAAAGTTTTTGTAAGACAATGTGAGAATGGTAAAGATGTAGTGATTTTTAGTCCAAGAAGTCCAGTTAATGTCGTTAAGGATAAGTGCATATTTAAATGTATTTAATGTGACCAGTAATAGGAGAAAAGTAATTGTTTATTTGAAAGTGTTTTGGAAAATGACACAGGAAAGACTGGGAATCGCAAATAAAATGGCAAGTGATGAGAAAAACACCAAGTGAAGATCTATGGAAATAAAATACGTGAAAAGGAAAATGACAAAGAGAAAAGACAAGAGATCACAAAAAGATTAAGTAATTTTTTTTAATTGTAATATAAATAAAGAAAACAATAGTGAGGAAAATCATAAGTGAAATGGCAAGAGTACAAAAACGCAAAGGGAAAATAAATGTAAATGTAATAGACAAAATAATGCACATGGGCCATCCAATTATTGGTCATCCGCTGTATGGCCCTCTCCACAGAATGAGATTGTAGTGGTGCATTGCTACACTTTAAGTGACTGCTGCACAGGCTACTTGTTGCAAAGTGTCCACTGTTTGTTTGAACATCTTAGTTTATGGGGCTTTGTGCAAAAATATTCCAATGCACTATCATATGGGAAGGTGTCAGGATGGGATCATTTATGGAGATGCTGAAGTAGGCAGCCAGGTGTTGTTCCTTGAAGCTGGTTTCGGAAGGCTGTTTTCACCTGAGGATAAAGGAAAGAAAAAAGGAAAACCAGAAAGTGCAGTAATATAAAGAAAATGGGTAATTGTTGTGCTTTTCAAAGTGATGCTCTTACCCTGTTCATCGTCAAGAAATCATGTTGACAGTTCATACTGGAAATGGGGATAAGTAGTGCAATGTATTTACAGAATATAGTGTTGTTTCTCCAAAGATGGTATTTGTTGATATAATTGTGGTGCATATTGATTTTGTATTTTCAAAATGTATCCCAAAATGTCTTCATGATTACAAGAAATTTTGGGATAGCGCTTTCGATATTGCTTGTGTTGAAAGTTCTGTGACTGAAACAGGGGTAGATGTAGTCACTTGCCACATCTGTCCAAAATGTAAACAAGTCAGGCAGTTTTCATAGGAGGGGAAAATTTTATGACAGCGTGCTAACCTTGACAAGGCAGCTGTATTGTAATGTTAAGTTATATCTATCCTTAGTAGCTAGGGTCCGTACCTGCTTGCTAATAACTTATTTGAAGAGTTGGGGCTTGGAGATTGACAGTGTTTTGTTAAGAACATAGGTAGAGGAACTTATGAGAGTTAAGTTGAATGCATCAGTTATGGAAAAATGTGTGCAGAGGTATTAATGAGACTAACCATTTGTGAACTGTGGATTGATTGTATTCAGGAATTTGGCCAGCTGTGTTGTCTGTGGGGAAAAGCCAACAACAAATCTTCCTCCTGTACATGATCACGTTTTGAGTTCACAGATGGGCTGGGACAAATAAATCAATGTATCGGAAAGAGTTCATTGTTTGCTTCAGTTAGCTAATGGCATTGGTCTTGTGTCATAGGCTGCGTGAGAGGCAATAATTTGATTCAGCATTAGTTTTCTGGAATTTGTATTGATTTACTGGAAAACATGAATGACAATACAGTTATGGAAACTGAAATATGTTTGCATTATTTGAATATCAATTTTATAAGCTGTGTTATCTTTGACATAGATATGGTCGATTAAGGTGGCCTTTTCAGTAGTTGCTTGTTTAACAAGTTGGGTGTATCCATGTTTCTGCATGAAATCTTGAACAGTTTGTGTAATGAAGAGATTTTCATTGAAGTCACCCATTATTATTTTGGTTCCCAAGAATGTGTCAAGATGATGAATCAAATGCAGCAGTTTTGTTCTGAAAGTAAGCAAACTGTAGGATGGTGGTCTGTAGAGGATGGCAACGTTTGCTTCCAGTGACTTTATGTTGAATGTTAAACATTCAATGTTTAGACATGGCAAATGTGTGATGTTGCAGTCTGCATCATTTTTAAAGTAAACTCCAACACCACCATGCTGCTGTTTCTTCAGTTCCATGAAGATATGTTCAGTGTCATCATATGCAAGACACCTTGGTTTGCTGTGAAATGAAAAGTTGTTGAGATGAGTGTCTTGGGTAGAATGTTCTTGTTTTAGCCATGTTTCTGTCACACAAATGACGTCGGCTGCAAAATACCTGTGATCATATCGAATGTCTTTGATATGAGCAGAAAGTCCTTGAACATTGTGTAGAAAAATTCTGTACGTTGTATTGAAGGATTGAAGTGGTGGCTCAATGAATGCAGGCATGTTTTGTATTGAAGTGTGAATTGTGTCATTAGCATATATAGCAGTGGCTTTAAAATCTTCGATGACGAGTCCTTCAAGAGATGTTACACGACTCAGTGCTACATATGCTTGTCCAGGGCTAAACATTTTCTTGAGAGAGACAACAGCTTTCTCCACTGTTAAGCCTTGTACTTTGTGAACAGTGCAAGCCCAAGCTAACTTCAGAGCAAACTGACGTCTCACACCACCACTGTTTGTTATTCTGTCCTCTTCAGGCTCAATTGGTGTGGCTTTTTCCAGTCCAGGTTTGGAAGATGGTTTTTTATTTCGAGCCAGTTTTCCGACTTTTTCATTATCAAAGGTGACATATATCCTTGATGGGAAAGTGTCATCATCCTTGTAATATATGTCAGAAACTGTTCCAAAGACTCCATTTGCAAGTCCATCTGAAACATCAATGTTTTTCAGTAACATGACACGTGCATGTATGCCAAGATGCAGTGTATTTACCAAACAAGTATTGTAAACTTTGAGATGGTGTGTCATTTTTCTTTTCAAGCGACCAGTTTTAGCATCCCTGTCAAAATCTTGAGTGTCAATGGAAGTGGTATGAGGGCACATTTTGTGCAACATCTGAAAATTATGAGTGTCAACTTGTTGGTTTGTTGCATAAATGTGAAGATCTTCACTGAATTCTCCTTCTCCTGTCTCACGACTTTTCAGCATGTTGATATCTTCTTGTTGCAGTGGTTGCTTTTTCTTGTGTGTTCTTAAGCGATTTAGCAACTGTGCAAAGTGTGTGTCTTTCTGTCTGAGTATTTCTGTGAGTTCTGTTACAGCAAAATGATTTTGCCATAAGTTAACACCACTTGGTTGTGTATACAAGGGTTTTCCTTTGACTGGTGGCAATTGATATAGGTCTCCTACTGCAATGATAGACACTTTACCAAAAGAGGAATAGTCACCTGTTTGTTTGATCTGTCTTAACCGTCCGTGGATATATGTAAGAAGTTTATGATCAACCATTGAAATTTCATCAATAATCAGTATTTGGAGCTTGTTGAGTTTGGCTCTCAAAGTATTAATTTTTTCTTCTGCAAGTGGTTGATATGGTAATGAGACATCTATTCCAATTGAAAAACAATTGTGTATTGTAGCAGCATCAATGTTGTAAGCAGCAACACCAGTTGGAGCAGTGAGTAACACATGTGTGTCATCGGGGTTTTCTGATAGCTGTGACAAGATACGAGATGCTTCGTAATTGATTGCTTTGATCAGGTGGGACTTGCCTGTGCCAGCTCCTCCAGTGATAAATACATAAAATGGATCTGGGTTTTCGTTGTTGAGTTTTTGTAAACACCACTGCCGAATCTTGTAAAATAATTGCAGCTGTTTTTCATTTAGTGACCGTAGGAGACACATTGCAGTGTCCTTTTGCAACCCACAGAACCTAGGTTCGATAGTGAAAGTGTTGCTTTTATCTGGCTGCAGATCGGGAAGGATTTCATCAGTTTCCTCTGTGTTTGTTACATGACTGGCCATTGCTTCCAGACACTGTAGACGTTGTAATTCTGATTCTGGGCAAATTAGTGCCCATGCATCTTCTGGTGGTCCATCTCTGTTTAGATGTTCTTGAGCCTTGTCAATTCTGTCAGCTTCTTTTTCAAAGAGTTTTTGATTGGTGTCAACCAGGAATTTCACAGCCTTAAGTTCACTGTTGATGAGTTTGACAAAGCCTGTGTGATAGAAGTCTTCAAATGTGTTGAAGTTTGGTGGTTTCAACTCACAATCGTTGTAATGAGGAAGGAATAATTGTAGAATACTGTGGTAATATTTTTCAGGATTTTTTGTGCGTGAGAAGCGGGCATAACGCACAACAGCAGCGTCTGTGCGTGTCCTCTTCATTACAAATCCTAAGTCCTGATCCAGTTTTATGCTGTTAGGTGATGACTTGTGTGATTTTGGCAGAATTCTGTACTGTGATGCAAAGGTTGCCAAACACATTTCAGGAAATGCTTCTGTTTTTGGTCTTCCTTTGTATTTGTCTGTGATGCTGTTCATCCATATGCTGTCATTTTCAGAGTTAATACATTTGAGTCTTTTCTGAAGAAGATGAAGCGGAAGACTCATTTTGATAGGATGTTGACCAGTTGGAATGAATTGAACCTTTCTTGATCCCTCTTTGAGTCTCATATTGGTTAGTCGGTATATACTCTCTTGTGCAGATACTTCTCGGTTATGAAGGTAAACACTGCCAAGTTTCCGCAAGGCTAGTTTAGCATCAATGTTATTTGAGGCCTCTTTTTGGGCTTGTTGTAGCAATAATCCCATTTCTCTCTCTTGCTTAGATATATAAGATATTATATACACAATGCAAGAGTAGGCGTCAACAACATATTGAATATCCATATTTGCATTCCAGCATCGGAGAAGTTGTGTGTTATACTGATTTATCCAAACATCAGATGGTTTTCTCTGTAAAACAACATTGGTTTTTTTTGTCATGCGTATGTATGCAGCTTCAAACAGCTCCTGGGATATACCAATAGATGAAAAGAGGGAATCTGCAGAGTCAAAAGATATGTCAGCATTCATGACTACTTGCCGTACTCTCTCCATAATCTGTCCTGCAAGTTCCATTGAAAGCCTTGGATGATTTGTTTGTTGTTGAGGTTGTTTTTGGTTAGGGTCACTATTGTGGTGCATTTCTTCTTCAGAAATGTTATTCCTTGTGATGAAAGTGTTTTTTGATGGTGGGCGCGGGAAGTTAAAGCGACAGACAGTTTTGTTTTTTCTGCAGCTCTTTGAATGCCTTTTGCTGTGCTGTTGCACAGTAGAGACAATGTCGTGCATTTCCTTATCATCAAGAGGTGGCATTTCACATGTCACATATTGATCAATAAATGCTACAACATCTGCATCATCAGCTTTATCAACTTGAGGTGCATTTTCAACCCAGAATAGACAATGAGTGTGAGGTGAACCTCGTTGTTGAAATTCCACTCTGTAGAAGTAGTCAACAATTTTTCCAATTGGTTGAGCTGGTGACATGATGACATCTTTAAGGAAACAATGAAAGCGATAATCAAACATTCTGGCAGCTGTTACAGGATTCTTTCTTAAGAGATCACATCTCTCTGACCAGTCCAGATCATCAGCATTTATATGTTTGCCTTCTAGCCGGAGGAAAATTTGCAATGCCTCTTTCCATCGCATGTCAGCAGAAGAAAAGGAACAAAACCATGTTGGGATTCCAAGCTGTCTGACCATAGCAAAAAGATCTTTCTGAACACTTTGCCAGAAAGCAGGTGTGCCTCTGATAGGTTTCATGAATTTGTATCCCTCGTCAAAATGGAGAATTCTTTGAAGTGAATCTTTGTTCATTAGCATGTCTGATGTAATTTTTCTGCCTGAGTCATATCCTTTTCTTAGTGCAATAGATACATTTGAGACCACTTGGTTAATCTCAGATAAATATTGTGCATAAAAAATGTAGTCCAGGTTCTTTGCAAATCTTCCATCTGCGTTGAGTATCCGGTTATTGAAATATCTACATATGGTTAACTTTTCTTCCCTAGTATCATTAAAAGTACCAGTACCTTTGGGGAAAAGAACAGGAAAGCATTTTGCTTCATTGCCTTCATGGGTTAATAATCTGACTGGGTTGTTGTCTTGTGCTGGGGCCAGAGACAAAATTCCATCAAAGTGCTGATCCATCACCTCTTGGACAATATCAACAGGTTGTAAACATGTATCGTTGAACATTCCATGTTGCTGTGTATCATGTATTGATTCATCAATGGGTTCATCATCTGGTGTTGTTTCAGTGGATGCTTCATCATTAGTGTTTTCTGGATTAATGTCAACACAGGTTTCATTGTCAAAAGACAGAGATTCACACGTGTGCTGATGTATGTCATCATTTTCATTGGGTTGTTGAATTTTGTTCAGTGGATTAATCCACTCGTTGTTGAAAGTAATATCTTTATACCATGGGTTATGTTGTTTCAAATATGAGAAAGCTTTATGAATAGCAGCACTGTTTACATATTGATATTCATAGTGGCCTTTGTATGTTAACTTTCTCTTTAATTTCACACGGATCATGAAATCATCATGCTCTGGTCTTGGAAGTACACTTGCAATCTGAGGGACATTAGATGGTACACACGTGACAGGTCCATGAACACCATTTTGTCCTCCTTTTGGTAAAGCAAGCATCTTCATAAAAGGAATGTTTATTGCAATCAAATGTTGTTCGAGTGAATTTAAGTTCTTGAGCTGTGGTGGAATAGGACTCAAAACCAAATTATTAGCAACACTTTCCGGAGGCATTCTTCCATCAAGAAGTTTTCTGTGACATGTGTAGCAAATCCAGAGTGTACTATTAGGATGTGTGCAGTCTTTTACACAGGTGCTTTCGCATTTGTGAAGGTATGTTTCAGTAATGCATTTACTGGCCAAAGAAGCTGTAGCATTGCCTTTTTTTCCATATGTGTCTTTTTTACATTGTATGACTTGTTGTTTAAACAATTGTCGATGGCATACGGAGCAAACATATTGGGGACCAGTGCTAACCTTGTTTTTGAATTCCTGAACAATGTAGTCCATTTGTTGTCTTTGTTTGTTTGATTCAATCCTTCTGGTAATATTACACTGTTTCAGATTTTCCTTGTGTTGTTCATCAGTGGCATATTTGTCTATGCTGTATTGTTTTGTACTTGCACGGTGTTGGTCATCAGTGGCATATTTGTGTATACTGTACTGTTTTGTACTTGCACGGTGTTGGTCATCAGTGGCATATTTGTGTATGCTGTATTGTTTTGTACTTGCACGGTGTTGGTCATCAGTGGCATATTTGTCTATGCTGTATTGTTTTGTACTTGCACGATGTTGTTTATCAGTGGCATATTTGTCTATGCTGCACTTTTTCTTATTTGTACGATGTTGTTCATCAGTGGCATATTTCTGTGCACTGTATTGTTTCACATTTGCCTGGTGTTGGGTATCAATGGTATATTTCTGTGCACTGTACTGTTTCACATTTGTTCGGTGTTCGGCATCAGTGGCATATTTGTTTATGCTGCGTTCTTTGATAGTTTTCTTGTAGTTTTCATCTTCGTTGTATCTTTTAATTCCTCTTTTATTTTTTGCATCTCGGAATTGTTTGTTCACTTCATATTGCTTGTTTTTTCTGTCAAGCTCACGTCGACTTGAAGAACTGCTTATCTGATGTGACTGTGGACAGTCATTGGATTTCTTGCAGAGTTTAGTGCATAGGTCAGAATTGTGTTGCTTAACGCATGTAACTACTTCATAATGAGATGCGTTGCAGTGTTTTAGGTATATAGCTGTGTCAATTGTCTTTCCATTTGTTGTGGAATACTTGAACCACTTGTTGTGACTGTATGTGAAAACATCAACTCCGAAGAGATCTGCAGCTGCTTGTATTTCCACCTCAGTTGCCCAAGTTTGAACATATTTCATGCGTGATGCTTTTACATAGTTTTCAACAGAGAAATATCCATGTCGGAGAATAGGAGCATACTGTAATGCGTTTGTTTCCATATGTTTAACCACAGCTAGTCGGATTTTTCTGTGATGACCTTCACTTCCACTGATGGAAAATGACAAAGCTCTGAAAAAGCAGTTCCCATCACCTACAATAGCCTTTGTCTCACAAGGATCACTCATTGGGACATTCATTGGAACTGGTTCTTGTGTATGAACGTATTCAGGTGAGTTGTGGATGATGTTAATTTTTGAACAAAGTGATTTTTTTTGCTGCATAGTGAAAGGAGAGAATGTGAAACATGGGCCTTCCATTTCATTGACAAAAACAACTTCATCTGGACTTGGATTAGGCATTGTTGGGTTGCTGTTAGACATGTTGTAATGTAACTGACATTGTATTGACCTGCTCAAATGTAGCATCAGCCTTTGAAATGGCTTTTGACAGCCCTTGCATACATCTAGGGAAGTCATTGTTATGGTATCACTGGTATTATTGGCTTCATGTAGATTGTGCGATTTAGGACCTATATTTTGAATCTGGAGAAGATCTGTTCTTTTCTGGTTTTCTTTGGCCTGCTTACATATTGTTTCATTTGTTCTGGGACAACCTCTTTGTGTGTTTTTATTTACATTACACAGTGAAACATTTTTTCCTGTGACTTCTACAGGATTACCCTGAAACTGTCTCTTCCTTGTAACTTTCACCTTTATTGCACTTGCTTCAATTGGAGTGGCCTCTTTTGCTTTCTGACATGGTAGAGGTTGTTGTTCAACATGGTTTATGCCTACATTGACCATAGTTTGGTTATGTTTTTGCAGTTTTTGACGTTTGGCAGCTTGCCATACAGGTTTTTGGTCTGCGTGTTTCACTTCTTGATGCAAAGATTGGAAGTTGTAATGTAATTGACATTGTTTTGATCTGCGCAAATGTACCAGCAGCGTTTTAAATGGCTTTTGACAGCTGTTGCATACATCTGGCAAAGTTATGGCTACGGTATCGCTGGTATTATTGCCTTCATCTAAATTGTGGGATTTTGGAGCATAATTTTGAATCTGCACATTACTGGTTGTAGCTGCAAGCTTTGTTCTTTTCTGGTTTTCTGTGGCCTGTGTACATATGGTTTTATTTGTTGCGGGAGAATCTGTTTCTGTGTTGTGTAAATCATTTCCAATGAGCTGAAATATTTGTGCTAAAGACCGAGGAGTCGTATACGTGCCAGTCTTATATGCATCCACCAAAACAATTGTTTTGTTAACATCAACATTAGAAACAGGAATCAGGCTTTCAAAATGATGGCCATTGTATGCCAACACCAATGGAACATCAGTATCTCTTGCATTTTCTGGATCTATTGCATCTGCAGATATGACATATATTGGACTATGAGGTTGAGCAGTTGTTGTTTTCCAAGGTGTGTTGAAAACAAGGATATCTTTCTTAGTAGTATGAGCACAACTAAGGATAGCCATATCACCAAAATAGTCAAGGTCATATTGGTTAGTTGTTTGCAAAGTTTGCCATGCTTCTCTCCACTGCTGTTCTGTATATATGTTTGGATAGTATGGAGATGCCTTAATTTTCTGTTCACCTACAGTATTCCAGACCTTTCTATAGTGCTCAGGCCTTTCTGGCAAATGTTCTGCAAAACATTGTCTTGCATTTATGTTATCAATAATAGATTCATACAAGCAATTACCATTGGCCTTGTTTGGATTGCCACTTCTAAGTTGGATACCATGCTGCTCTGCTATGCTAATTGCCGTCTCAAATATTGAGTTGCCTCCACCTACACCTCCTCTTATGTGGTTCTTGGACTTTTTTATGGCAAGTACTGTGGCTGGTCTGCTGTTTATTTCTTTTTGTTTGTTTTCAATATCAGCATGAGCTACTGTCTGTAAGCACACTGTCTTGTTATGGTCTGAATCTCCCCCACTTGTGTCATGCACAGAAGGCATCCCCCCTTTGTTGTACAGTGTATTTGGTGTCTTACTTGGCAATGATTTCACCCCATTTGGCTTACAAGTTATTGGCAATGTGTTGTCATCACACAGTTCTGCAATACTAAACTTATTGGGACATTCAAAAGTGCGCTGGAAGGGAACACAGAAATTACTTACCATCACCCAGCTATATACCCCATTTATGTGTTGTGTATCCTGAAGCCCTTTGCCTACTTCTGAATGCATGTGACCCCCTTCCCCCTGACCAACAACACTTCCTTCATCTGTACCAAACTTCTGTTTCTGTACTAGCTGACTAGCCAACTCCTGTTTCAGTACTCTCTCAGTAGGCAACTCCTGCTTCTGTTCTGTCTGTGTAACACTGGTGTGTATGCTTCTCATCTTTCTGCTCCTTACTACCTTGTCCCTAACATCTTCCTGTTCTACAACTTCCCTGACCCTGTCAACTACTACCAAAGGCCTACGACCCACATGACGTGAACCAGCACCACTTAGCTTTTTGATGTGCAGAGATTTCTTCTCAGCCACAGACTTGGATGCTGGGTCATGGACAGGCTTGGCGTTCTGGCGGTAGGCCGAAGGGTAACATAGGACGTATGTGTCAAAGATGCGTTCCATCCTACCCCCACTGAGAATTCGCTGTGAAGACAAGTTGATGTTAGGAGTTAATTACGTTGAATACTTACGGCCTACTTTTTAGAAAATGTCATTGAACAGTTCTACAAAGTGTATACATCAACACAAACGTACTTGCTGTATGTCAACAAATAGTCCTTTGGCAGCATGCTGACGTATACAATGACGCCGGTCCTGAACCTGCATCCTTACATCTAGAAACAAGGACAAATAACATGAGTTAAATGAAATATGGGTCTCCAACGTAACAGTAACACATTGGGACACAGACACATTGGCATGCAAGAATTACCTGGAACAGTAGGCAGCAGGTGTGTCCATTGGTCATGGTCGACATACTTCATTTTAACAGCTGCACAAAAGAACATACAGACGTATGGGTTTAGAAAAACCAAAAAAAAAAGAAAAAAGCAGAGACAGAACATTGTTCAAATATTGGACACCACTAACACTGGACAATTTTATGTAATACACAGAGCAGTTATTACCTGGAAAGGGCCGATAGGATGTTGCTGAGCGCTGAGATGGATCAATACGCTGTGGCTGTGATGAAGTACCATGCTTCTTCTTGTTTTTGTGGAAGCATCTTTTGAGTGTAGGATGCACTCTAAGTGGCACAGGATTGACAGGGATGTGCAGGATGCTGTATGAAGTGTTCCAAATGAAGTCCGCAAGGAGAGGCATACCTTTGTCATCACTTAGGTGTACCAAATCCTGACACCAGAGATGCCTTAAACAAAAAGTAATGACAATAATAAAGTCCCAGACAAACATGCATAAGAATGTACTATGTACTCCAAGAACAGTGATGTTGTATCCACAACTTCTTGGAACATACCTTTTGGATGGCTGGAAAACATCATTTGTTGAGAAATACCGCACCCCCATCTTTGCTGCAACTCGGTGATATTCCTGCTTTAGCAGAAGCTGGTATTCCAGTGTTGCATGTACATGTCGTATGGGGAAATCCACCACAAACACCTACAAATAACAGATTACTATTAGCATTAAAACAGAACCTACTTAATTTCTGTGACTATTACTAGTCCCTTTGTGAACACATAACATTTTACTGAAGGACATTATTGCCTTTGTCTGAGTGTTTATGATTTCACACATACCTTGTTTGGCCAGTGTTGCAATGCAACACTGAGGAGAGTCCCAAAGGCCCTGGCAGCCTGCTCAATAGTGCGACTTGAGGTCATGTTGTTCCCTGGAGCAAGCAGGCACACTGCATCTGGAGTACGTGGAGTATCACCAAGATGGGAGATCTCCAAACGCAACGCTCTTGCATCTCCTCCAGGTGTGGCCATAAAACCAAAGGACAGCCGACCCTCTGGCATGTTCACAACTCCATCAGCAAAAGATCTGAGATGTGAATCGCCAACAACGAACACAAACTACATAAAGAGAACACAAATCAAACATGTTACTACATAAGGGAAAAGACAAATCAAACATGTTAATAAATACGCTAATGAATGTTGTTACAACACCAAGTGATGTAACAACCTTGCATGTATCTAATTATGTCGTATGACATGCTATACAGTACATAACATAGTATTAGATGCTATAGACTACATAAGGAACTTTTGCATACATCATCTCTTTCTCATTGGCGTGACAATTGTCAGGAAACACAGTCTTGTGCTGATGCCCACTGATGTCTGACACAGGCCATTGACGGACTTTATGACGTGAGCCACACCCTGCCATGGCTTAACAGGAAGAACTACATTAACTTGATGCCACATAACAAAAACATAGCATTACTGCTGCTACCTGTTGTTTGCACATCAAAGTCATTCACACATGGTACAATGTTACATGTTCACACTGTGATGATGTGTTTGCCATGAACATGAAGGCCACTTAGTCCTTCCATTCATCTGATAATGTGCATTACAGCTTTTTTTAAAATAAAGAGCAAACAACAACTTTCACCACTTAGCGCACATGCCAAATCTGCCCAATCCTTGGCCATTTAGGGGGTACCCTATTTAAAGCTTTGTAACCCCAGATGTGAAGACCACAGACACTTGAAAAATGGCGTAAATGAAGGAAGACGTTTGTACCATTTACAATACTAGCTTAGATTACTTTATATTCATAATTTTTAACGGAATAAAGTGCCACAAATGCAACTGTCTAGGCAAAAAATCTGTTTTTAGTCTACAAAGAAATACTGGGAGATTGCATATATGCAGCAGGTTAAAGTATACCAAAAACTTATTGATCACAAGTTCATAAAATGTAAAGGGATATGTAGAATTACTACAGGGTTGGGTCCGTTTCCGGTTTTGCCCGTCTGGTCCGATGTAGGAGCTTAAACTGGTTTGATTTCATGCAAACCGACTGAACCGGCATTTGTCATTATGAGACGTTTTGGCAAATGAAAAAGTAGACTACATGAGCAACCTGTGCCGATGGTCGCTAAATGGAACTTGTATTGCATTAGTAATAAGCAATATGACAACGTCATTAACGTAATATTATGTTTGTTTATAAACAGAGCCACTAGTGTCTGAGTGCAAAAAAACATTGACAGGCTGTGTGAAATTTAGTGCCGAGGCCGGCAACAAGGAGATCAAGTTTTATTATACAACAGGTTGGCTAAATACTCAATTCTGATTGGTCCAAGGGTGGGCATTATTTCTCAGTAAAGGGACAGCTCGGCCTTTTAACAGAAAATCAATGCGCTACAAAATCCAGCATTCTAAATGTTTTAAACAGCAACATTATCGCTACTCATGGCTACAGACGCATTTTCATGCGTATGTTTGTGAACAATTGCGTTTATAGTTTTCAATACAATTCAATAGTTAGCTAGCTAGCTAGCCGGAATAACAAGCATGTTGTGAGACTATTCTGACCTAAAACCAAAAAGAATTTTAATATTGGCTACCTGGCGCGAACCTATCATAAAGCTAGCTGGCATTCAAAACCCGTTTCAGAGGGTCTTAGAAAAACACTATGTCTACACTGCGTGACCACACCATTTAAAAAAGCAAGGCAGTGCTAATTTGATTGACTTATGGTTTCATGCAGTTTTATTAAATAATGTAATGACAAAAATTACCAAAATTGGTGCTAATTGTATGGTATAAAACGAGAAGGAAGTATTCTTTCTTGATAGAATCATTGTTTTCATAGAATTAACGACCAGAGGTTTTTGGTTAACAACGGTGGAAATAGAAATTCCAACTAGAGTTTTGCTTGACAACGGTAAAGCCGCTACACTCTCATTCATGTGCTCTTATTATGTTCCACTCGGGAGCGGCTGAGTCACGTGCCTAGTGGCAAAATTCGGTATTACCGGTCCGATCCGGTATTTGGCTTAATAGCAAAGCGCTTTGAAAATTTTTACATTTTACATTTTTCCAAGCCTAATTACTACACATCTCATATGCAAAAACTAAGCAGTGTACCCAGGGTCTCCAAATCTACCCAAAATGTCTGAATTATGCATCGCTGCAACCTAAATCACAACAAATTCCCAGATTTCACTACAAATCAACTTTACTGAAGGAACTCACTGTGCATAATTTTCAAGTGGTAATTACAAGCTTTCTGTCGGTACAGTGGTCTAAAATAGCTAGGGGTCCAGAAACAAATCCAAAATCAAAACAAATCTAAAGAAAATTGTCGGTTACCTATAAAAAGACCTATTCTAAAAGGAAAATTACACGTTATACATCGTTAAAAAGCCTATGCTGTCACCCAGTGAAGAAATGAATTGTCAGTTATCCAGACTACTAAAAAATGGGGATAACACCGTAAAGAACATTAAGCACAGCTATTTTGGAAGGTACCCAGAATATATATATATATATATATATATATATATATATATATATATATATATATATATATATATATATATATATATACTATCTTTTCTTCAACATCATTCCGATACTTTTATTTGTTGCATTGATAGGGAACGCATAAGATTGTGGAAAGCAATGCACGCGCATTTACGCAGATACCTTTCACTTTTTTATTTTACATCTACCAGTATGCTTTCGTTATACTTTTCTGAATAGCAGCTATCTATATCTCGGGTTTTCCCCACATTTCATTCGCTTACAGCTTAGCAGAGCATGCACATTCACAGACAGAGATCATGTCCAAAATCTCTCCAGAAAGTAATATAACGCTTTTTGTCCATTGTAAAGCATTTAAATGAGCCCCTCATGAAGGCTTAAGATGGAACATTGCTATCAGATTTTAAAATAATTCAAAAAATATTGTTACACAATGCTCTACAGTACCTAAATGTGTAATCATTCAGTCTTGTATGTATTTGTGTACTCTGTACTCTCGTATGTTTTCTTGTATGGGGATGCGACGATATGAAAACTATTTTCAACCGTCCACCACGTTTTGGCAATGTTCCAACACACTCCTCATCACTGTTGTAGGTGTCACAAAAACTATTACATTACTAATAACTAACGCTTACCTTGTCTGAAATACTAACGCTTACAGTGTGAAATATCCATATTATGCAATACCACTAACCTATTTAAAGACACTCAAGTGAATGTAATGACAAGCTAATTTTCGGTTACGCTCACATATAAAACGCTAGTCCAAAAGCAAAATCAGACATGTTATACATCGTTAGAAAGCTTATACTCTCACCTACGGAATAAAAACAACAGGTGTGGTATTACGCACAGCTATTTTTGAAGGTACCCAGACATCACAGATGTGCGTATATTTTGCAAACGGATTGTCCAAGACAATATATTAGACCACACAGAATCAAAAGGGACATCTTTATGCGTAAAACCAATGGTAAGGTTGTATATGCATACAGTATTTAGTCGCAGATATCGACTGTAGAATTACATGGTATGATTTCGTAAAACGTTGGTTAAATTTACATGAATTATTGTGATCTCAAGATCGCGATTTCCTGGAGGGACTTTTGCGTTGTGATTTGGTCCGGTAGGTGCTGACCATACAGCAACCGGTGCCATTAAGGTACCCGTTTTCGGTACCCGACCATATTTATAAGTGATAAGACTTGTATCTGAACAGATTTGCCCTGACAAGAACAACAAACATGATGTAACAGGCCAATATACAGATTGTAACAGTTTTATATAGCCTCTCAAACACATTCATTATGTTTTTATGCGAACATTCACTTTGATGTCATGACATCCGAGGCGACTGAATGCATTCACATTGCACAAATAACTGTTAACAACAGTTATAGCACTTTTTGGTAATTTGTATTTGTTCTAATACTGTAGCTCATTCTTCTGCCTAGTTGGCTTTGCAGAGGTTAGCTCAGAATAGTGTTCACTGTGTGAACTAAACTGTGTTCTTGGCTAGAAATAGCTGTACGAAATAAGTAAGTAAGTATTCTATCTTATTGAACCTGTGTTTTGTAGTTGTCCATGACCATGAAATGCACTTTTTGCAGCGTACGCCAAATAAATGTAATGCAATGTAATATAGCAGAAAACATGCACACGTCATAAAGATTTTGTTGTTGAATTGATTAATTCGACTCTCATCGTCATTTCCATATAATCGCAAAATGACAAGAATAAATACAATGAAAACGCGGACCTGTGTGAAATTTTTAACTAATATTGCAGTGCTACACCCACCGTTTGCTTTCATCTATTTTAGGTTCCTTCAAACTTACTACTAGCGGAGCAGCTAAATACTCGAGTGCAATAAAATTATGGCACTTTGCAAAAGCAAAATGGGCGATTTCACCCTGACAAAAGTGCGGAAGGCGATTTTTCCCTGTTTGATTTTACTGCATATCCAAAGTAAATTACGCAGAACTACCACATACCTCACATAACTGTGTCAAACGTTTTGGGGCTAAGAAACTAAATCCGGATGGAAATATTCAGCAACCGAATTAAAGCGCTTGCATGTTTTGGTACATAATATGCTGTCCGAGCACGAATGCTTAATATTTTATAAAAACAGACTTGATGCTAAAGCAAGAAAAGAACAGAAGAGCATACATGTTATAATCCTCAATCTTAATTTCTCATCTGTTCCAAGAAGTTGGCAGGCTATAACCAAAAGTAGGCTACTGCGCGACATAACATAAAAGTTTGAATTGAAGTTATTGTTATGAAAATAATAAATCACAGCTGCAGATTTTTCCTCGACCAATGAGAAATGTTCAGCGCTGCTAGGCCCACCGCCAGTTTCTGTACTTTTGGAAAGTACTACCCGCCGAGCAGGGACATTTTTGGGGGTAAAATAATTTAGACCCTGGTGCTGCGGTGGAAATGCACTGAGATCCTAAAAAGGTTCCTAGTTTCTGCGGCAGAAACGTGGCTAAAGTCAGCACTTTGAACCGCGTACTGAAAGGTGGATTACACTGTTGGGCGCAGTATATTTATTCGCCTCCGGGCGGCGGTGTAATGATACGTGTGGACGGGGCCTAGCAGCCAAGTTAACGTTAACCGACTATTTTTTTATGATCTGAAGGAGTACATTAGCAAACGGTGCAAAAGTAGCTGCATAAACAGTTGAGTACAGTAAGTTTTAGCACATTCGTTGCAAAACACGTAGCCAAGGTAGGAAGCTATTCGCCAAACAATGAAAACGAGAAACTTACCCCAGGCCTGGTTTGTCAACGCTGGTCTTCAATTAAAACTGTGGTCGTTCGTTAAGGTGTCGATTCCAATTGCCTTACTAAACAAATGTTTTAATATAAATTTGACTACCAACGTTTATTATTAATTCAACGATGAGAGATATAATGGTTTCACAAGGAATACTACCTCAAACGAAGGCGCTTGCTAAGTAGCTACCCAAAAGTGAAATGGCAGGCAGGGAGCCTGTGGGGTTTTATCGACGCTGAGAATGCTGGGATTTTTCCCAGAAGCCACTGACTTTCAAACTAGGAAAAGGTAGAAGCTAATTGTAGAAATGTTCACGCATATCGGATAGATAAATCGTCTCCATTCCACTCATAGCTACCTAGCTATGGCATGTCCTCACCTCTGCAACGTTCTTTGTTGTCGTCCGTGTGTCCATAAATCTGTACTAGCTCATTCAATACACGTTTGTAAATATATTCATATTCTTGTGTTTTTATCTGCAGGCCTATGTATTTTGTGCTATGTATGTCCCTATGTGCCCCCCCATCCCGCACCGTTTGGTGAAGCCGAAGCACTCCTTTCGTGTACATATGTCTGCACATTGTGTTAATGATAATAAAATTGCATTTGTCCCGCATTTATTTTGAATCGATGAGTCTGTTCTCAAAACTGTGTAAATGTCTGATGTTTTTTCTCAGAGTACGGATTTAACATAACTGGACGCCCAAATGTATTCACTCCCATTTCTCCCCTTTTGAGACGCGCTAGCAATTAAAAATGCTAAGCGATGGCAAAACCTATAGCCTAACTATGTGAAGCTATTATATAGTTTATGCTACTGCATACTATCTTTTCTTCAAAATCATTCCGATACTTTTATTTCTTGCATTCATGGGGAAGGCATACGTTTGAGGAAAGCAATGATTTATTTACGCAGATACCCGCCGTTGCTTTTCACATTATTTTACATCTACCAGTATGCTTTGGTTATACTTATCTGAGTAGTAGCCGCCTATATCTCGGTTTTCCCCCCACATATGATTCATGCAGATAACACAGAAGCGTGAGATACGCTTATATCCACCGACATTGTGCGCATGAGAACTACAGTCTCTTGATGTGTGAATGTGTGAACGTTTCCAGCCTATTTGTTGTTGCGTAGTAAGTGTGGCTGCTTGTCTCTGAGAATAATGTGAGGACAAGCATTGGATTGTTCATCCTGCGTCCTATGTATATTGGCCCTGTTGTTTTAAACACATATGAATGGAGCCATTGGCCTCCTCCTCCTCATCTTCATCATCACACTATTGTCAATATAAGTAGGCGCTTTTCATGCAAAGTGGTTATCATTGCATGTGAATGCATGAAGGCGCCAGATCTCCGCTCCACAGGACAGCCATTCACACGTCTGGCTTCTCCGGAGGACAGGCATTCACACGTCTGGGTACCACCGCCCAGTGGCGCGCTGCGTAACTATCAACCTATTGTATAGTCTATGATGCTGCATACCATCTTTTCTTCAACATCATTCCGATACTTTTATTTGTTGGATTGATAAGTTTGTAGAAGGCAATACAGGATCATTGACGGAGACACCCGACATTGCCTTTCACTTTACTCAGTGGCTGTCATTCTGTTAGACCGCTTATACTCACTCTGTTTATACTGTACGTCCTCTCAATTTTCTTCATACTGTATATACCTTTCCTTTTCATACCTTTCATTTTCTATATAGGCTATATATATAATACATATGTCCATACGCTGCATTGGACTTTACTGCTTCTTTTGCACTTCAGGTGACATGCTAACTGCATTTCATTCTCCCAGAAGTTGTACTGTTCGCAATGACAATAAAGCCGAATATAATGTAATGATGCTGGCCACAGTGCTCTCCTGTCTGACTGAGGATAACAGATATGAAACGCTGTTTGCGCGTCATCCAAAAACGGTTAAATAGCCTAACTATGAAGCTATCATATAGTCTATGCTGCTGCATACTATCTTTTCTTAAACATCATTCCGATACTTTTATTTGTTGCATTGATAGGGAACGCATAAGTTTGTGGAAAGCAATGCACGCGCATTTACGCAGATACCTTTCACTTTTTTATTTTACATCTACCAGTGTGCTTTCGTTATACTTTTCTGAGTAGCAGCTGTCTATATCTCGCGGTTTCCCCACATTTCATCCGCTTACAGCTTAGCAGAGCATGCACATTCACAGACAGAGATCATGTCCAAAATCTCTCCAGAAAGTAATATAACGCTTTTTGTCCATTGTAAAGCATTTAAATGAGCCCCTCATGAAGGCTTAAGATGGAACATTGCTATCAGATTTTAAAATAATTCAAAAAATATTGTCACACAATGCTCTACAGTACCTAAATGTGTAATCATTCAGTCTTGTATGTATTTGTGTACTCTGTACTCTCGTATGTTTTCTTGTATGGGGATGCGACGACATGAAAACTATTTTCAACCGTCCACCACGTTTTGGCAATGTTCCAACACACTTCTCATCACTGTTGTAGGCGTCACAAAAACTATTACATTACTAATAACTAACGCTTACCTTGTCTGAAATACTGACGCTTACAGTGTGAAATATCCATATTATGCAATACCACTAACCTATTTAAAGACACTCAAGTGAATGTAATGAAAAGCTAATTTTCGGTTACGCTCACATATAAAACGCTAGTCCAAAAGCAAAATCAGACATGTTATACATCGTTAGAAAGCTTATACTGTCACCTACGGAATAAAAACGGCGACAACGCCGTAAACAACAGGTGTGGTATTACGCACAGCTATTTTTGAAGGTACCCAGGCATCACAGATGTGCGTATATTTCAAACGGATTGTCCAAGACAATATATGACCACTCAGTTTCAAAAGGGACACCTCTACGCGTAAAACCAACGGTAAGGTTTTATATGTATTCTATATATATATAACAAGTCAAATACTGCGACAACGAAATGCAGTATATATATAGAGAGAGAATAATAATAATAATAATAATAATAATAATCCTAACAGATACAATAGGGTTCCACCAGCTTCGCTGCTTGGACCCCTAAATATCAACTCGACAACCCTGCTAGCATGCGTGCTGTGCGAAGAATACCTTATTATTTATTTAGACATTGGCAGACTACAGCATTTGCGTCTTTTGTTTATATTCAAGAGTAATTGCAGGGAGAAACTGCAGCTGTAGACACAAGACAGTTTGTTATATTATGGTAGCAACGGAATGAAGCGGACTACATATATAGGCTATATTTACCGTCATTGTTTTATTATACCAGCGTGCTTTCGTGCGTTTGCAGAGAAACTCAATTACTATCAATAAAAATGGTTTAGCTATCTCTCAGCATAATGACGAAAATAATTTTCAACCGTCCACCTCGTGTTAGCGACGTTCCAACACTGTCGTCGTCACTGTTCCATGGGTCACAAAAACTATTACACTAACGCTTGCATTGCAGTGTGAAATATCCGCATTATATAATGCCACTAACCTATTTAAAGACACTCAATTTCAAAAATAACGTATATAACCGAAATATTTTGAGCAGTAATACTTACATAGCAACATGACATTTTATCTGTGTTTAGTAGTATAGAGACAGAAAATCAATGACAAAGTCCTATCCGCTTCTGTTTTGCGTCAGAAAACGATGTCAGATAGGTCTATCAGCAAAGAAATGGCTTGGCTATGCCCCGAAGTCCTCAATAATAATAGTACTCTCCAAGAAATTATGAAATTCGTTGACAACGTTTCGTTAGGTGCATCGTCTTTAATGCTACGCCACAGTGAATGCGCAAGTGAATGCGAGAAGAAAATATTCAGTTACGCTGAACTATAAAACGCTATTGCAAATGCAAAATCAGACATGTTATACATCGTTAGAAAGCTTATTCTCTCATCTACTGAATAAATGAACTGTCAATCAAGCCAAATTGTACTAAATACGGCGACAACGCCGTAAGCAACAGGAATCACAAACGGATTGTCCAAGACAATATATGACCACTCAGTCGCAAAAGGGACATCTCTACGCGTAAAACCAATGATAAGATTGTATATTTATTCAATGTTTAGTCCCAGATATTGACTGTAATATGAGATGGTATAATTAAAAAAAAACTTTGTCTCGTTATTTCGTTATTCAGTAAGCAGCGTTTTCACTGCTGTATTGGCATATTTTAGGGCAAATGTCGGGTTTATCTTGTTGTTACGGATTATTCGCCTACATTACATTACAGGCATTTGGCAGACGCTCATACCCAGAGCGACGTACAACAAAGTGTCTAACCATAACCAGGAACAAGTGTGTTGAAAACCCTAGAGGGCAGTATCCTACCGTTCCAAGTGCCCCAAGACCGTCCCCTCACTGATAAAAAAACTAACCCTACGGTGTCGGATTACTTGCGTCGCCATGGATGTCGCTTGCCGTAAAGAAGTTTACTAGATGTCGTAATCGTTTGGATTTGGAGCCACAGCTCTTCCGCACCCCACCTAATAAAAAAGTCCAAATGCCAGGCAAACAATATGGCGGACATATGTAGCCCCAATTGCAAAGTTGTAGAGCACATTCACATGCGTCGGTCTATGAAGTTTTGTGTTGATCTGACTTACGGTGTGGGAGTTATGACCTTTTAGGCAAAACCCTTTGTTATAGCGCCACCATCTGGCCGACATAGGTGATTTTTAGTGCCTGAGTAGTGGGGGGCCATAGGAACCCACCTGCCAAATTTGGTTGCTCTAGGACTTATGGTTGCTGAGCCTCAGACATTTTAGCAGAGAAAGCTTCCACGCCCCAACGTAAAAGTTAAAATGGCGGGCAAACAATATGGCGGACATGGGTGGTGCCAATGGCAAAGTTGTAGAGCACGTTCAGATGCATAGGTCGATGAAGTTTTGTGTTGATCTAACGTATGGTGTGGGAGTTATGGCCTTTTACGCAAAACCCTTTGTTATAGCGCCACCATCTGGCCGACATAGGTGATTTTTAGTGCCTGAGTAGTGGGGGGCCATAGGAACCCACCTGCCAAATTTGGTTGCTCTACGACTTATGGTTGCTGAGCCTCAGACACTTTTAGCGGAGAAAAATAATAAGAATAATAATAATAATAATCCTAACAAAAACAATAGGGTTCCACCAGCTTCGCTGCTTGGACCCCTAATAATCCTAACAGATACAATAGGGTTCCACCAGCTTCGCTGCTTGGACCCCTAATTAAAGCCGCAAGCGGCGTTGGGAGGGGTCCAAGCATTGGCACCATCGCGCCCCCTACGGACCGATTTTAAAATGGCTTTTTCCTCATGATCATATGCCTTCATCCAACATATCCCCTGAATATCATGATGATTGTATAAAATATTGATGACTTATGGCCAATTTTGTGCTAAGAGACGCTGTCGGATGACTTAGCTGCATCGCCATGGATGTGTCCTGGCCGCTTCCCGTGAAGGCCTTTACTATGTCGTAACACTTAGATGGCATGCCATAACGCACATATGGCCTGGCGTGTTTGTACAGCTGCAGCGCTTCCATGCTGTAACAAAAAAAGGCATCACACTAGTGTTGTCAGGATACCAAAATTTTGACTTTGATACCGATACCAAGTTTAGTATCACAATAATTAATACTGAAACGATACTGATTCAATACTCGGTACCTAACGATACTGAAATTACCTTAATAGATCAGAAACTCAATGTCCACAAGGGTTGACCTCATTTTCAAATTCACGGATTATTAAAAACCTGGTTTATTAACAACCTTTGAGTTGAAGCCTGTTCAACATATCAATAAGCATAGGCCTATAGTGTTACAACACTAAACAACAGAGAAATATATCAAATATATTTCAAAAATTAAACAGTTGTAAACTAAATAATCTTTAAAACAGGTTTTTCACCTTTAAATAGATTTAAAAACTGCATATTTAAATAACAATATAGCATCTATCTATAATAAAATATTTGCAAATTGGAACACCTATTGCTACTGACGTGAACTGGGTGAAAGCTTGCGCTGTATCAAGAAGCTGAGCGCACAAGCGCAAGTCACCTCATTTGGCAACCATAGTTGCTACTGTAGTGGAAATTTTTTGAGACTCCCCATGATTGTGATGACGTCACATGTTAAAGTTAGGGTGTTCCCATCAAGGTTGGGCCAGATGTATCCTCCTAATTATCAGTAGTTATAGATAAGTTTCATGCTTGTGACGACTTCAATATGCGTCATGATAACGTAAGCATCTACTCATATAATCAAAACAGTAGCCCTATCAGTAGTTATAGATAAGTTTTCATGCTTGTGACGACTTCAATGTGCGTCATGATAACGTAAGCATCTACTCATATAATCAAAACAGTAGCCCTATCAGTAGTTATAGATAAGCTTTTACGACTGTGACGACGTCACTATGCGTCATGATAACGTCATATAATCAAAACAGTAGCCTTAGAAATCTTACTATCAGTAGTTGTAGATAAGCTTTTGGAAACGCAAGAAACCACAGTATCAACTGTAGAAAAAGAGCATGAGAACGCAGTAGACTTAGAAATCATATATACATATTCACTCACTCAGCAGAAAAGAACTAGTCACTGAACAGATAAACACTAACTAGAAAACTAATATTTTACAGTGACCCATATGTAACTTGCACGCTTAATGAAAAATTACAGAAGGCTGAGACTTATATGCATACTGGAAACGTACAGAACAAGGAAAGTCTGTCTGGTGCCAACCAGGTCAGATAAGAGATGGTTAACATAAACATCATGTAGTGCCAAGAAGAACAGGTGTCTGGGACTTACGCAAATGCATAAGGGGTTATGGAGTTTGGGGAGTACATTTTGTGTATAAAAGGATTGTAAAACTGACAATCGAGGTTCAATTCGGCGGAATTGTTCCGGCTTTGTTGTGCACATGCACCGGTGCAAATAAAGTCTAAACCTTTCTGAAGAGCTTGCTGTTGTGCTGTCTTTTCCCTCGTGAAGTAGTTTTCTACAGATTGGCGATCGATTGGACTCAGAGAAGTTTGTCGTTTTCCTAGACCACGACATTTGGGGGCTCGTCCGGGATACGAAAGAGGAATCACTGAAGCTCCCGGCTCCTGGAGACAGAGGCAGAGGGTGATAGCCCCTGAAAAAGCTTGGCCAGCTTATCAAAAGGTAAGAGTATTTAACTACTTTAATTCGGACTGGGGCAACGTCCCCTCTGACCTCTTCTCCCTGACGCTGGGAGTGAAAGCCTCTCGTACAACAAACCCGGCAACTAACACCGAAAATTGAGGGGAAGGAAGCGGCGAGCTCTTCAGAAAAGTACGCCGCAGACCGTGAGTGAATTGTGTGTGGTGTGAGTGAATTGTGTGTGGTGTGAGTGAATTGTGTGTGGTATGAGTGAAAAGACGTCGTAAGAATTTTTTTATTTTTCAGAAAATTTTTGGGAAAAGTGTTGTTGGTTAGGAACAACATTGATAAAGCTGCTTATGCTTGAGTAGATGCTTATGCTGTGCGGAATTGTGTTGGAAACAGAATTGTTGAGTAGGAACAATTTTGGGAAAGGCCTATATTTGTTGCAAAAGTGAGAAAAACGGGAACTGGGAATTCAATATCCCTTTAGCGAAGTTTACACTGATGCAGGTGTGTGTGGCATTGAACGCCGTTGTTATATGTGGGGGCTCAGAGTCTTGGAAAGGCAGTAATTCCTGTAGTGGGTTGCATGCAAGAGCTCAGGTCCCGGGAATTGTCTTGGAAGAAGGCCTATTTTTTGTTGCAACAGTGTGGGTCACTGTTGCAGTTGTTTGTGTGGGGCTCAGAGTCTTGGAAAGGCAGTAATTCCTGTAGTGGGTTGCATGCAAGAGCTCAGGTTCCGGGAAATAAAGAGACGCTGTGCTTATGCTGTGATTAGATGCTTATGCTGCGGGGAAATAACGTTGGAACAGAGGGAAAAAATTTTTTTTTGAGTGTATGTGTGTGTGTGTACAACTAAAATAACGTTGTATTAGGGAACAGAGGAAAAACTTTTTGTGTGTGTGTGTACGTACAATTATAGAGTGTGTGGAAGAGAGAACGGCAAGAGTGTAGAAGAGATAAGAAGGGAGAAAATAAGTGTAGAAATCAAGGTCGTGGGGAGCCTTGGCTGGAAAAATAACGGTTAAATAATAAAGAAATAGAATAAAAGGCAGAAGCCTCGGTTGGGAATAAAGGTTAAATAGAGATAAAATATATTTAAGTATTAGAGTATCCTGTCCGGTCACCGTAAAATAATGGACAAAGAAGAGAAAACGCCAACTGAGATAATTACAGGAAAATATCCTAAGTGTGAACCGGAGATAAAGAAAATATCAGAAAAATGGACAAAAAGAACTAAAAAATTAGCGACAAAATGGCCAAAAGGGGGTACGTTTGATAGAGAAATATGCGATCAGATGGGAGGGGTAATAGCAAATTATAACCCAGAAGACAAGTCAGAAACAAGAAAGCTAAAAAGAGAACAGGAAAAAACAATTTTAGGATGGTTTAGGTCCGCTTCCCTAGAAAGAGATGTAGGATTAAAAAGGGATTGCAGTGAAATAATGACTCACCCTCCGTATGCCCCACAATCACCAAGACATGCGGTAATAAAAGAGAAAGACTTGTATCCAATATGCCCGGTAACATCTGCAGTGTATCCGGTAGTAAAGGGACAGGTTCAAATAAAAGGGTGGGTAGAACATGAGAAAGAAGAACAACTGGGGATAGAGAGAGCGCGGCTCGAGCAAGAAAAGGAAAAAATAGAAACAAGGGTAGCAGAGCTGAAGGGAGAATATAAAGAAGTGGAGGAATTAGAAGAACTGTTAAAAGAAAAATATAACCAGTATGATGAATACCATAGTAGGTTAATAAAAAAGGCAAAAGAGATAAGAGACACTGAGAAAAAACAGCGAGCGGCTAAAATAAGTGAAAAGCCTGAACAGGTGGGGTCAAAAAAAGACGGGGAAACACATAAAAGACGCGAAAATGCGGGGTGGGAAAACACAAAATGGGAAAAGTGTCCGTATAATACGTGGGCGGAGCTGAAGCCAAAAAGTACAGAGGGAACTGAATCCCGAGATAAGCATAAGCCAAGGTTAGCAAAAGGCACTGCAAATAAAAAACAAATCCCCCAGATAGAGTATAAACTAGAATATAGTAAAGGGGGGAGGAGTTCTCCCCAGCAGAAAAAAATGAGGCAAGCGATAGTGAAGCGAGCCAGGCAAGTAATAGCGAGGCAGAAGAGTCAAAGGGGGGAGAAGGGCCTGCACAGGTGGGGGGAGATTTAGCTGGGCGATATCAAAATGTAAGAAAAAGACCGCCAACCCGGCGTAATCCAGCAGCAGAAGGGTATAGCCATAATGCTCAGAACCCCACTACCATAGCACCATTATTGATTAGGGAAGGTGGTGTACCCCGATACATTCCCTGGTCCACCCAAGATATGTATAATGTAATAACCAATCTCCCTGAGTTGCAGAATGGGGCAGGCCACTGGATCAGGGTGCTGGAGGAGGAGACGACAGGCCGGCTCCTGGCTGTGGGTGACCTGAAGGCTCTCCTGGGGAAGGTTGTGGGGATGAAAACAATGCTGGACATATTTGAACAGGCTGGCTTTGACAAAAACCATGCGCAGTCTTCAGCAGTGGACGGTGGGCCGTTTGATAACGTGCGTGGGGCTGTTTGGGCTGCTCTACGAGCCCTGTATCCTGCACGACCGGACATAATGACCTTAACGGGGCCGCCGTTAAAAGAAAATGAACCACCAGCAGCATACATCCAAACGCAGTTGCGCAGGTGGAGAATGATGACTGAGAGGGATGTACAGGACGATCCCATAATGACCACTCTCTTCTGCAAAGCCATCCGGGAGGGGATGTCACAGGAAGTGGGGCGCCACCTCGATGAGGTGGTGGGGCTGAACACCATGGCACACAGAGAATTTGTTGAACATGTGGTGCACGCTGTAGAAAGGCAGCGGAAAGAGGGGGAAAAGCTGGAAGATCAAACAAAAGACATTCAAAGAAAGCTACTGCAGTTGCAGCTGGAGGAGCTGAAGGTCAAAGAAAAAAAGGGGCTGGATAAAGAGAAAGAGGCGAAAAAAGTGGCATCTGTGAAAATACAGAATATGGACAACGGGTTCTTTGACTTCGAGGCCGCCCCCACGCCTGAACCATGGAGTGGCCTGACGGTACCCCAGCCGACGGTGGTCTACAACTTCTCCGGCATCCCTCCCCCGGTGGTCCTGCAAGGTAATATGAAAGGGGGAGGGCCAGGGAATGGGGGTCAAGACACCCAGTGGAGAGGGAAGCAGAATCAGAATAATAACATGCAAAATAGAAATTGGAACCAACAAGGTTTTCCTAATCAACAGAGACAGGGCCCCATAGTTTGCTATAGATGTGATCAGGAGGGGCACGTAAAAAGAGTGTGTCCAAACGCTCAAGGGATGTACCCAGGTAACCAGGGGACCTGGGTACCTAATCAGCCTCAGCAATCGCAGGGTTACCCCAACTTGACCCCACCTCCTCAGGCCAGGCCCCCAGATCAGAGTGGGGGACCTGTAAATTACCAAGGTGCCCAATAAGGGTGCCCAGAGAACCCAGGCGGAGTAGGGCAGCATGTAATGATAACAAACAGGCCAGAACAAGAACCAATAATAAATGTACAAATCGGAGGAAAAATTGTCCCCATGATGATAGACACTGGTGCAACATGCACATGCATTAGGAAAGAATATGCGTCACATCTGCCTATGTCGGGAGAAGTTATTAAAACAGTAGGGTTCTCGGGAAAAACAATGTTAAGCCCGACTACAAAACCGGTATTAATAAAAATAGGCGCAAAAGAAGCAAAATTAGAGATAGTAGTATGCAAAAATACCCCCATAAGCCTTCTAGGAAGAGATGCAATTCTGGCCTTGGGACTAAAATTAAATTGTGAAGGAGGGGGCATAGATTTAACAGGAATGTACTATGTGGGAAGTGGAAATCTCCACAAGGCAAATGTATATTGGGTAGGGGATATTGAGACACAAGTAGAAGACCAAGTGTGGAGCACTTGGCAAAAATATGTTGAGGCGCAGATCCCACAGGCAACTGAGCCAGAATATGATTTACATTGTACAATGAAGTTTGATCCCTACCAGGATTCAGATCTAGAAAGAGAGTGGAGTGAGGGGAAAGGAGAAAGACAGTATTTGGTGTCATCTGCGCTCCTGATAGGTCAGGAAGGAGCAGCGTTAAACATAGCAAGGACCCCGTGGATTGAGCAGTGGTTTCAGGAAGAACATGCGGCCCCACACATAACGTTAAAAGTCAATCCAGGGTACCAAGCTAAGGACTTAGGTCCTATGGTAAAGAGAGCAGAAGAGCTCCAATTCGGGCCAACAGAAAGTTCTTTAATTTGGTGCACAGCAGATAAAAAAATGATCAAAATTATGATAAGTGCTCAGATGTGGGGAAAGCCCCAACTGGTGAGGGTACCGTGGGAAGAGGGTACAAAACGGGAGAAATCTAGAGAAAATTTAGGCATGGAAGAACGTTTAAATCAATTACCAAGCCAACTATGGGCGCAACATGAAACGGAAATTGGTGACCCTGACATACAAGATTTGGACCTCAAAAAGTGTGGTGGTGGAATATGTTGATGACTTATTACTATGTGCAGACACAAAAGAGCAGTGCATGAGCGACAGCATGAAACCGCTGGAGAAACTGGCAAAGGGGGGACACAAGGTGTCCAGGAAGAAACTGCAGCTCTGCTCTCAGGAGGTGAAGTACTTGGGAAGAGTCATCACGGCTGGCGGTAAGAGAATGTCAAATAAACAGTGGAGACAATAATGAAAGTTCCGCAACCACAGACAGTGGGACAAATGATCACACTCTTAGAAATGACGGGTTTTAGCGTGGATTGGGTGGAAGGGTATTCTGAAAAAACGCAACCACAAAGAAAGATAATGAAGGAGGTTGGGCAAGAAGAACTGTCGAATAAAGGACGAGGGGGAAGTTGGCGGGAAAAAATAGGACTTGCAGTGGGGATAACAGTGATAGTGGTACTGGTGTTGCTGTTGTGTATCCTCCCTCTCTTGAGATCCTCTCCCCACAGGGCTATAGGCATCCAGTTGGTGTCGTAAGGTGACTAACACAGGAGTCAGGCGCCAGACGGTGATTCCAGGTTCCAGCGGACGGGATGCTGTCACATTCCAGGGAAACGGGGAGAGCGGAGGGACTGCGGGCGCTGACACCAGTCCAGGGAGCAACAGCACCAACAGTGCCCCTGCGGGTCCAGTACGAGAATCGCAAGCCGGCTTTCCAGTGGAGTGACGTGCAGACCGCGTACTCTGGTTGGAAGAAATACCAGGAGACCAGTGGAGTGACGTGCAGACCGCGTACTCTGGTTGGAAGAAATACCAGGAGCCCAGTGGAGTGACGTGCAGACCGCGTACTCTGGGTGGAAGATATACCAGGAGCCCACCAACCACGAGAACTGTGGCAAATCATCGTGCTACAAATCAACTTGTTAAAGAAAATTAAAGGAGTGTATGATAACTTTGTTGGGTCAGAAGGCCAATAAGAATACAGTGAGGGGAGTTATTCGGGGCCATATGTTTTGACCCCGAAAGGGGGGAATGTAGTGGAAATTTTTTGAGACTCCCCATGATTGTGATGACGTCACATGTTAAAGTTAGGGTGTTCCCATCAAGGTTGGGCCAGATGTATCCTCCTAATTATCAGTAGTTATAGATAAGTTTCATGCTTGTGACGACTTCAATATGCGTCATGATAACGTAAGCATCTACTCATATAATCAAAACAGTAGCCCTATCAGTAGTTATAGATAAGTTTTCATGCTTGTGACGACTTCAATGTGCGTCATGATAACGTAAGCATCTACTCATATAATCAAAACAGTAGCCCTATCAGTAGTTATAGATAAGCTTTTACGACTGTGACGACGTCACTATGCGTCATGATAACGTCATATAATCAAAACAGTAGCCTTAGAAATCTTACTATCAGTAGTTGTAGATAAGCTTTTGGAAACGCAAGAAACCACAGTATCAACTGTAGAAAAAGAGCATGAGAACGCAGTAGACTTAGAAATCATATATACATATTCACTCACTCAGCAGAAAAGAACTAGTCACTGAACAGATAAACACTAACTAGAAAACTAATATTTTACAGTGACCCATATGTAACTTGCACGCTTAATGAAAAATTACAGAAGGCTGAGACTTATATGCATACTGGAAACGTACAGAACAAGGAAAGTCTGTCTGGTGCCAACCAGGTCAGATAAGAGATGGTTAACATAAACATCATGTAGTGCCAAGAAGAACAGGTGTCTGGGACTTACGCAAATGCATAAGGGGTTATGGAGTTTGGGGAGTACATTTTGTGTATAAAAGGATTGTAAAACTGACAATCGAGGTTCAATTCGGCGGAATTGTTCCGGCTTTGTTGTGCACATGCACCGGTGCAAATAAAGTCTAAACCTTTCTGAAGAGCTTGCTGTTGTGCTGTCTTTTCCCTCGTGAAGTAGTTTTCTACAGATTGGCGATCGATTGGACTCAGAGAAGTTTGTCGTTTTCCTAGACCACGACACTACTGCCTTACAGCGAAGATTCTGACAAATTACACTTTTCATCCTCTCAATCAGTAATGCGGGAGACAATTTTCCCTTGCTTTTACATTTGACTCAAAACTACCGAACGTCGGAATATTCTAATACCGAACCGTTTCTTTTTTTGTTTTTTTTTTAAGTACCGAGAAAGTGCTGAAGTTTTGGCATACCGTGCAACACTACGTCAGAAACATATTCCAATCCATTGCTCAGCTTAGCAGAGAATGCACATTTCAGAGCGCCACAGAGACAGATAGAATAATAGCACATGAATGCACATTTCAAATAATAAATACGACATTGAGAAAAAACGGAAAAAAGACCTAATATCAACTCGCGATCTGCGTGCTGCGCGCAAAGTATCCTACCGTTTTATTTATTTACACATTGGCAGATACGAAACATTTTGGTTACGCTGACCTATAAAACGCTATTCCAAAAGCAAGATCAGACATGTTATACATCGTTAGAAAGCTTATACTCTCACCTACGGAATAAATGAATTGTCAATCAAGCCAAATTGTACTAAAAAGGGCGACAACGCCGTAAGCAACAGGTGTGGTATTACGCACAGCTATTATTGAAGATAGCCGACCCAGACGTGACAGATGCGCGTATATTTCGCAAACAGATTGTCCAAGACAATATATGACCACTCATTCGCAAAGGGACATCTCTACGCGTAAAACCAATGGTAAGATTGTATATTTATTCAATGTTTAGTCCCAGATATTGACTGTAGAATGACATGGCATAATTTAAAAAATAAAAATTTGCCTCGTTTATTTCGTCATTCAGTGAGCAGCGTTTTCACCGCTGTATTGGCATATTTTAGGGATAATGTCTGGTTTATCTTGTTGCTACGGAATATCACATCACATTACATTACAGGCATTTGGCAGACGCTCTTATCCAGAGCGACGTACAACAAAGTGTATAACCATAACCAGGAACAAGTGTGTCGAAAACCCTAGAGGGCAGTAGCCTACCGTTCCAAGTGCAGGGAACAACCGCATAGTTCAACTTGGACCCTGTAGGTTAAACTGGTTAACACTAACACAAACAAGAACAGCAACAACGCAGTCTATGCAAAAATACAAGCATTAGTTAAGACGAGTGCATTAACTAAGTCACCTACGAAACAGCTAACTAGTTACAACCCTAACCTTACAATAAATTTAGAGATTAAATTGAGAATACGATTTCTCTCAGCATAATGACGGATTTAAAGAGTAAACTAACTCACCCGTTATTGTCTTCAAATGGATCCATGTCAAAGAAAAGTAATGATTCATCCTCTTAAAGCTTTACCGTAGCGTATTATTTATTTAGACATTGGCAGAGTACAGTATAAATTGCGTCTTTTGTGAATATTCAATGTTAGAAATTGCAGCCAGAAACTGCAGCTGTAGACACAAGATAGTCTGTTATCTTATGGTAGCAACGGAACGAAGCGGACTATATATGTATTAGGCTACCGTCATTGTTTCATTATACCAGCGTGATTTCGCGCGTTTGCACAGAAACTCAGAACCTATCAATAAAATGGTTTAGCTATTTCTCAGCATAATGACAGATTCAAAGACTAAACGAACTCACCCGATACTGTCTTCAAATAATGTCTAGCACTGTCTTCCACTGCTTCCCCGACGTTCAGACCGTCCCCTCACTGATAAAAACTAGACCCTACGGTGTCGGATTACTTACGTCGCCATGGATGTCGCTTGCCGTAAAGAAGTTTACTAGATGTCGTAACCGTTTAGATTTGGAGCCACAGCTCATCCGCACCCCACCTAATAAAAACGGCCAAATGGCGGGCAAACCATATGGCGCACATAGGTGGTCCCAATAGTAAAGTTGTAGAGCACATTGAGATGCATCGGTCGATGAAGTTTTGTGTTGATCGGACTTACGGTGTGGCAGTTATAGCCTTTAGAAGTACGGTCCTTTGTTATAGCGCCACCATCTGGCCGACATAGGTGATTTTTAGTGCCTGTGTAGTGGGGGGCCATAGGGACCCACTTGCCAAATTTGGTAGCTCTAGGACTTATGGTTGCTGAGCCTCAGACATTTTAGCGGAGAAAACTTCCACGCCCCAACAAAGAAGTTAAAATGGCGGGCAAACAATATGGCGGACATAGGTGGTGCCAATGGCAAAGTTGTAGAGCACGTTCAGGTGCATCGGCCGATGAAGTTTTGTGTTGATCTAACATATGGTGTGGGAGTTATGGCCTATTACGCATTACCCTTTGTTATAGCGCCACCATCTGGCCGACATAAGTGATTTTTAGTGCCTGAGTAGTGGGGGGCCATAGGAACCCACCTGCCAAATTTGGTTGCTCCAGGACTTATGGTTGCTGAGCCTCAGACACTTTTAGCGGAGAAAAATAATAAGAATAATTAAAGCCGCAAGCGGCGTTGGGAGGGGTCCAAGCATTGGCACCATCGCGCCCCCTATGGAGCGATTTTAAAATGGCTTTGTTCTCATGATCATATGCCTTCACCCAACATATCTACTGAATATCATGATGATCGTATAAAATATTGATGACTTATGGCCAATTTTGTGCTAAGAGACGCTGTCGGATGACTTAGTTACGTCGCCATGGATATGTCCTGGCCACTTCCCGCGAAGGCCTTTACTATGTCGTAACACTTAGATGGCATGTCGTAACACTTAGATGGTCCGGCGTGTATGCACAGCTGCAGTGATTCTGTGCCGCAACTAAAAAAGGCGTCACACTAGTAATGTCACGATACCAAAATTTTGACTTTGATAGTGATACCCGGTTTAGTATTACGATACTCAATACTGAAATGATACTTGAAAAATAAACAATGTTAATTCGATACTCGGTACCTAACGATACTGAAATTACCTTAATAGATGAGAAATGTAATGTCCACAAGGGTTGACCTTATTTTCGAATTCATGGTTTATTAACTACCTGGTTCATTAACAACCTTTAAGTTGAAGCCTCTTCAACATATTAATATGCATAGGCCTATAGTGTTACAACACTGAACAATAGAAAAATATGTTAAATATATTTCAAAAATTAAACAGTTGTAAACTAAATATTTACAACAGGTCTTTCACCTTTAAATAGATTAAAAAACAGTATATTTTAATAAGAATACAGCATCTATATACAATAAAAAATTTCCAAATTGGAACACCTATTGCTACTGAAGTGAACTGAGTCAAAGCTTGCGCTGTATCAAGGAGCTGAGTTCAAGCACAAGTCACCTCACTTGGCAACCTTAGTTGCTACTGCCTTCTAGCGAAGATTCTGACAAATTACACTTTTCATCCTCTCAATCAGTAATGCGGGAGACAATTTTCCCTGGCTTTTACATTTGACTCAAAACTACCGAACGTCGGAATACTCTAATACCGAAGCGTTTCTTTTTTTTTTCTTTTTTTTTAAGTACCGAGAAAGTGCTGAAGTTTTGGTATACCGTGCCACACTACGTCAGACACATATTCCAATCCATTGCTCAGCTTAGCAGAGAATGCACATTTCAGAGCGCCACAGAGACAGATAGAATAATGACACATAAATGCACATTTCAAATAATAAATACGACATTGAGAAAAAACGGAAAAAAGACGTAATATCAACTCGCGATCTGCGTGCTGCGCGCAAAGGAGTCTACCGTTTTATTTATTTAGACATTGGCAGATAAGATAAATTTTGGTTACGCTGACCTATAAAACGCTATTCCAAAAGCAAAATCAGACATGTTATACATCGTTAGAAAGCTTATACTCTCACCTACTGAATAAATGAATTGTCAATCAAGCCAAATTGCACTAAAAAGGGCGACAACGCCGTAAGCAACTGGTGTGGTATTACGCACAGCTGTTATTGAAGATAGCCGACCCTGGCGTCACAGATGCGCGTATGTTTCGCAAACGGATTGTCCAAGACAATATATGACCACTCGTTCGCAAAAGGGACATCTCTACGCGTAAAACCAGTGGTAAGATTGTATATTTATTCGATGTTTAGTCCCAGATATTGAATGTAGAATGACATGGCATAATTTTAAAAAACTTTGTCTCGTTTATTTCCTTATTCAGTGAGCAGCGTTTTCACTGCTATATTGGCATATTTTAGGGCTAACGTCGGGTTTATCTTGTTGCTACGGAATATTACATTACATTCCATTACAATACAGGCATTTGGCAGACGCTCTTATCCAGAGTGACGTACAACAATAACCAGGAACAAGTGTGTCGAAACCCCTAGAGAGAAATGCCGTTCCAAGTGCAGGGAACAACCGTTAGTTCAACTTGGACCCTGTAGGTTAAACTGATTAACACTAACACAAACAAGAACAGCAACAACGCAGTCTATGCAAAAATACAAGCAATAGTTAAGACGAGTGCATTAACTAAGTCACCAACGAAACAGCTAACTAGTTACAACCCTAAGCTTACAGTCAATTTAGAGATTAAATTGAGAAAACAATTTCTCTCAGCATAATGACGGATTTAAAGACTAAACGAACTCACCCGATATTGTCTTCAAATGGACCGTATTATTTATTTAGACATTGGCAGACAACAGCATAAATTGCGTCTTTTGTTTATATCCAATATTAGAAATTGCAGCGAGAAACTGCAGCTGTAGACACAAGATAGTTTGTTATGTTATGGTAGCAACGGCACGAAGCGGACTATATGCATTACCGTCACTGTTTCATTGGACCAGCGTGTTTTCGTGCGTTTGCACAGAAACTCAGAACCTATCAATAAAATGGTTTAGCTATTTCTCAGCATAATGACAGATTCAAAGACTAAACGAATTCACCCGATACTGTCTTCAAATAATGTCTGGCACTGTCTTCCACTGCTTCCCCGACGTTCAGACCGTCCCCTCACTGATAAAAACTAGACCCTACGGTGTCGGATTACTTGCGTCGCCATGGATGTCGCTTGCCGTAAAGAAGTTTACTAGATGTCGTAATCGTTTAGATTTGGAGCCACAGCTCTTCCGCACCCCACCTAATAAAAAAGTCCAAATGGCAGGCAAACAATATGGCGGAGATATGTAGCCCCAACAGCAAAGTTGTAGAGCACATTCACATGCGTCGGCCTATGAAGTTTTGTGTTGATCTGATTTACGGTGTGGGAGTTATGACCTTTTAGGCAAAATCCTTTGTTATAGCGCCACCATCTGGCCGACATAGGTGATTTTTAGTGCCTGAGTAGTGGGGGGCCATAGGAACCCACCTGCCAAATTTGGTTGCTCTAGGACTTAAGGTTGCTGAGCCTCAGACATTTTAGCAGAGAAAGCTTCCACGCCCCAACGTAAAAGTTAAAATGGCGGGCAAACAATATGGCGGACATGGGTGGTGCCAATGGCAAAGTTGTAGAGCACGTTCAGATGCATAGGTCGATGAAGTTTTGTGTTGATCTAACTTATGGTGTGGGAGTTATGGCCTTTTATGCAAAACCCTTTGTTATAGCGCCACCATCTGGCCGACATAGGTGACTTTTAGTGCCTGAGTAGTGGGGGGCCATAGGAACCCACCTGCCAAATTTGGTTGCTCTACGACTTATGGTTGCTGAGCCTCAGACACTTTTAGCGGAGAAAAATAATAAGAATAATAATAATAATTAAAGCCGCAAGCGGCGTTGGGAGGGGTCCAAGCATTGGCACCATCGCGCCCCCTACGGAGCGATTTTAAAATGGCTTTTTCCTCATGATCATATGCCTTCATCCAACATATCTCCTGAATATCATGATGATCGTATAAAATATTGATGACTTATGGCCAATTTTGTGCTAAGAGACGCTGTCGGATGACTTAGTTGCATCGCCATGGATGTGTCCTGGCCGCTTCCCGTGAAGGCCTTTACTATGTCGTAACACTTAGATGGCATGTCGTAACGCACATATGGCCTGGCGAGTTTGTACAGCTGCAGCGCTTCCATGCTGTAACAAAAAAAGGCATCACACTAGTGTTGTCACGATACCAAAATTTTGACTTTGATACCGATACCAAGTTTAGTATCACAATAATTAATACTGAAACGATACTGATTCAATACTCGGTACCTAACGATAGTGAAATTGCCTTAATAGATCAGAAACTCAATGTCCACAAGGGTTGACCTCATTTTCGAATTCATGGATTATTAAAAACCTGGTTTATTAACAACCTTTGAGTTGAAGCCTGTTCAACATATCAATAAGCATAGGCCTATAGTGTTACAACACTGAACAACAGAGAAATATATCAAATATATTTCAAAAAGTAAACAGTTGTAAACTAAATAATCTTTAAAACAGGTTTTTCACCTTTAAATAGATTTTAAAACTGCATATTTAAATAACAATACAGCATCTATCTATAATAAAATATTTGCAAATTGGAACACCTATTGCTACTGACGTGAACTGAGTGAAAGCTTGCGCTGTATCAAGAAGCTGAGTGCACAAGCGCAAGTCACCTCACTTGGCAACCATAGTTGCTACTGCCTTACAGCGAAGATTCTGACAAATTACACTTTTCATCCTCTCAATCAGTAATGCGGGAGACAATTTTCCCTTGCTTTTACATTTGACTCAAAACTACCGAACTTCGGAATATTCTAATACCGAACCGTTTCTTTTTTTTTTTTTAAGTACCGAGAAAGTGGTGAAGTTTTGGTATACCGTGCAACACTGCGTCAGACACATATTCCAATCCATTGCTCAGCTTAGCAGAGAATGCACATTTCAGAGTGCCACAGAGACAGATAGAATAATAACACATGAATGCACATTTAAAATAATAAGTACGACATTGAGAAAAAACGGAAAAAAAGACGTAATACCAACTCGTGATCTGCTTGCTGCGCGCAAAGTAGTCTACCGTTTTATTTATTTAGACATTGGCAGATAAGATAAATTTTGGTTACGCTGACCTATAAAACGCTATTCCAAAAGCAAAATCAGACATGTTATACATCGTTAGAAAGCTTATACTCTCACCTACTGAATAAATGAATTGTCAATCAAGCCAAATTGCACTAAAAAGGGCGACAACGCCGTAAGCAACAGGTGTGGTATTACGCACAGCTGTTATTGAAGATAGCCGACCCTGGCGTCACAGATGCGCGTATATTTCGCAAACGGATTGTCCAAGACAATATATGACCACTCATTCGCAAAAGGGACATCTCTACGCGTAAAACCAGTGGTAAGATTGTATATTTATTCGATGTTTAGTCCCAGATATTGAATGTAGAATGACATGGCATAATTTTAAAAAACTTTGTCTCGTTTATTTCCTTATTCAGTGAGCAGCGTTTTCACTGCTATATTGGCATATTTTAGGGCTAACGTCGGGTTTATCTTGTTGCTACGGAATATTACATTACATTCCATTACAATACAGGCATTTGGCATACGCTCTTATCCAGAGTGACGTACAACAAAGTGTATAACCATAACCAGGAACAAGTGTGTCGAAAACCCTAGAGAGAAATGCCGTTCCAAGTGCAGGGAACAACCGTTAGTTCAACTTGGACCCTGTAGGTTAAACTGATTAACACCAACACAAACAAGAACAGCAACAACGCAGTCTATGCAAAAATACAAGCAATAGTTAAGACGAGTGCATTAACTAAGTCACCAACGAAACAGCTAACTAGTTACAACCCTAAGCTTACAGTCAATTTAGAGATTAAATTGAGAAAACAATTTCTCTCAGCATAATGATTTAAAGACTAAACGAACTCACCCGATATTGTCTTCAAATGGACCGTATTATTTATTTAGACATTGGCAGACTACAGCATAAATTGCGTCTTTTGTTTATATTCAATATTAGAAATTGCAGCGAGAAACTGCAGCTGTAGACACAAGATAGTTTGTTATGTTATGGTAGCAACGGCACGAAGCGGACTATATGCATTACCGTCATTGTTTCATTGGACCAGCGTGTTTTCGCGCGTTTGCACAGAAACTCAGAACCTATCAATAAAATGGTTTAGCTATTTCTCAGCATAATGACAGATTCAAAGACTAAACGAACTCACCCGATACTGTCTTCAAATAATGTCTGGCACTGTCTTCCACTGCTCCCCCGACGTTCAGACCGTCCCCTCACTGATAAAAACTAGACCCTACGGTGTCGGATTACTTGCGTCGCCATGGATGTCGCTTGCCGTAAAGAAGTTTACTAGATGTCGTAATCGTTTAGATTTGGAGCCACAGCTCTTCCGCACCCCACCTAATAAAAAAGTCCAAATGGCAGGCAAACAATATGGCGGAGATATGTAGCCCCAACAGCAAAGTTGTAGAGCACATTCACGTGCGTCGGTCTATGAAGTTTTGTGTTGATCTGATTTACGGTGTGGGAGTTATGACCTTTTAGGCAAAATCCTTTGTTATAGCGCCACCATCTGGCCGACATAGGTGATTTTTAGTGCCTGAGTAGTGGGGGGCCATAGGAACCCACTTGCCAAATTTGGTTGCTCTAGGACTTAAGGTTGCTGAGCCTCAGACATTTTAGCAGAGAAAGCTTCCACGCCCCAACGTAAAAGTTAAAATGGCGGGCAAACAATATGGCGGACATGGGTGGTGCCAATGGCAAAGTTGTAGAGCACGTTCAGATGCATAGGTCGATGAAGTTTTGTGTTGATCTAACTTATGGTGTGAGAGTTATGGCCTTTTACGCCTAACCCTTTGTTATAGCGCCACCATCTGGCCGACATAGGTGATTTTTAGTGCCTGAGTAGTGGGGGGCCATAGGAACCCACCTGCCAAATTTGGTTGCTCTACGACTTATGGTTGCTGAGCCTCAGACACTTTTAGCGGAGAAAAATAATAAGAATAATAATAATAATTAAAGCCGCAAGCGGCGTTGGGAGGGGTCCAAGCATTGGCACCGTCGCGCCCCCAATGGAGCGATTTTAAAATGGCTTTTTCCTCGTGATCATATGCCTTCACCCAACATATCTACTGAATATCATGATGGTTGTATAAAATGTTGATGACTTATGGCCAATTTTGTGCGAAGAGACGCTGTCGGATGACTTAGTGGCGTCGCCATAGATGTGTCCTGGCCGCTTCCCGTGAAGGCCTTTACTATGTCGTAATGCTTAGATGGGATGTCATAATACTTAGATGGGATGTCGTAACGCACATATGACCTGGCGTGTTTGAACAGCTGCAGCACTTCCATGCTGTAACTAAAAAAAGGCGTCACACTAGTGTTGTCACTATACCGAAATTTTGACTTTGATACTGATACCAAGTTTAGTATCACGATAATTAATGCTGAAACGATACTGATTCAATACCCGGTACCTAACGATACTGAAATTACCCTAATAGATGAGAAACGTAATGTCCACAAGGGTTGACCTCATTTTCGAATTCACGGTTTATTAACAACCTGGTTCATTAACAACCTTTAAGTTGAAGCCTCTTCAACATATTAATATGCATAGGCCTATAGTGTTACAACAGTGAACAATAGAAAAATATGTTAAATATATTTCAAAAATTAAACAGTTGTAAAGAAAATAATCTTTAAAACAGGTCTTTCACCTTTAAATAGATTTTAAAAAAGCATATTTTAATAACAATACAGCATCTATCTATAATAAAATATTTCCAAATTGGAACACCTATTGCTACTGAAGTGAACTAAGTCAAAGCTTGCGCTGTATCAACGAGTGAGTGCACAAGCGCAAGTCACCTCACTTGACAACCTTAGTTGGTACTGCCATCTAGCGAAGATTCTGACAAATTACACCTTTCATCCTCTCAATCAGTAATGCGGGAGACACTGTTCCCTGGCTTTTACATTTGACGCAAAACTACCGAACGTCGGAAAATTCTAATAGCGAACCGTTTCTTTTTTCTTTTTATTTTAAGTACCGAATAAGTGCTGAAGTTTCGGTATACGGTGCAACACTACGTCAGACACATATTCCAATCCATTGGTCAGCTTAGCAGAGAATGCACATTTCAGAGCGCCTCAAAGACAGATAGAATAATATCACATATTTCATATAGCCTAATAAATACGACATAAAAAAACGAAACAAAAAACGAAAAATCAACGCGACATCACTGCTAGCATGCGTGCTGCGCGAAGAATACCTTATTATTTATTTAGACATTGGCAGACTACAGCATTTGCGTCTTTTGTTTAATATTCAATAGTAATTGCAGCCAGAAACTGCAGCTGTAGACACAAGAAAGTTTGTTATATTATCGTAGCAACGGAATGAAGCGGACTAAATATATAGGCTATACTTACCGTCATTGTTTTATTATACCAGCGTGTTTTCGCGCATTTGCAGAGAAACTCAGTTACTATCAATAAAAATGGTTTAGCTATTTCTCAGCATAATGACGGATGGAGATGGGACGTAAATAATTTTCAACCGTCCACCACGTTTTAGCAACGTTCCAACACTCTCGTCATCACTGTTCCATGGGTCACAAAAACTATTACACTAACGCTTACATTGCAGTGTGAAATATCCACATTATATAATACCACTAACATATTGAAAGACACTCAATTTAAAAAATAACGTATATAACCGAAATATTTTGAGCAGTAATACTTACATAGCAACATGACATTTTATCTGTGTTTAGTAGTATAGAGACAGAAAATCAATGACAAAGTCCTATCTGCTTCTGTTTTGCGTCAGAAAACGATGTCAGATAAGTCTATCAGCAAAGAAATGGCTTAGCTATGCCCCGAAGTCCTCAATAATAATAGTACTCTCCAAGAAATTATGAAAATCGTTGACAACGTTTCGTTAGGTGCATCATCTTTAATGCTACGCCACAGTGAATGCGCAAGTGAATGCGATAAGAAAATATTCCGTTACGCTGAACTATAAAACGCTATTCCAAATGCAAAATCAGACATGTTATACATCGTTAGAAAGGTTATACTATCAGCTACTGAATAAATGAACTGTCAATCAAGCCAAATTGTACTAAAAACGGCGACAACGCCGTAAGCAACAGGAATCACAAACGGATTGTCCAAGACAATATATGATCACTCAGTCGCAAAAGGGACATGTCTACGCGTAAAACCAATGGTAAGATTGTATATTTATTCAATGTTTAGTCCCAGATATTGACTGTAATATGAGATGGTATAATTTTAAAAAACTTTGTCTCGTTTATTTCGTTATTCAGTAAGCAGCGTTTTCACTGCTGTATTGGCATATTTTAGGGCAAATGTAGGGTTTATCTTGTTGTTACGGAATATTAGCCTACATTACATTACAGGCATTTGGCAGACGCTCATATCCAGAGCGATCTACAACAAAGTGTATAACCATAACCAGGAACAAGTGTGTCTAAAACCCTAGAGGGCAGTATCCTTCCGTTCCAAGTGCCCCAAGACCGTCCCCTCACTGATAAAAACTAGACCCTACGGTGTCGGATTACTTGCGTCGCCATGGATGTCGCTTGCCGTAAAGAAGTTTACTAGATGTCGTAACCGTTTAGATTTGGAGCCACAGCTCTTCCGCACCCCACCTAATAAAAACGGCCAAATGGCGGGCAAATAATATGGCGGACATAGGTGGTCCCAATAGTAAAGTTGTAGAGCACATTTAGATGCATCGGTCGATGAAGTTTTGTGTTGATCGGACTTACAGTGTGGCAGTTATAGCCTTTAAAAATACGACCCTTTGTTATAGCGCCACCATCTGGCCGACATAGGTGATTTTTCGTGCCTGAGTAGTGGGGGGCCATAGGAACCCACCTACCAAATTTGGTTGGTCTGCAACTTATGGTTGCTGAGCCTCAGACATTTTAGCGAAGAAAACTTCCACGCCCCAACTAAAAAGTCTAAATGGCGGGCAAACAATATGGCGGACATAGGTGGTGCCAATGGCAAAGTTGTAGAGCACGTTCAGAGGCATAGGTCGATGAAGTTTTGTGTTGATACAACTTATGTTGTGGGAGTTATGGCCTTTTACGCAAAACCCTTTGTTATAGCGCCACCATCTGGCCGACATAGGTGATTTTTAATGCCTGAGTAGTGGGGGGCCATAGAAACCCACCTGCCGAATTTGGTTGCTCTAGTACTTATGGTTGCTGAGCCTCAGACACTTTTAGCGGAGAAAAATAATAATAATAATAATCCTAACAGATACAATAGGGTTCCACAAGCTTCGCTGCTTGGACCCCTAATAATCCTAACAGATACAATAGGGTTCCACCAGCTTCGCTGCTTGGACCCCTAATTAAAGCCGCAAGCGGCGTTGGGAGGGGTCCAAGCATTGGCACCATCCCGCCCCCTATGGAGCGATTTTAACATGCCTTCACCCAACACATCTACTGAATATCATGATGATCGTATGAAATATTGATGACTTAGGGCCAATTTTGTGATAAGAGACGCTGTCGGATGACTTAGTTACGTCGCCATGGATATGTCCTGGCCGCTTCCCGTCAAGGCCTTTACTATGTCGTAACACTTAGATGGTCCGGCGTGTATGCACAGCTGCAGTGTTTCTGCGCCGCAACTAAAAAAGGCGTCACACTAGTGTTGTCACGATACCAAAATTTCGACTTTGATACTGATACCAGGTTTAGTATTACGATACTCAATACTGAAATGATACTTGAAACTTAAACGATGCTAATTCGATACTCGGTACCTAACGATAGTGAAATTACCCTAATAGATGAGAAACGTAATGTCCACAAGGGTTGACCTCATTTTCGAATTCATGGTTTATTAACAACCTGGTTCATTAACAACCTTTAAGTTGAAGCCTCTTCAACATATTAATATGCATAGGCCTATAGTGTTACAACACTGAACAATAGAAATATATGTTAAATATATTTCAAAAATTAAACAGTTGTAAAGTAAATAATCTTTGAAACAGGCCTTTCACCTTTAAATAGATTTATAAACAGCATATTTTAATAAGAATACAGCATCTATCTATAATAAAATATTTCCAAATTGGAACACCTATTGCTACTGAAGTGAACTGAGTCAAAGCTTGCGCTGTATCAAGGAGCTGAGTGCGCAAGCGCAAGTCACCTCACTTGGCAACCTTAGTTGCTACTGCCTTCTGGCGAAGATTCTGACAAATTACACTTTTCATCCTCTCAATCAGTAATGCAGGAGACAATTTTCCCTGGCTTTTACATTTGACTCAAAACTACCGAACGTCGGAATATTCTAATACCGAACCGTTTCTTTTTTCTTTTTATTTTAAGTACCGAATAAGTGCTGAAGTTTCGGGATACGGTGCAACACTACGTCAGACACATATTTCAATCCATTGGTCAGCTTAGCAGAGAATGCACATTTCAGAGCGCCTCAGAGACAGATAGGATAATACATATTTCATATAGCCTAATAAATACGACATAAAAAAACGAAACAAAAAACGAAAAATCAACTCGACATCACTGCTAGCATGCGTGCTGCGCGAAGAATACCTTATTATTTATTTAGACATTGGCAAACTTCAGCATTTGCGTCTTTTGTTTAATATTCAATAGTAATTGCAGCCAGAAACTGCAGCTGTAGACACAAGAAAGTTTGTTATATTATGGTAGCAACGGAATGAAGCGGACTAAATATATAGGCTATATTTACCGTCATTGTTTTATTATACCAGCGTGTTTTCGTGCGTTTGCAGAGAAACTCAATTACTATCAATAAAAATGGTTTAGCTATTTCTCAGCATAATGACGGATGGAGATGGGACGTAAATAATTTTCAACCGTCCACCACGTTTTAGCAATGTTCCAACACTCTCGTCATCACTGTTCCATGGGTCACAAAAACTATTACACTAACGCTTACATTGCAGTGTGAAATATCCACATTATATAATACCACTAACCTATTTAAAGACACTCAATTTCAAAAATAACGTATATAACCGAAATATTTTGAGCAGTAATACTTACATAGCAACATGACATTTTATCTGTGTTTAGTAGCATAGAGACAGAAAATCAAAGACAAAGTCCTATCTGCTTCTGTTTTGCGTCAGAAAACGATGTCAGATATGTCTATCAGCAAAGAAATGGCTTAGCTATGCCCCGAAGTCCTCAATAGTAATAGTACTCTCCATTAAATTATGAAAATCGTTGACAACGTTTCGTTACGTGCATCGTCTTTAATGCTACGCCACAGTGAATGCGCAAGTGAATGCGATAAGAAAATATTCCGTTACGCTGAACTATAAAACGCTATTCCAAATGCAAAATCAGACATGTTATACATCGTTAGAAAGTTTATACTCTCACGTACTGAATAAATGAACTGTCAATCAAGCCAAATTGTACTAAAAACGGCGACAACGCCGCAAGCAACAGGAATCACAAACGGATTGTCCAAGACAATATATGCTCACTCAGTCGCAAAAGGGACATCTCTACGCGTAAAACCAATGGTAAGATTGTATATTTATTCAATGTTTAGTCCCAGATATTGACTGTAATATGAGATGGTATAATTTTAAAAAACTTTGTCTCGTTTATTTCGTTATTCAGTAAGCAGCGTTTTCACTGCTGTATTGGCATATTTTAGGGCAAATGTAGGGTTTATCTTGTTGTTACGGAATATTAGCCTACATTACATTACAGGCATTTGGCAGACGCTCATATCCAGAGCGACCTACAACAAAGTGTATAACCATAACCAGGAACAAGTGTGTCTAAAACCCTAGAGGGCAGTATCCTACCGTTCCAAGTGCCCCAAGACCGACGCCTCACTGATAAAAACTAGACCCTACGGTGTCGGATTACTTGCGTCGCCATGGATGTCGCTCGCGCCCCCTATGGAGCAATGTTAAAATGGCTTTTTCCTCATCATCATATGCCTTCATCCAACATATCTACTGAATATCATGATGATTGTGTAAAATATTGATGACTTATGGCCAATTTTGTGCTAAGAAACGCTGGCGGATGACTGAGTTGCGTCGCCATGGATGTGTCCTGACCGCGTCCCATAAAGGTCTTTACTATGTTGTAACACTTAGATGGCATGTCGTAACACTTAGATAGCCTGGTGTGTATGTACAGCTGCAGCGCCTCCATGCCACAACAAAAAAAGGTATCACACTAGCGTTGTCTTGATACCAAAATTTTGACTTTTATACCGATATCAGGTTTCTCCACCCTAGCTCCCCAGTGGTGGAACGAACTTCCCGTCCCTCTCCGAACCTCCCCCTCACTACCTATCTTCCGCCGTGGCCTGAAGACTCATCTCTTCAGACTATACCTAGACTAACCACCACCATGCTGTATATTTCACTCTTTAATAAAAAAAAATAAATAAATAAATAAAAACACCCCCCCCCCCTTTTCATGTCACTTGTTACATGTTGCCCCATCCCAGCACCTTTTGGTAATTTGTATTTGTCCTGATACTGTAGCTTATTCTTCTGCCTAGTTGGCTTTGCAGAGGTTAGGTCAGAATAGTGTTCACTGTGTGAACTGTGTTCTTGGCTAGAAATAGCTGTACAAAATAAGTATTATACCTTTCTGAACCTGTGTTCAGCAGTTGCCTATGACCATGATATGCACTTTTTGTACGTCGCTTTGGATAAAAGCGTCTGCGAAATAAATGTAATGTAATGTAATGTTTAGTATAACAATAATTGATACTGAAACGATACTGATTCAATACTCGGTACCTAACGATACAGAAATTACGTTAATTGATCAGAAACGTAATGTCCACAAGGGTTGACCTCATTTTCGAATTCACGGTTTATTAAAAACCTGGTTTATTAACATCCTTTAAGTTGAAGCCTATTCAACATCAATAAGCATAGGCCTATAGTGTTACAACACTGAACCATAGAAAACTATATTAAATATATTTCAGAAATTAAACAATTGCAAAGTAAATTATCTTTAAACAGGTCTTTCACTTTTAAATAAATCTAAAAACAGCATATTTCAATAACAATACAGCATCTTCCTATAATAAAATATTTACAAATTAGAACACCTATTGCTACTGAAGTCACCTGAGTCTAAGCTTGCGCTGAATCAACCACGAAGAATGCACAAGCGCAGGTCACCTCACTTGCCAACCTTAGTTGCTACTGCCGTCTAGCGAAGATTCTGACAAATTACACTTTTCATCCTCTCAATCAGTAATGCGGGAGACAATTTTCTCTGGCTTTTACATTTGACTCAAAACTACCAAACGTCGGAATATTCTAATAGCGAACCGTTTCTTTTTTCTTCTTTTTTTTTTTTAAGTACCGAGAAAGTGCTGAAGTTTTGGAATACCGTGCCACACTACGTCAGACACATATTCCAATCCATTGCTCAGCTTAGCAGAGAATGGACATTTCAGAGCGCCAGAGAGACAGACAGAATAATAACGCATAAATACGCATTTCAAATAATAAATACGACATTGAGAAAAAACGAAACAAAAGACGAGATATCAAGTCGCGACCTACGCGCAGAGCAGCCTACCGTTTTATTTATGTAGACACTGTCATATAAGAAAATGTTCGGTTACGCTGACCTATAAAACGCTATTCCAAAAGCAAAAACAGACATGTTATACATCGTTAGAAAGCTTATACTCTCACCTACTGAATAAATTAATTGTCAATCAAGCCAAATTGCACTAAAAAGGGCGACAACGCCGTAAGCAACAGGTGTGGTATTACGCACAGCTATTTTTGAAGATAGCCCAGGCGTGACAAATGCGCGTAGCCTATATTTCTCAAACGGATTGTCCAAGACAATATATGATCAATCATTCGCAAAAGGGACGTCTCTACGCGTAAAACCAGTGGTAAGATTGTATATTTATTCGATGTTTAGTCCCAGATATTGAATGTAGAATGACATGGCATAATTTTTAAAAAACTTTGTCTCGTTTATTTCCTTATTCAGTGAGCAGCGTTTTCACTGCTATATTGGCATATTTTAGGGCTAACGTCGGGTTTATCTTGTTGCTACGGAATATTACATTACATTCCATTACAATACAGGCATTTGGCAGACGCTCTTATCCAGAGTGACGTACAACAAAGTGTATAACCATAACCAGGAACAAGTGTGTCGAAAACCCTAGAGAGAAATGCCGTTCCAAGTGCAGGGAACAACCGTTAGTTCAACTTGGACCCTGTAGGTTAAACTGATTAACACTAACACAAACAAGAACAGCAACAACGCAGTCTATGCAAAAATACAAGCAATAGTTAAGACGAGTGCATTAACTAAGTCACCAACGAAACAGCTAACTAGTTACAACCCTAAGCTTACAGTCAATTTAGAGATTAAATTGAGAAAACAATTTCTCTCAGCATAATGACGGATTTAAAGACTAAACGAACTCACCCGATATTGTCTTCAAATGGACCGTATTATTTATTTAGACATTGGCAGACTACAGCATAAATTGCGTCTTTTGTTTATATTCAATATTAGAAATTGCAGCGAGAAACTGCAGCTGTAGACACAAGATAGTTTGTTATGTTATGGTAGCAACGGCACCAAGCGGACTATATGCATTACCGTCATTGTTTCATTAGACCAGCGTGTTTTCGCGCGTTTGCACAGAAACTCAGAACCTATCAATAAAATGGTTTAGCTATTTCTCAGCATAATGACAGATTCAAAGACTAAACGAACTCACCCGATACTGTCTTCAAATAATGTCTGGCACTGTCTTCCACTGCTTCCCCGACGTTCAGACCGTCCCCTCACTGATAAAAACTAGACCTTACGGTGTCGGATTACTTGCGTCGCCATGGATGTCGCTTGCCGTAAAGAAGTTTACTAGATGTCGTAATCGTTTAGATTTGGAGCCACAGCTCTTCCGCTCCCCAACTAATGAAAAAGTCCAAATGGCGGGCAAACAATTTTTGTGTTGATCTGACTTACGGTGTGGGAGTTATGGCCTTTTTCCCAAAACCCTTTGTTATAGCGCCACCATCTGGCCGACCTAGGTGATTTTTAGTGCCTGAGTAGTGGGGGGCCATAGGAACCCACCTGCCAAATTTGGTTGCTCTAGGACTTATGGTTGCTGAGCCTCAGACATTTTAGCATAGAAAACTTCCACGCCCCAACAAAAAAGTTAAAATGGCGGGCAAACAATATGGCGGACATAGGTGGTGCCAATGGCAAAGTTGTAGAGCACGTTCAGATGCATCGGCCGATGAAGTTTTGTGTTGATCTACCTTACGGTGTGGGAGTTATGGCCTTTTACGTAAAACCCTTTGTTATAGCGTCACCATCTGGCCGACATAGGTGATTTTTAGTGCCTGAGTAGTGGGGGGCCCACCTGCCAAATTTGGTTGCTCTAGGACTTATGGTTGCTGAGCCTCAGACATTTTAGCGTAGAAAACTTCCACGCCCCAACAACAAAGTTAAAATGGCGGGCAAACAATATGGCGGACATAGGTGGTGCTTCGCTGCTTGGACCCCTAATAATCCTAACAAATACAATAGGGTTCCACCAGCTTCGCTGCTTGGACCCCTAATAATAATCCTAACAGATACAATAGGGTTCCACCAGCTTCGCTGCTTGGACCCCTAATAATCCTAACAGATACAATAGGGTTCCACCAGCTTTGCTGCTTGGACCCCTAATAATCCTTACAGATACAATAGGGTTCCACCAGCTTCACTGCTCGTTCCCCTAATAATAATAATAATAATCCTCACAGATACAATAGGGTTCCACCAGCTTCGCTGCTTGGACCCCTAATAATAATCCTAACAGATACAATAGGGTTCCACCAGCTTCACTGCTTGTTCCCCTAATAATAATAATAATAATCCTCACAGATACAATAGGGTTCCACCAGCTTCGCTGCTTGGACCCCTAATAATAATCCTAACAGATACAATAGGGTTCCACCAGCTTCGCTGCTTGGACCCCTAATACTAATAATCCTAACAGATACAATAGGGTTCCACCAGCTTCGCTGCTTGGACCCCTAATAATAATCCTAACAGATTCAATAGGGTTCCACCAGCTTTGCTGCTTGGACCCCTAATAATCCTAACAGATACAATATGGTTCCACCAGCTTTGCTGCTTGGACCCCTAAATATTAGCATGGAAGCTATTGTATAATGTTTTGGTGAGCAGATATTGTCTGGAGATGCTGGCTGAACTTATGCAAATGTTTGCTAGTTTTGTTAGCCTTGGTCATTGCTACTAGGTGCCTCTTGAGCAAATGAGTGCGGGCGAATATAAGACATGTTGAAGACGATCATAAGGTTAGCTAGATATTCTGTATATTTGAATTATACAGCCTTTCCACCAAAAACCTTTAATACCCTTCTTATAAATGGTCATCTATTTATGATGCCGAAATCATGTTTACTTAAACTGTTTTCTTTGTTTACATTGGCATTTATTCAGCAATGGTAAGGTAAGGTAAGGTAATCTTTATTATCCCCGAGGGGCAATTTGTTGCACAGCCAGCAGTAAACGCACAACTGCTGCTGCTTGTCGCCATTAGAACAGTGCCAATATCTTTGATTATCATATGTAGTTGTTGGGGGTGCATACACCCCTGGTTGGAATCATTGGTTTTAATCCAAACTTAAGAGCTAGCAAGCATATTTTTATTATCAAAACAAATTATTAGCCTCTTGCTGTAAAGTGATATCATGGCCACTGTCCTTGTAATTACAATTTGGAACACATAAATGTTACTGTAAATAATATTTAATCTACTGTATATCTGTTTTAGATGCATATATCCACATGGAATGCTGGCTCTCCATCGACAATTAAAGAACGCAACACGTGATGTGGTCACTTATTATTCCACTGCCAACTATGGCCAACCTTCAAACCAAAAAAGAAGGCAAATATTCAGTTTTGTCAGGCTGTGACACAACTGTGAAGGCTGGATCTACACAGACTGTGCTGATCCATCCCATCCGCATTTGAGGGATGGGACATTCTGCTGTGAATCGAGTGACACCTGCAATAGGTGAACATGCATACATTCATATATGCCATTCAGAGCTTGCACAGGGATTGTGTGCGTATGTGTGTGTGAGAGAATTGGGAAGGTCTGTGGCATGCCTAGGTGATTTTATATTGAAAAAACAAAGGTCAATGTTCTCTTGTTTTAGAACAATTGAATTGCTGACTGATTTTGGTTACATGATAAAAAATAACAGTGATTTGTAAAGAGGACTAGTGACTTGTTTTCTCTGTTTTAAAGGTCATCATCAGGATCTTGGAAAAGAATGAGGGCTTCAGCTGCTATCGGGCAGAATTTGCCATGGCCCGTGGATTTCACAATTAAAGGCTGAAGAAATTTGACTGTCTTGATTGTATTTATTTTGAATGTTTGATTGAAGAATAATCTATTAGAATAAGTGGTTTTTGCCCCATTTTATTAAGCTTATTCAAATTTTGACTTGTCTCATTGCTGCATAATTTCCTGAGGAATTATTATTTGGATCTTCCTTTCTTGGTGTACAACTACATTTGGGATTTGAGTGTCCACAGTTATGACTTAATGTTTGAATGCGGTCAATTTTTATCTGCTTTTCAGAAACAAGAAAGCGTATATTTAATTAACATCCTACAAATCAGTGGTAATTGCATCAGTCCTTCGTTTAAACACACCAGCTAGCCTGTGGCTAACCGCTGACATCTTCCACGGTCCTTCCACTTGTTCATTGAGTCCTTCACATGTAGGTCACATGCTTCCGGTCCCCTGTGTGGAGGTCCTCCTGGTGTAGATTCCCCAGCTTGCTGCAGGCAGGTTCTCTTGTCTAAAAGTGAGATAGGGCTCAAGAGAGAAATTGATAAATTGTGGTAATGTGAGATTTAAAAAAAAAATTTTGTTATGTTCACTTTATATGTCATTTTAAGGCTGTAATATGGAAAGATCAGATACATCTTGTCATGCATTTTGTTTAATCCTTAAAATCTAATAGTCTCAACATTGCATCACGTGTGTATGAAAGAACAGGAAATAATGTACATCTGAAATTGTGTGGATGAAATATCACTGCACTGTATGCAAATAAAACTCCAAACTGTCTATATAAACAAATAAAGTAATCAAATCCTATTGGAAAATGGACATTTTCTCCATTTCTCCATTTCTCCTCAAAATTTGAAGGTCTCAAACTTTTGACATTTGATTATGACAGAAGGGGTCCTGAAGTAGCACTGACCTGATTTAAGTGAAATATTTCTGAAGGATTTTCAAATAATCCCACCCCGAATATGTAATCCAATACAGACAAAGTGAAAAAAGTAACATTTTGGACTGGAATATCTCCTGAAATTTTAAAGGTCTCAAATTCAAATACACCCTACCCCATTTCTCTGAAATTTTGCTGTAGCATTTTTGAATAATCCCGCTTCAAACCTTCTATGTAATTTTATACAAACCTATTGAGAAAAGTGATAATTTGGATTAGAATATCTCCTGAAAATTAAAAGGTCTCAAAGTTTTGACACTTGTTCTTGACAGAAGCAGTCCTGGACTACGTCCTACCCCATTTCTGTGAAATTTTACCGTAGCGTTTGTGAATAATCCCACTTTAAACTTTCTATGTACTCTAATACAAATCTATTGAAAAAAAATGAAAATTTGAATTAGAATTTCTCCCTAAATTTAAAAGGTCTCAAACACTTGCTCATGACAGACAGGGTCCTGGTCCACATCCTACCAAATTTCTGTGAAATTGTACAGTAGCATTTTCAGATAATCCCACTTCAAACCTTCAATGTAATCCAAAGCAAGGCAATTGAGAAAAGTGAAAATTTGGATAAGAATACCTCCTAAAAATTAAAAGGTCTCAAAGTTTTCATACTTGTTCATGACAGACAAGGTTTTGTTGTATATCCTACCCAATTTCTGTGGAATTTTACTGTAGTGTTTTTGAATAATCACATTTCAAACCTTCCATGTAATCCGATACAGACTAATCTAAGAAAGTAAAATTTTGGATTGAAATATCTCTCCAAAATTAAAAGGTCTCAAGGTTTTGACGCTTGTTAATGACAGAAGGGGTCCTGATCTACATCCTATATCCTATGTGTTTATAACATATGGGGTCCTGGTCTATGTCTTACCCAGTTTCTGTGAAGATTTATTGTAGCATTTTCAAATAATCCCACTTCAAACCTTCAGTGTAATCCAATGCAGGCTAATATAAAAAAGTGAAATTTTGGTTTGGAATTTTCCCCCACAGTTTAAAGGTCTCAAACTTTTGACTCTTGTTCAAGACAGGAGGGGTCTATGTGCTAGCCTATTTCCATGAACGTTTACTGTAGCATTTTTGAATAATCCCATGACAAATTTTCTATGTAATCCAATACAAGTCAATTGAAAAAGAATTAAAATTTGGATTGGAATTTCTCCCCTAATTAAAAGGGGGAGAAATTATTCATGATATAAGGGGTCCTGACCTATGTTTTACCCCATTTCTATGAAATTTTACTGTAGCGTTTTCAAATAATACCACTTTCAACCTTCTAAGTGAGAAATGTGAAAATTTGGTTTGGAATTTCTCCATAAATTTATAAGGTCTCAGAACGATTGATACTTGTTCATGACAGAGGAGGTCCTGATTTACAAGCTAGCCCAATTGTTCAATACAGCCATATTGAAAAAAGTGGTCATTTGCAATTTTGACATTTGATTATCACAGATGATGTCCTGCTGTACATCTGCCCCCAACTGCAGTACGATTACTGTACTGTTTAGAAATAATCCCAAACATTCTATGTAATCAATACAGGCTTAGTCAAAAAGTGAAATTTTCAATTGGAATTTCTCCCCAAAACTGAAAGGACTTTAAATGTCCATAGTTGTTTATGATGGATGAGGTCTTGTTGTACCTCTGACCCCATTAGGGTGAAATTTTACCACCCAGGGCAGTGCCAGTGCCAGCTGTGGCCGTTGGGCCTCCATCAGTCCATGTGCAATTGCCAATTGCATCTTCCAGGATATAGGAGGACTCAGTGGAGGATATAGGAGGACCCCCTGTGTTTTGTAGTTGTTCTAATGACCTTCAGTATGCACAGCCCCCCCCCCCCCCCCCACCTCCATTTGATCAGGGCAGTTGTAGACTGCATGTGAAAGCACACAGCTCTTCTTCCTTAGTGTGAGGCCGCACTAGTGGGACTCACTTGTTTTACAGAATGAGTGTGACCAGGTGGTACTGGATGGTGGTGAACAGAGACCGCATCACTCCAGAAGTCAGATGCCAAAGTACTTATTTATTTACAGTGCTTCCCAAAAATCACCAATTAAAACACAAAAAAAAACATACATCTTATGCAAGGTACTGTACATTCCTGGGAAAACAATAAAAGGGCCTTCGTAACAGCTATAAATAGTAATTAAGATTTAGCAGATAGCTTTAGCTTGATCACATTACCCAGCCTCACAGCAAGCTGTTCACCCAACGAGAAAAGGATCCCCACTGAAAGAAACTGGCCCCATTATATACATTTCCCATAATTGGGCTAAACCAGTCCCCAGGGTACTCCAATTTACATAGCCACAATGGAAAAAAGTAATACATTCAATAACAGTTACAAATGACACCAATTCAAGTCATTTTAACAATACCATGCTTATTTCTTTAAAGTGCTTCCTTGAACATACATAATCAATCACATTACATCGAAATGTGTCCGGTCTCAAAATCTCGACACCCTCCCTTTAAATTATGCATTCAACCCATAAATAGGCACGTGAACGACGCACATGCGCCCTAGTAACCCAGCCGACAGCTGTATGCGGAAGTGGAGGTGTTTGTGATTGAACTGTGAGTAAAATGAATGTTTGTACTGAAATGTAGGAAGGCATATGACAAAAACACGGATGGAATATAAAATGAACCATGTAAAATAATGGGTACCGCATTATTTAAACAGGGGAGATGTTCGGTTGCAATAAACCGGAATGTGAGCGAATTATTTCGTTGCGTTTTATTTATGGGTATCACATTATTTAAACAGTGGAGATGTTCGGTTGGAATAAACGGGAATGTGAGCAAATTATCGCATTGGGTTTTATTTATGAGTATGAATGAACACTCGGCTATGCTAAACGCAGTTAACACATATGCGAGCTATTCACGCTCTTGGGGACTCGTGGGCTATAGAAAAGGAACGGGGTATCCTTTTCACACTTAGACTACATTCTATGCGAGTTTAGTTATAGCCTGTTGTGTGAAAATAACTAGTTGTCATTCCACATGTCAGAGGAAGACTTGTCACATACAGCTTTGACATGCAGTCTATGGGTGCCTGATTGACCATTGGGGGTCACTAGAGAGTGATGGAACGTGGCTCCCTAATCAAGTGTTTACTCCCATATCCAGTCCGATGCAATTGCTAAGTGCACATTGCCCTATGGAGGCCCTAAGACCTCAGCAGGCACTGACAGGGTCTAGAAAGTCCTTTCAGTTTTGGGGAGAAATTCCAATTGAAAATTTAACTTTTTTGACTAAACCTGTATTGATGACATAGAATGTTTGGAGTGGGATTATTTAAAAACAGTAATCGCATTGCAGTTGGGGGCAGACGCACAGTAGGACATCATTTGTGATAATCAAGTGTCAAAATTTTGATACAGTAAAATTCCATGCAAAAGGTATAGGATGTAGATCAGGACCCCTTCTGTCATGAACAAGTGTCACAACTTTAAGACCTTTTAATTCTGGAGAGATATTTCAATCCAAAATTTCACTTTTTTAGATTAGTCTGTATCGGATTACATGGAAGGTTTGAAATGGGATTATTCAAAAACACTACAGTAAAATTTCAAATAAATTGGGTACGATCTACAACACCCTGTCTGTCATGAACAAGTGTCCAAACATTGAGGCCTTTTCATTTTCAGGAGATATTCTAATCCAAATTTTCACTTTTCTCAATTGGCTTGCTTTAGATTACGTTGAGGGTTTGATGTGGGATTATTAAAAAATGCTACAGTAAAAGTTCACAGAAATGGAGTAGGATGTAGACCAGGACGCCATATGTTATAAACACGTCAAACATTTGAGACCTTTAAAATTTCAGGAGATTTTCCAGTCCAAAATGTTACTTTTTTCACAGCATGTATTGGATTACATATTTGGGGTGGGATTATTTGAAAACGTTTCAGAAATGTTTCACCCAAATCACCCAGTGCTACTTCAGGACCCCTTTTGTCATAATCAAATGTGTTTGAGACCTTCAAATTTTGAGGAGAAATGGCCATCTAATATGTCCATTTCCATAAGGATTTTATTACTGTATTTGTTTATAGACAGTTTGGAGTTTTATTTGCATGCACTGCAGTGATATTTCATCCACACCATTTCAGATGTATATTATTTCCTGTTCTTTCATACACAGGTGATGCAATGTTGAGACTATTAGATTTTGAGGATTAAACAAAATGCATGACACTTGGGTGTCTGATCTTTCCATATTACAGTCTTGAAAAGACATCTAAAGTGAACATAACATAATAAAAATAATAATAATCTCATATTACCACCATTTTTCTCTTGAGCCATATCTCACTTTTAGAAGCAAATTATAGTCTTTACAAACACCTAAGGAAGACTGCAAAAAAATCCAATCATACAACACAACTAATTTAAGGTGGACCGGAATTTTCGAACCAGGAGCTGTGAATCGGGAGCCAACTTCAGCGTCGTGGTTATACTAAGGGGCAAATTATGTCGTAGAATTACAAAGGCCATCACATTAATCTTTCATTATTAACATTAATCTCGATTAGTCTTCTGATGACCAGCTGATTCACCAAATAGCGATATGTAAAGAATAAGTATCCATTCTGCTCGTGATGGACGGCACGTATGCACTGTTGCTATGTTACAAACTGCACTGATACACATGTGACATGTGAGTACCCCACCTCGTGGTGACCGTGAGCTAGGCTAGGCTAGCTCCCGTGATGCTACGAATGAAACAAGCGGTTAGCTAAGCTAGAACCAAATAAATGAATAGTAAATTATCTCCAGCTAATTAAGCTAGTCTTCCAGAAGACATACAACATTCTGAAAACGTTGTGACAAGGTTGTCAGAAAGTTGAACGTTTAACTTGGTCTCTGCAAGGTTGTCACAACATTGTCACGACATTTTTACGAATAAAAGTCACAAAGTAGTTTAACAACCAGCTAAGAACTTAAAAAATTCCAAAGTTGCTAAAGTGGCTTGCTAGCTCTCGTGATCAAGGCTTAAATACTAACGGACAAAAAAGTTAATTGCTGTTATTTAGCTGACAAATTTGTGCAACTGTAGCCTATATAAAATAGGCGAAATATCAGTAACAACCTGTTCCCAGTTATGTAAAAAATAATTTAGTGTTATCCTCCGGTTATTTTTTTCACAGTACTTATGTGATTTTTTTTTTTTTCTGTGCTGGCAAATATGTCAGAAGTCACCCAGCGCTAGCTTTAGCTGTTAAGGGGATGTGTATCAGCCCCCCATAGAGATTAATGGAACTTGTCTTTACTTGATAGCATATTGTAGAAGTGTCCTGTCCTGTGTGTTTGAGTTCATTGATAATTTGATAGAGTGTGCTCCCTAACAGCATTTCTTGCAATCCGTACATATTCAAGATTTGTCATTCCTCAGTACTCTCATACATTGAAATCATTAAATTTTGTCATTATTTATCATTAAATAAATCATTAAAATTGCACATATACACAAGAGTGAATCCCCAGTGTGTTCATAGTCTGGACAGCCTGCATAGTCACCGGAGTGAGTGACTATGCTGAGGGGGTTCAGGGGTGAGTAAGAGAGGTGGGCGTGCTTGTGCAGGGGGGCCAAGGGGCAACAACTCGCCTCTATGAGTGAAGCTTTTTACCCCAGTGGCTACTGCGTGAACTGCAACGCCTGGTTGCAAAAAGAACTTGAAACCTCGCCCACCCAATGTTAAGTCAATGGGGAAAGCCTGAACAGAGGCTAATTTTCTCTGAGGAAATATAAATTCAATAAATTTTTTAGACAAGAAATGATGGTTTAACTAGTTAATCCCATCCCTTGTAATGTCTCCCCTGGGTCTGATTTTTAAAAATAATTCCATCAAAATTCCCAAATCTGGGTTAATTTCAGTGCGTGTAATGTGGCTTGTCCTACTACCGTATGACCATATAAGGATTTCCCCATCCTTGCAGCAGAGTGCTTCAGCGGCAGGTGTGATGCTGTGTCGTTTTATTCCAATTAGTTAGCTACATACCATCTCACCATTTAAAAGTCCAAGGTCCAAAAATGTTGTGTGCTGCATTCATCTGTACTAACCTCTATTCTAAGGATTCTTCTCTCCAGTTCTTTCGGTAAATACATTTGAGACATTTTCAGATAAACAAGATTCTATCTCAAAACGCGATTTCTGACCAGTTTGTGGTTTCAGTTGATTCTCATAAAGTCTCGTCTTTTATAATCTGTATATGTTGTTGGTAAAATCAGATTTGTAAGCAGTTTTGAAGCTTCTTTAAGAAGACAAGCTAGCGGGATTTGCTTAGCTAGGGGAGCAAGCTTACTGTCTTGCTATCGATCTATCTGTCTATCTAGCTAACTTGGTAGCTAGTTATCTCGTGATACATCTGTCTAGCTATCTAGAGTTCTGTTACCTATCTGTCTACATAAGTAGCTAGCTAGTTAGCTAATGATCTATTTTATCTATTTTTCTATGTAAATATCGTAACACTAAACGTATCTTGCACAATTAACTTTTTGAAATGTTATGACAGTATGGTTCTGTGGTTGCAAGGCCACGCTTGTTGTCCAGACGTGGGCGTGTCGAATTACCATGTAAGGTAGTCGGGGTGGATTTTCCTGTAGTCATGGACTCGTCTTTCGCTCCACTGCGCTTGCGTTGATTGCAACGGGCAATGTGGCTGCACCAGAGACTGTAAAAAATATGGACAAAGCTACTGTGACGTCACCCATTGACTCTCTGTGGGTCTCTAAAACACGTTTTGAAGCTCAATGGCGGGCGCGGCCATGTTGTCGATTTGGAGCCAAAACCATAGAGTTATGCGGTCTTGTGATTTTTACAATGTGATTGACAGTCCGGTGCGGAAAAGCCCATCAACCTGAACGAACGATTGCAGAACGAACTTGAGGCTAGCTGACTGTCTGCCGTTATGTTTTGAAATATATTATCAAATGTTTATGGAGTTTAATTTCCATCCGTGATTGTACTGTGTCATGTAATCACGTTATATGTATGGCATTACTAATACAATTATGTTCAGTTATCTTCAATTTATGTTTCTCAGCAAAACGAATATGCTTAGCTAGCATATCAGCTTGCCAGTGAGCTAGGTAAGCTATCCGTGGTTAGCTCACGCATTAGCAATATGAACCACAGGGGAAGAACATCGACTACACTAATGGTCAATCAATCAGAGATGTGTAGGCTACTGGTGATTTGACTAGGCTCATTTTCGTATAACTGTCTGGTAGACCTGCTGTTAACCGAGCAAGTTATCGTCGTAGGTTTTCGCCACAGACAGTTAATGAGCCAGTAACTGCTACTAGCTACTCCATCATCGTTTGTGGTGTTCACTTGCTGGGTGACGCTAGCTGACCGATCGTTCGCAAGTCACTTTCTACCGAATAAAAATTGTCTGCTGCGATTAACAAATCTACCAAGTAGGCTATATTAATAACTGATCTGCAGGCGTGTAAATATGACAACGCACTTTGTACAGCAAGTTTTCCACCTGGTGCATGATAAAAATAATGTAGCCTACATTGAATTTCTAATTATTATTAGACTTTTATTTTTATTATCAAAACCAATGGAGAAAAGCCAATATAGGCAATGAGCCCCCAGGACCAATTCTGAGAACCACTGTCTTAAATGCTCTTGTTGGTCTCTTAAATGCTAAAAACATGTTCCTTTCTAAATGCCAGTCTTACAAAGATGGTTAATTTCGTTAAATTCTGCGTGTGTGATTTCATCGTGTGTTGTATGCTATTCAGCAAATAAACCTTAAGACTCTTAATTCGCTTCGTGAAACTGAACATTTTGCAATGTTTATCCCAAAATCGGGATTATAGTAGCTTTGCCACATGCGTGAAGCATGGCCCAGGTAGACATTTACGGAATGTACACGACTGACAAGCCGTCAAACACGTTTGACAGATTGAATATTTGCAGCTTAGGGTTAGCTAGCTAGTCAAATGGCTTGGTAGCCGAAGTTGCGAACTGTTTTAGCATAGGCTACTGGACTACCAAATATAGCAAGCTGATTACGCTTTCTGCCAACTAATTATTTGGTTAAGTAGGCTAAAGGAAATAGTAAAAATGACTCGGCTACCGAAAAACCTAAGAGGAGGATTATTTTATGGTCGTCTAGTGCAGCTGTAAATAGCACACGCCATAATAAAATCACTACGAAATGGGATGCCTGCATTTTCTGACTTCGCACAGGTGGACCGTGGTCAGAGCTGCAATGTCAAGGCCAAGAGGCGCCACCTCCCACCCCAGTGACCATAGACTGTAGCCCTTACCGTAGCCTAGTCCTCCTCCTATTTGTTCTCATGAGAAAAAATTACTGACTTTGTATTTTGACCGCATTTGTACCGTAGACTTACATGGAAACCGGATATGAAAACACCTATACTGGAGCCAACCGTAGTGGTGCTAGTGAGCAACCAGGAACAACAAGACCAGGAAATGAGCTTCAAAAACGAAGTCTGGTTTTGGCCGCTTGGGCTGCACCCTAGTTTGGGCTTCATGCACCAGTTAGCACTAACAGTGGGTGACGTCATGAAGCACTTCGTCCATATTTTTATACGGCCCAGTGTGTTCATAGTCCAGACAGCCTGCGGAAAGAAGCTGTTGAGCAGCCTGGTGGTGTTAGCGCGGATGCTCCTGTACCTCTTCCCAGAAGGCAGGAGGGAGAACAGACTGAGGGAGGGGTGGGAGGGGTCCTTTATGATGTTGGAGGCTCTGCGGGCGCAGCGCTGGTGATAGATGTCCAGCAAGAAGAAGAGAGGGGCGCCAATGATCTTCCCAGCTGTCTTTGCTATCCTATAAAGTTGTTTTCGTTCAGACACTTTACAGTTTCCGAACCAGGCAGTGATGCAGTGGCTTAGGATTCACTGTCGTAACCCAAGGAAAATACTCGACAAAAAGAAGAAACATCTAATACAGAACGAGGACTCAAACTAGGATATTGCAGTTAGGCTATACTTCCATTTCTTTGGATATAACAGTTAGGCTACAGCTACTTCTATTTCTTTGCACTGAGCCCGTTCCTTAAACAGACAAGCCTGTTTACATTGTCGGACGACAGGGCAGCCTGCTTTCTCTGAAAAATTTGCCCAGACAATGAAAATCTGCATTCACGCTGTTTTACGCGGGAAAACGTGGATTCCCACAGAAAACGCTGCTTTATTTTATTGTTAAGGAGTATATTAAATGAGTAAATAGAGTGAAACCACGAAACTAGTTGGGCTGTAGTAGTAAATATGGTATCACTGTCAGGTGTTTCGTATCATTATATCATCATTTGCAGCATTTATTTCTGAGCAAAATAACGTTTTCTAGCTAAGCTGGCTAGCGAAAAAAGTTGCTGATGGATATCGTAACTTTTAAATTTCACATATTGCTATTATGAATGGGAAACATAAATGATACTAACGCATATCACAATCACACCCCCAAATGAAAATGCATGAAAAGCCTAAATACACCATTTCCCTTTCTTACCACAAACTACAAATGCCGCCATTTATCTTACTGTGACGTCACCAATCCGGAAGTCGGAAAAGTCGGAGCTCAGAAATGATGCTCGAATATCCGACCTATAATTCCGAGTTTGACGACCGTTCAGTTGCTTTTTTTTTTTTACATTACATTACATTACAGGCATTTAGCAGACGCTCTTACCCAGAGCGACTTACACAGCTTTTACATAGCATTTTTACATTGTATCCATTTATACAGCTGGATATATACTGAAGCAATGCAGGTTAAGTACCTTGCTCAAGGGTACAACGGCAGTGTACTTACCCGGGAATCGAACCTGCGACCTTTCGGTTACAAGCCCAGTTCCTTACCCACTGTGCCACACTCCGTGCCACACACTGTGCCACACTCCTTTTTACAAGTCGGACCTTGTTTTTTACTAGTTCCGAGTTGTCTTGCAACATATGCAACATAAGGGTCGGGCAAACGGTCATCATTACAGAACATGCGTTATTGCGTCAAAAAAATTAGGGGCGTTAAAATGAATTTGCATAAATGCGTTATCGCGTTAACTTTGACAGCCCTCATTTTTACAAATTTTCGAAATGTAGTTTGTTCCTGAGGTCAGGTTGCACCCTGCAGCACAACAACCTGAGCCCAACATCAGTCTGCTCATCAGTAACTTTCACTCCGTTTTTTTCACTCGGTGTCATATTAGCCAGTAAACACAAACCCAATAATAAACAAACACAGAGTGGAAGTTAACTTAGGGCCAAGTGCATAACCTTGGCAACACCCGTGCCCAATGAAAATGTCTATATATATATATATATATATATATATATATATATATATATCACCATAGAATACATATCTTTGTCTGACCTGAAAACTAAAGAGTAGTGAACTTTATGGTATGAATGTCTAATTGCATGTTATGCAGATTGTGGGTGTTTCTCAATGTATGTACTTGTGCGTTCTTGCAGTCTTGTGAACTTGTGTGACATCATATTTAACAGCCCAAGTCCTGTTCCAAACGCAAGAACGGTTAAAGATCCCGGAAGTGGTCTCGATTCCCCTCTAATACAGAGTCTGCATTCGATGCATCCTTGCCCAACGAGAATAGACCTAATATCCCACCTGTGAGAAGTCAGACAGAACCACACAGGCACGGAGTGGTAAGATGCACACGGTTTGGTTTTATTTTATACAGCGGCACAATGGTACTATTGTTGTTCTGTTGCTGTTACGGTTTCTGTTGCTGTTGCCATCGCTGTCGGGTACCTTTGCTGTGTCTGTCTACTGTGTGCATCTGTCGAATCTCGGTCTCACTGCAGGCAGCACATAAAGGTTAGCACTGATCACGCAACTGCCCATAGCTGCGACTACCGGCCGGCTAAACCACTCCCCCATCTCTCCGCCTGCAGCCGACACCACAACCACACCACCATTCATTAGAGACTTTAAGCAAAAACTGATTTTGGGACGGCTACGGTGACCGGAAATAGATCTGTCTTGACGCTGTCGCCGTAGCCGTCAAACCAATAGCAGTCACTAAGCAAGGTACTTCGAACCACTGACTGGTCACTATAGCAACGCGTCAAAATTGACAGTGGGTGGCGGAATGTAAACACAATAACGTTATTACCCTCTAATTCTACTGTAAATTCAAAATGTTATTTAAAAGGGCCAGAGAGGAGTTGCTTTATGCTTTCGACGATCACTTAGTTTCAGAAGAGGAGTTTTTATTGTTGTATGACACGAACAAAACTATCAACTTAGATTTACCATGCAAAATGTACTTGCTTTTTGATCTGGATGACATGGAGGACGATGAGTGTCTTGCCAAGTTTCCCGTAAGAAAACGCAACCTTCCAGTGCCGGCAGGTGTTCTTGGGATTCCTGACAAGTTCACCTGTGATCAGAGAAGTGTCGTGGGAGGAATGGAGGGGCTATGTATGCTCCTGAAGAAGCTAACATGCCCATGCCAGTACAGCAAAGTGATGCAGAGAATTGGTCAGCGACATGTACCTGTCCTGAGCATGGCTACAAACTGTGTGCTAGACTGCATTTATGACATCCATCATCGGAGAATCACAGAATGGGATGACATCATATCGAACCCTGCAGCTCTGCAAACATATGCTGATTGTATACACCAGATGGGAGCCCCCCTGGACAACTGTTTTGGGTTCATAGATGGCACAGTGCGATCCATAGCCAGACCTGGGACAGATCAGAGGACCCTATATAATGGCCACAAGTGTGTACACAGCTTGAAATTCCAGGCTACAGCAATTCCAAACAAATGAATTGCCAGCATCTATGGTCCAGTAGGTAAGTCATTGATCATACGATGCTTAAAAAATAACATAAGTTACTCCTCTCTAAAATGGAAACAAACCACAACATGTCATATTTGTTGTTTTTGCTTTGCAGAGGGAAGGAAACATGTTTCTGGGATGCTTGCAGATTCCAGCTTTTTACCTGTTCTGGAACAGCACGCAGTTTCCCCAGGTGGCCAGCGGATGTGTGTGAACGGGGACCCTGCATACCCACTGCGTGTGCACCTTCAGGCTCCATTCTGCAATGTTCAGCTTACTCCACAAATGAAGGCATTCAACAAGAGTATGAATGAAGTCAGTGGGGTGTCAGTGTGTCAGTGGAGTGGTTATTTGGGGACATAGCAAACTACTTCAAGTTCATGGACTTTTAAAAGAATCTAAAAATTGAGTTGAGTAGTGTCGGGAGACTTTATGTGGTATCTGCTCTTCTAGGAAATGCACTCACTTTTCTGTATGGTAACCAAACATCTCAGTTTTTTGGCCTTGACCCTCCACACATTCAAGACTATTTCTCATAAAATAGGTTGAGTCCAGTGGTGGGAGACAAAAAAGTTCTATTGTATCAAATAATAAATCATTTATTATTTACAATTGAGCATTTACAAATAAATGTTTCTAAACTAAATATAATAAAATATTTGTAAATACAGCCATAACTGTCCATTGTCTTTAATCTGCAAAAAAGAACCTAGAACATAAAGATGTGACAAGGGTGGTGGTGCTGGAACTTTGATCACTCATGAATTAGGCTAACTAGTTCTGTTTCTTAGACAGACTGTCGATAACGGCAAGCATGGCTTGTCCTTGTTGCTGCTGCTGCTGCAGAATTATGGCCTGCATACTTTGCATCTGCTGTTGCTGTTGTTGAATGAGTCACATCATTTCAGTCATCCGGCCCTGTGATTTCTGTGCTCTCTTCGCTTGGTCTTCTATCTCCATACTTTTTAACTCCAATTCTTTCTCTCTTAGAGCTCTCTCAGCTACACCTCTCTCTCTCAAATACTCTATGGTCTAATTTCCACTGTTTTTACCCTCACACTCTTCTCCATCTTCACTTAGCCTTCTTTTTGTTTGTCCCACCCTCTCCATTGCCTTCTTCCTTACTTCCTCTGCTTTGGCCCGGTCTGCCTCTATCTTCTTCCTACCTTCTGCGCTCCCTCTGTTCTCATCTGCTGCTCACTCTTTCTCAGTTATCTCCTCTATCAGCACATCAAGTTCTGACACCTCTTCTGATGTTCTACTACTCCTCTCATCCTTGCTGTTTTTGGACTTGAATCTAGCTTGCAGTAAAGCAAACCTCTCCCTCACAAATCTGGTTTACTTTGAATTGAAGCTCCCGACAGCTGTTAAGTGAATCTGCTACCTCAGTCCATACCTTTCCCTTGTCGACACTCCCTTTCTTGAACATGAACGGCTCTGTGACGAGTATGTCTCTGCAGAGAATTACGTTGTGTTTCTCCGTCCACTCCATTGGGGCTCTGCATAATAACATCAACATCAAAGTTTGTTAGCAAAGTTACAGTATTTAGCTAGCTAGCTATCTAGTTATCCTTAACACAATTAAACTTATAATTACGTTATACCCTTAGTTAATGTGAAGTTACCTGTAACACAATCAGTTTGATAACGTTACTAGCTAGCAAAGTTACGTTAACGTTCCATAGGTAGCTAGCTAGCTTAGCGTATGGGAATGTGAGGTGAATCTATTGCTAAAAAGTTGTTGTGAGGCACCCTTAACACAATCAACTTTTGTCACTAGTTTCTAGAATTAACTAACAATGTACAAATATTATATAAACATATAAATTATATGTGACCTACTGTGAACACTTGTTTGTACTGCCACCACTGGCACAACTGTAATCTCGAGGAGCAGACAGAGCAGATGACACAGCTTCGGAAAAATCTTAACATTAGCCAGTGTCTATGGAAAAAGTAAACTGAAATCATTTAAAGTATAGTGTCATTATCAATTGTAAAAACAAATTTAATTTCAAAAACACATTAAAAACTGAAAATTCACTCACCTAAATCACATGTTGTAGTGACTACATTAAAGTGCTACTTTTCCCGTTGTAGATCTGCCAGCTACAGCAGCAGAGCAGAGTAAGTCTCGATCAACAGAGCACAGATCGATTTCCGGTCACCGTAGCTGTCCCAAAATCCATCGTTGCTTAAAGTCCCTATTGTGCGATGGCAGATGAGACGGGCCAAACTCACAATTAATTTATTTATTAATTTTCTCATTTCACTAATAAATGTTATGAAAAAATAAGGCGAGGAAAATGCTATAATAGCTGAATTTCAGCTCATTTTAACCGTACAGCGTATAAATAAAAACATTTCATTTAGCTCGGCGAACTCGCAGAGTTGAATCTGTTACCTTAGAGACCAACTCAGCCTCTGTTGTAATGTGGGGAGCTTGAACAGAGGCAAGCAGAGCTGTGTGATGTAGCAAACGCCTACTTGATGTTAGTTGGTACAGAGAGCAATTTTAAACTAGACTATTCCTGTAGAAATTGTGAATTGTGGTTGCTGCCAGTGCAAAGTCGACTTTGTGTTGAACAGAGTGAATAGTGAGTTCTAGGGAGATGTTAGGGTGTTCTAGGTGGCTGCTAGGGTGTTGCTAGGAGGTTGCTATGGAGTTCTAGGCAGTTGCTAGGGCATTGCTAGGTGGTTGTTAGGGAGTTCTAGGCAGTTGCTAGTGTGTTGCTAGGTGGTTGCCATGGAGATCAATGCGGTTGCTAGGGTGTTCTACGTGGTTGCTATGATGTTGCTAGGTGGTTGGTATGGAGCTCTAGGTGGTTGCTAGCATGCTTTAGATGATTGCTAGGGTGTTGCTAGGTGGTTACTATGGAGTTCTAGGCGGTTGCTAGGGTGTTGCTAAGTGGTTGCTATGGAGCTCTAGTCAGATGCTAGGGAGTACTAAGTGGTTGCTAGGGTGTTCTAGGTGATTGCTATGGCGTTCTAAGCGGTTGCTAGGGTGTTGTTATGGAGTTCTAGGACGTTGCTAGGGTGTTCTAGGTGGTTCCTAGGGTGTTGCTACGTGGTTGATATGGTGTTCTAGGTGGTTGCTAGGGTGTTCCAGGTGGTTGCAGGGGTGTTCTAGGTGGTTGCTAGGGTGTTGCTAGGTGGTTGCTATGGAGTTCTAGGCGGTTGCTAGGGTGTTCCAGGTGGTTGCAGTGGTGTTCTAGGCGGTTGCTAGGGTGTTGCTAGGTGGTTGCTTTGGAGTTCTAGGTGGTTGTTAGGGTGTTCTAGATGGTTGTTGAAGTAATAATCTCAAAGATTTTCATTAAAATAAATGTCTGTTAAGTCACTATCTATCGCCAAATTAGGTAACACAATGGTGATTGAGCCTATTATTATATTAATTTATATTATTATTCTTATAATAATTTATGATTAAAGACTGGGTGTCTGTGGCGACATTCCTGGGAAAAAAATCACAGACGGCGCATAGTTAGTGACGCGTTTTCCATCACCCATCAGTGGTTGGTCCGCCAGTGAGGGTAGGTGAAGCTAACACAACAGGCTCGCTCTTCAACTCACTTGTGTGTGAGCGGCGTACTGTTTTATCCGGTGTCTGCTAGCGTTACAATAACAGAGAAAGGTCATGTCAAGAAAGGCAACATCAGTTTAGACAACGTTGCACACAGTATCGATCTCTCATATCAGATAATGTTGCATTAGCTAGCTAGCTAATGTAATTAACACAATCTAATGTCAGCTAACAATTAGCAAAAACACTAGCTAACGCTACTGACCGGTACCAACCTCGTAAACCGTCTCTTGAATGCAAGGCTACCTTGTGGCAACCAGAGGTGGGTAGTAACGCGTTATATTTACTCCGTTACATTTACTTAAGTAACTTTTTGAATAAATTGTACTTGTAAGAGTAGTTTTAATGCAACATACTTTTCACTTTTACTCGAGTATATTTGTGAAGAAAAAATGTTACTTTTACTCCGTTATATTCGGCTACATTCCGCTCGTTACTTTTATTTTTTACCCATTTTTTATTCAATGCACGTTCTGTTCAGTTCATTCTCTCAGAGAGACTTCAGCCAAAGAGGCTGACTGGTCTTTGCTTTGGCTCTGTCATAGCCCCACATGACTCCGTTTCACCAATCAAACGTAGCCAGTCACAGCACACAGGAGGATGAGTGGGCGACAACAATGGCTGAAACAACGGCGGGTGATTCGTAGGAGGCAGAACACCCCTGGCCACGTTCAAACTACGTTTTACTTACAGACTACCAAAAACAGTAGTTACATTATGCGCTGCCTTCTTTGTCTGCCTAGAAATGTGGACATTTCAGCCTACAAGAACTCAACTTCGAACTTGAGAAAATATGTGGCGGTAAGTTGTAGGTTAGTTTTGACTGTGGATAGCTAACTATTTGGCTGAGTCATTTATTGTCTTGGACAATCCGTTTGTGAAATATACGGGCATTTGTGATGCCTCGGTGTCTTCCAAAATAGCTGTGCTTAATACCACACGCGTTGTTTACGGCGTTGTCACCCTTTTTAGTACAGTCTGGCTTGATTGACAATTCATTTATTCAGTAGGTGAGAGTATAAGCTTTCTAACGATATATAGCATGTCTAATTTTGCTTTTGGAATAGCTTTTTTTAGGTCAGCGTAACCGAAATTTTTCTTATCATCGCATTCACTTATGCATTTACTCTGTGGTAGAGTAAAAGACGCAGCACGGAACGTGGTCAAGGTTTATTCGTAATTTCTTGGGAAATACTATTATTATTGAGGACTTCTGGGCATAGCTAAGCCGTATGTTTGCTGATAGACCTTGCTGACATCGTTTTCTGGAGCAAAACAGAAGCGGATTGAACTGCACTGTTGATTTACGGTCTCTGTCTCCATCTACTGAACACAGATAAGATTTCATCATTGCTAGGTAAGTAGGCTATTATTGCTCAAAATACTTCGGTTATATACGTTATTTTTTAATTGAGTGTGTTTAAATAGGTTGCTGGTATTAATGTAGATATTTCACATTGTAATGTAAGCATCAGTTAGTAGTGTAATAGTTTTTGTAAAGCATGCAACAGTCATGACGTGAGCGCCGGAACATTGCATAGCATACATAACGTTTGTTTACACTAAACCGGAAGTTCTGCACATATTCCGCGCAAGGCATCATGGGACTTTGGAATATCGTGGAGAAGTGCATCATAAGGTACAATAACGGTGCTACAAAGCACTATGTTTCCCACGTATAAAGTTTCTGTTTGAATTTGAGCAGGCTCCTCTTTGTTGTGATGATAAGACTATTTTAATGGATAAATCCCTGTAGCCTCATTGATATTTTTCCGGTCAACGGAGGGTTCACCCCAACAAATTGACGGGGTATACAGACTTAATAGTCCAACAGACAGCGAAAATCCTCCTCTTCTGACGAACCTCCTGTGTATTGTTTTATTTAAAGGGATATGATTTAGGCCATATTTGAATTTGCACATGGCTATTTTATATTTTGTTTATTTCTATTGGACAAGCATTTACAATTTTATATTTTGGACATTTAGATTTTTACGTTCATCTTGCTCTTCTTATTTCAACATTAAATCAGATTATATGAAGTAACTCAGTACTTGAGTAGTCTTTTCACGAGATACTTTCTTACTCTTACTCAAGTAATTATTTGGATGACTACTTTTACTTCTACTTGAGTCATTATTATTTTAAAGTAACAATACTTTTACTTGAGTACAGGTTTTAGCTACTCTACCCACCTCTGGTGGCAACGTTGCAATGTAGATAACTAAAGGCCAGTTCAGATCGATTCGCAAGGAGACCGTATGCAACTTGCAAAATTCCAAGACGTCTGATTGTAAAGGTTCTAAAACTGCACTTGGCGATTTGACAGGGTGGGTCTTTTGAAACCCCAGGCAACGGCTTCAGACGCGCTGCAACTAATCAGTTCACACCGCTGCAGTTTTCTCTGCAACATTTGAAAACCGTTTCGTCTCGTTGCGAATCATTGATCTGAACTGGCCTTAACATTACCGTTATTTACATTGCCATCAAGTTCATCAATATATTCTAATGATCAGAATGAAGCCGGGGTATAGGTGGAGCAGAGCCGGGTCTGATTTCTGTGCAAAGATGTCAAGCCGGAGAAAACTAAATACAAGAATACGGCAGTATGGATTAGCGTTGTTATTATTTTATTACGCGTCGTCATACGTTCCTTCAGCTTTGATGCCCTTTTTTTTGATGAAATCTCCTTTGTTTTTGTTTTATTCTTCTTGTTCTGATTGCTAATTTAACTCCCAGCTTAGGTTTATTCTCGAACCGTTTGGCTAACAAAACCAGAAACACCAGGAGTAACATTTTGCAAGGCAGTTGTTTCAAAAATATCACACAACAATCATTCACGAAAAACACTGTTTATTGTGCATGAGATACATGATTGCACGAGCCACAGCGAATCCCGCGAATTCTTCTCTGCAGTGTAAAGATGTTCATACCAGGCAAAAGGTGGATAAAGAACATTTGTGGAAATTGATCATCATTAATTCTACCCCAGGTCTGCTACAGCATTTTACCCGGCTCGGCAGTGTAAAGACAGCTTAAGTTAGCCTAATGTTAGACAATGAATGAGTATGTACATAACGTTACTTTTACAACAACCATTTTTATTCAGTAAATAGTAAGTGTTATAGTTGGCGTGGCCCAGGTGCCAACTGACTGACGTCACACAGGCGACACTGGTTGGATCCGGTTGGATCTATGGGAAGGGAGGTCCAAAAACACATGTGCAATTACCGCTTCTCACCATTGAGAAGAGAAAAGAGAACAAAACGAAAATCTTCAAGATTGTAACTTTAAGTCTTTACCAAGTACAATGAAGCGTCCCGCAATGCTCTACAGCAAACGGTTCAAAAGTTATGAAATATCTTTGAAGCCGCTCGATTTGACATATTGCACCTGGATGTAGTGCGAAAACTCTGGGAGGAGTAGTGGTCCAAAAAATGGGTGGAAAGAAAGAAACAATAATAACTAGACAATTCCTGCAGAAATTGTGAAGTGTGGTTGCCGCCAATGCAAAGTCGACTTTGTGCTGAACGGAGTGAACAGTTTCTGTAGTATAAGCAGAGACAGGGCATTGTGTACCTGCTATAACATCACTACAACGAGTTGATTTGCGACACATATATTCAGAGCTAAATTATCCTTTCATTAAAATTTGAGATCTCAGTGTTTTACTTGCGGTATGCGGTGACGAGTGACAGCGAATCACAAAGCTAGCTGGCATGTTCAGAGGGTCTTGGAAAAACCCTAAGTCTACACTGCGTGATCGCACCATTTTCTTAAAAAAAAGCAAGACAGGGCTAGGGAGATTAATTTGATTGACGTATGATTATGCGCGAATTTCAGCTCATTTTAACCAGACAACTAAAAACATTGAATTGGGCTGTAATTCAGAGTCGAATCTGTTATCTCTGAGACCAACTCATTGACAGAGTAGCCTATTACGTGTTAGCCGAGCCGAATTTCCAAGAACGAAAATGACGCGAGAAATATGTGTTAAAATAGTTGCATTTTAACTCATTTTAAATACAGCTTCTGTGAATAAATATCGGCTGGCAGCCAGTACTATTAGCTTCTGTTGCAGCAAGGGGTGCATCAACAACATGCAAGTGGAGTTGTGTACTTTAGCAAACACGTTGGGGTGAGAGAGCGTTGCTGTCCCTGCTAACAGACTGAATGTGTAATGCAGCTCTAATGAGACCAAAGTTTCCAATACGCTGGGATATTACACAGTGTTACAAAAGCAAAATTTAACATATTATACATAGTTAGAAAGCTTATTGTGTCACCTACTGAATAAATGAATTCTCAATCAAGCAAGTTTGTACTACAAAGTTCGAGAACACCCAAAGCAACATGTGTGGTATTACAAGCTGACGTCTTTTTCTGGAGTAAGACCGGACCAGAAGCTGCTGCACACGTGTTGTTGACGGCGTTGTTGTACTTTTCAGTACAGTCTGGCTTGTTTGAGAATTCGTTTATTCACTAGGTGAGAGCATAAGCTTTCTAACCAGGTATAACAGCAAGTCTAATTTTGGTGTGCAAAGCCGACCAATGCTGTAACTTCATAATTCACATTTTTATGATGTCAATGCCTCCATTCATTTTCAATGGGAAAAATTGGCCATAAAAAGTCATATTTCTCAAAAACCGTGCAGCGAAAATTTCCACAAAGTAATAGCAATCGATTCCCAAAGAAGCCGGTCAATTTGACATATGGCACGTGTATGTGGTGCGAAAACTCTGGGAGGAGTAGCGGTCCAAAAAATGGGTGGAAAGATAGAATAAAAATAACTAGACAATTCCTGCAGAAATTGTGATGTGTGGTTGCCGCCAATGCAAAGTCGACTTTCTGCTGAACAGAGTGAACAGTGGTAGGTAGTTGCTATGATGTTTGAGGCGGTTGCTAGGGTGTTGCTAGGTGGTTCTATGGAGTTCTAGGTGGTTTCCTTAAAATTCTAGGCGGTTGCTAGAGTGTTCTAGGTGGTTGCTATGGAGTTCTAGGCAGTTGCTAGGATGTTGCTAGGTGGTTGATATGGTGTTCCAGGTGGTTGCTAGGGTGGTGCTAGGTGGTTGCTATGGAGTTCCAGGTGGTTGCTATGGATCTCCAGGTGGTTACTAGGGCATTGCTAGGTGGTTGCTATGGAGTTATAGGCGGTTGCTAGGGTGTTGCTAGGCAGTTATTATGGTGTTCCAGGTGGTTGCTAGGGTGTTGCTAGGTGGTTGCTAGGATGTTGCTGGGTGGTTGCTATGGAGTTATAGGTGGTTGCTAGGGTGTTGCTAGGTGGTTGCTATGGAGTTCTAGGCAGTTGCTATGGTGTTACAGGTGGTTGCTAGTGTGTTGTTAGGTGTATGCTATGGAGTTCTAGGCTGTTGCTAGGGTGTTGCTAGGTCGTTGCTATGGAGTTACAAGTAGTTGCTAGGATGTTGCTAGGGGGTTGCTAGGTCTTTACTGAGTCCAATGACGCAACCCATAGTTCTCTATGAAAAACGGTTCAAAAGTTATGAGATATCAAACATCGGCCAATCAGGAAAGGGGGCAAGGCTGATCTACACCAATGGACAAAGGACTCTCTACCATGTCCAATGAGGCATTGCACAATTTGTGGGCAATTTTTCCCCATAAAGATGAATGGCAGAATGTTCAAAACTAGAGAGAGACCAGAGTACTGCTGCTAGAAGACAGAGCATTGTGACATCCCAGGGGTGAGAAGACAGAGCATTGTGACATCACAAAGCTGAACATTCCGCCATTCATTCTCTATGGGGAAAAATTGCCCACAAAAATTCAAATTTTTCAAAAACCGTGCAACGAAAATTTCCACAAAGTAATAGAACACCATTCCCGATAAAGCCGCTCGATTTGACATATTGCACGTGTATGTGGTGCGAAAACTCTGGGAGGAGTAGCGGTCCAAAAAACTGGCGGAATAATAATAATAATAACTAGACAATTCCTGCAGAAATTGTGAAGTGTGGTTGCCGCCAATGCAAAGTCGACTTTCTGCTGAACAGGGTGAACAGTGGTAGGTAGTTCTATGATGTTCTGGTGGTGACTATGGTGTTTTAGGTGGTGTCTAGGGTGTTGCTAGGTGGTTGCTATGGAGTTTGAGGCGGTTGCATGGGTGTTGCTAGGTAGTTCTATGGAGTTTTGGCGGTTGCTATGTAATTCTAGGCGGTTGCCAGGGTGTTCTAGGTGGTTGCTATGGAGTTCTAGCCAGTTGTTAGGATGTTGCTAGGTGGTTGATATGGTGTTCCAGGTGGTTGCTAGGGTGGTGCTAGGTAGTTGCTATGGAGCTCCAGGTGGTTGCTAGGGCATTGCTAGGTGGTTGCTAGGGTGTTCTAAGTGGTTGCTTGGATGTTGCTAGGTGGTTGCTATGGAGTTATAGGCGGTTGCTAGGGTGTTGCTAGGCTGTTGTTATGGTGTTCCAGCTGGTTGCTAGGATGTTGCTAGGTGGATGCTATGGAGTTATGGGCGGTTGCTAGGGTGTTCCTAGGTGGTTGCTAGGAGGTTGCTATGGAGTTATAGGCGGTTGTTAGGGTGTTGCTAGGCAATTGTTGGGTGTTCCAGGTGGTTGCTAGGATGTTGCTAGGTGGTTGCTATGGAGTTATAGGCGGTTGCTAGGGTGTTGCTAGGTGGTTGCTATGGAGTTCTAGGTGATTGCTATGGTGTTGCTAGGTGGTTGCTATGGAGTTATAGCCGGTTGCTAGGGTTTTGCTAGGCATTTGCTATAGAGTTATAGACAGTTGCTAGGGTGTTGCTAGGGTATTCTAGGTGGTTGCTAGGTTGTTGCTAGGTGGTTGCTGTGGAGTTATAGGCGGTTGCTAGGGTGTTGCTACGCAGTTGTTATGGTGTTCCAGGTGGTTGCTAGGGTGTTGCTAGGTGGTTGCTATGGTGTTCCAGGCGGTTGCTAGGGTGTTGCTAGGTGGTTGTTATGGAGTTCTAGGTGGTTGCTATGGTGTTGCTAGGTGGTTGCTATGGAGTTATAGGCGGTTGCTAGGGTGTTGCTAGGTGGTTGCTAGCAGGTTTCCATGGAGTTATAGGCGGTTGTTAGGGTGTTGCTAGGCAGTTGTTGGGTGTTCCAGGTGGTTGCTAGGATGTTGCTAGGTGGTTGCTATGGAGTTATAGGCGGTTGCTAGGGTGTTGCTATGCAGTTGTTATGGTGTTCCAGGTGGTTGCTAGGGTGTTGCTAGGTGGTTGCTAAGGTGTTCCAGGTTGTTGCTAGGGTGCTGCTAGGTGGTTGCTATGGAGTTCTAGGTGGTTGCTATGGTGTTGCTAGGTGGTTGCTATGGAGTTATAGCCGGTTGCTAGGGTTTTGCTAGGCATTTGCTATAGAGTTATAGACGGTTGCTAGGGTGTTGCTAGGGTATTCTAGGTGGTTGCTAGGTTGTTGCTAGGTGGTTGCTATCGTGTTCCAGGTGGTTCCTAGGGTGATGCTAGGTGGTTGCTATGGAGTTCTAGGTGGTTGCTATGGAGTTATAGCCGGTTGCTAGGGTGTTGCTAGGTGGTTGCTATGGTGTTCCAGGTGGTTGCTAGGGTGATGCTAGGTGGTTGCTATGGAGTTCTAGGTGGTTGCTATGGAGTTATAGCCGGTTGCTAGGGTGTTGCTAGGTGGTTGCTAGTGTGTGGATATTTCGTTGCTATGGAGTTCAAGGCGGTTGCTAGGGTGTTATAGGTGGTTGCTAGGGTGTTGTTAGGTCGTTGCTATGGAAGTTATAGCCGGTTGCTAGGGTGTTGCTAGGCATTTGCTATGGTGTTCCATGTGGTTGCTAGGGTGTTGCAAGGTGGTTGCTATGCAGTTCTAGGTGGTTGCTAGGGTGTTGCTAGGTGGTTGCTATGGAGTTCTAGGCAGTTGCTATGGTGTTACAGGTGGTTGCTAGTGTGTTGTTAGGTGTTTGCTATGGAGTTCTAGGCTGTTGCTAGGGTGTTCTAGGTGGTTGCTAGGGTGTTGCTAGGTCGTTGCTATGGAGTTACAGGCAGTTGCTAGGATGTTGCTAGGGGGTTGCTAGGTCTTTACTGAGTCCAATGACGCAACCCATAGTTCTCTATGAAAAACGGTTCAAAAGTTATGAGATATCAAACATCGGCCAATCAGGACAGGGGGCAAGGCTGATCTCCACCAATGGACAAAGGACTCTCTACGATGTCCAATGAGGCATTGCACAATTTGTGGGCAATTTTTCCCCATAAAGATGAATGGCAGAATATTCAAAACTAGAGAGAGACCAGAGTACTGCTGCTAGAAGACAGAGCATTGTGACATCACAGGGGTGAGAAGACAGAGCATTGTGACATCACAAGGCTGAACATTCCGCCATTCATTCTCTATGGGGAAAAATTGCCCACAAAAATTCAAATTTTTCAAAAACCGTGCAACGAAACTTTCCACAAAGTAATAGCACACCATTCCCGATGAAGCCGCTCGATTTGACATATTGCACGTGTATGTGGTGCGAAAACTCTGGGAGGAGTAGCGGTCCAAAAAACTGGCGGAATAATAATAATAATAACTAGACAATTCCTGCAGAAATTGTGAAGTGTGGTTGCCGCCAATGCAAAGTCGACTTTGTGCTGAACGGAGTGAACAGTTTCTGTAGTATAAGCAGAGACAGGGCATTGTGTACCTGCTATAACATCACTTCAACGAGTTGATTTGCGACACATATATTCAGAGCTAAATTATCCTTTCATCAAAATTTGAGATCTCAGTGTTTTACTTGCGGTATGCGGTGACGAGTGACGGCGAATCACAAAGCTAGCTGGCATGTTCAGAGGGTCTTGGAAAAACCCTAAGTCTGACGTGTAATGCAGACTGATGTGTAATGCAGTTATAACGAGACCAAAGTTTCCAACTCGGTGGAATATAAAACGGTATTACAAAAGTAAAATTTGACATATTATACATTGTTAGAAAGCTTATTCTGTCACCTATTAGATCGATGATGTGTAGATCAAGCCAGATTGTACTACAAAGTTCGACAACACCCAAAGCAACATGTGTGGTATTACAAGATGACACCGTTTTCTGGAGTAAGACCGGACCAGAAGCTGGTGCACACATGTTGTTGACGGCGTTGTTGCCCTTTTTAGGTCCGTCTGGCTTGATTGAGAATTCGTTTATTCAGTAGGTGAGAGCATAAGCTTTCTAACCAGGTATAACACGTGTAGTTTTGGTTTTGGAATATCGTTTTTTAGGTCAACCGAAAGTGTTTTAATCGTCGCATTCAATGCATGCACTCTTTGTTAGCACTAGTAGCATTCAAAGACGCTGCATTTGACGAAACGTTGTCAACGATTTTGCGTAATATCTTGTGAAATACTATTATTTTTGAGGAAATCTGGGTATGCCTAAGTCATATGTTTGTTGACATACCTAGCTGACAGCGTTTTCATTTGTAATTTTGCATTTGGAATACCGTTTTTATCGCGTGCACTTCCGCATTAAGCTATATCCACTGTGGTGGCTAAGTCGCCAGGAAACCTCGTTTGAACAACACAATCCGTGCATGTACGTCTTCGTCAAGGTTTTATCTACATTGTGGTATGAATCATTTGAAGTTTACGAATGTGTGTTTTCTGTAATTACGACGAAAATGGAGATATGCACCGCATCTGGATTCTAAATTTCCTGTAGATGAAGCAGGTTAAAAGTGCATCACGTGTGCTAAGCCAACCAATGCTGTGACTTCACCGCTAACATATGTATGACGTCACGTTTTACATTCATCCCTATGGGGAAAAATTGGCCATAAAAAGTCATATTTCTCAAAAACCGTGCAGCGAAACTTTCCACAAAGTAATAGCCATCGATTCCCAATGAAGCCGGTCAATTTGACATATGGCACGTGTATGTGGTGCGAAAACTCTGGGAGGAGTAGCGGTCCAAAAAATGGGTGGAAAGAAAGAAATAATAATAACTAGACAATTCCTGCAGAAATTGTGAAGTGTGGTTGCCGCCAACGCAAAGTCAACTTTCTGCTGAACAGAGTGAACAGTGGTAGGTAGTTGCTGTGATGTTTGAGGAGGTTGCTAGGGTGTTGCTAGTTGGTATCCATGGAATTCTAGGCGGTTGCTAGGGTGTTCTAGGTGGTTGCTATGAAGTTCTAGGCAGTTGCTAGGATGTTGCTAGGTGGTTGATATGGTGTTCCAAGTGGTTGCTAGGGTGGTGCTAAGTGGTTGCTATGGAGTTCCATGTGGTTGCTATGGAGCTCCAGGTGGTTACTAGGGCATTGCTAGGTGGTTGCTAGGGTAATCTAAGTGGTTGCTAGGATGTTGCTAGATGGTTGCTATGGAGTTATAGGCGATTTCTAGGGTGTTGCTAGGCAGTTGTTATGGTGTTCCAGGTGGTTGCTAGGATGTTGCTAGGTGGTTGCTATGGAGTTATAGGTGGTTGCTAGGGTGTTGCTAGGTGGTTGCTAAGCGGTTGCTATGGAGTTATAGGCGGTTGTTAGGGTGTTGCTACGCAGTTGTTATGGTGCTCCAGGGGGTTGCTAGGGTGTCGCTTGGTGGTTGCTAGGGTAGTCTAGGTGGTTGCTATGGAGTTCTAGGTGGTTACTATGGTGTTGCTAGGTGGTTGCTATGGAGTTATAGCCGGTTGCTAGGGTGTTGCTAGGCATTTGCTATGGAGTTATAGGTGGTTGTTAGGGTGTTGCTAGGCAGTTGTTATGGTGTTCCAGGTGGTTGCTAAGGTGTTGCTAGGTGGTTGCTATGTACTTATAGCCGGTTGCTAGGGTGTTGCTAGGCAGTTGTTATGGTGTTCCAGGTGGTTGCTAGGGTGTTGCTAAGTGGTTGCTAGGATGTTGCTAGGTGGTTGCTACAGAGTTATAGGCGGTTGCTAGGGTGTTACTAGGTGGATGCTAGGAGGTTACTATGGAGTTATAGGCGGTTGCTTGGGTGTTGATAGGGTATTCTAGGTGGTTGCTAGGATGTTGCTAGGTGGTTGCTATGGATATATAAGCGGTTGCTAGGGTGTTGCTAGGCGGTTGCTAGGGTGTTGCTAGGTGGTTGCTATGGTGTTCCAGGTGGTTGCTAGGGTGTCGCTAGGTGGTTCTATGGAGTTCTAGGTGGTTGCTATGGAGTTGCTAGGTGGTTGCTATAGAGTTATAGCCGGTTGCTATAGAGTTATAGCCGGTTGCTAGGGAGTTCTAGGTGGTTGCTAGGTTGTTGCTAGGTGGTTGCTATGGTGTTCCAGGTGGTTGCTAGGGTGTTGCTAGGTGGTTGCTATGGAGATCTAGGTGGTTGCTATGGTGTTGCTAGGTGGTTGCTATGGAGGTATAGCCGGTTGCTAGGGTGTTCTAGGTGGTTGCTATCGTGTTCCAGGTGGTTGCTAGTGTGTTGTTAGGTGGTTGCCATGGAGTTATAGGCGTTGCTAGGGTGTTGCTAGGGTATTCTAGGTGGTTGCTAGGATGTTGCTAGGTGGTTGCTATGGAGATATAAGCGGTTGCTAGGGTGTTGCTAGGCAGTTGTTATGGTGTTCCAGGTGGTTGCTAGGGTGTTGCTAGGTGGTTGCTATGGTGTTCCAGGTGGTTGCTAGGGTGTTGCTAGGTGGTTGGTATGGAGTTCTAGGTGGTTGCTATGGAGTTGCTAGGTGGTTGCTATGGAGTTATAGTTGGTTGCTAGGGTGTTATAGGTGGTTGCTAGGGTGTTGCTAGGTGGTTGCTATGGTGTTCCAGGTGGTTGCTAGGGTGTTGCAAGGTGGTTGCTATGTAGTTATAGGCGGTTGCTAGGGTGTTGCTAGGCGGTTGTTATGGTGTTCCAGGTGGTTGCTAGGGTGTTGCTAGTTGGTTGCTATGGAGTTATAGGCGGTTGCTAGGGTGTTGCTAGGGTATTCTAGGTGGTTGCTAGGATGTTGCTAGGTGGTTGCTATGGAGATATAAGCAGTTGCAAGGTGTTGCTAGGCAGTTGTTATGGTGTTCCAGGTGGTTGCTAGGGTGTTGCTAGGCAGTTGTTAAGGTGTTCCAGGTGGTTGCTATGGTGTTGCTAGGTGGTTGCTATGGAGTTCTAGGTGATTGCTATGGAGTTGCTAGGTGGGTGCTATGGAGTTATAGCCGGTTGCTAGGGTGTTCTAGGTGGTTGCTAGGGTGTTGCTAAGTGGTTGCTATGGTGTTCCAGGTGGTTGCTAGTGTGTTGCAAGGTGGTTGCTATGGAGTTATAGGCAGTTGCTAGGGTGTTGCTAGGTGGTTGCTATAGTGTTCCCGGTGGTTGCTAGGGTGTTGCAAGGTGGTTGCTATGGAGTCATAGGCGGTTGCTAGGGTGTTGCTAGGCGGTTGTTATGGTGTTCCAGGTGGTTGCTAGGGTGTTGCTAAGTGGTTGCTATGGTGTTCCAGGTGGTTGCTAGGGTGTTGCTAGGTGGTTCTATGGACTTCTAGGTGGTTGCTATGGAGTTGCTAGGTGGTTGCTATGGAGTTATAGCCGGTTCCTAGGGTGTTCTAGGTGGTTGCTAGGGTGTTGCTAGGTGGTTGCTATGGTGTTCCAGGTGGTTGCTAGGGTGTTGCTAGGTGGTTGCTATGGAGATTTAGGTGGTTGCTATGGTGTTGCTAGGTGGTTGCTATGGAGTTATAGCCGGTTGCTAGGGTGTTGCTAGGGTATTCTAGGCGGTTGCTAGGGTGTTGCTAGGCAGTTGTACTGGTGTTCCAGGTGGTTGCTAGGGTGTTGCTAGGTGGTTGCTATGGTGTTCCAGGTGGTTGCTAGGGTGTTGCTAGGTTGTTGCTATAGAGTTATAGGCGGTTGCTAGGATGTTGCTAGAGGGTTGCTATGGAGTTCTAGGCGGTTGCTAGGTCTTTACTGAGTCCAATGACGCAACCCATAGTTCTCTATGACAAACGGTTCAAAAGTTATGAAATATCAAACATTGGCCAATCAGGAAGGGGGGCGAGGCTGATCTACACCAATGGACAAAGGACTCTCTACCAAGTCCAATGAGGCATTGCACAATATGTGGGCAATTTTTCCCCACAGAGATATATGGCAGAATGTTCAAATCTAGAGAGAGACCAGAGTACTGCTGCTGGAAGACAGAGCATTGTGACATCACAATGGTGAGAAAACAGCATTGTGACATCACAAGGGTGAACATTCCACCATTCATTCTCTATGGGAAAAATTTCCCAAAAAAAGTGGAATTTCTCAAAAACCGTGCACCGAAACTTTCCACAAAGTAATAGCACACCATTCCCGATCAAGCCGGTCGATTTGACATATTGCACATGTATGTGGTGCGAAAACTCTGGGAGGAGTAGCGGTCCAAAAAACTGGCGGAATAATAATAATAATAATAACTAGACAATTCCTGCAGAAATTGTGAAGTGTGGTTGCCGCCAATGCAAAGTCGACTTTGTGCTGAACGGAGTCAACAGTTTCTGTAGTATAAGCAGAGACAGGGCATTGTGTACCTGCTATAACATCACTACAACGAGTTGATTTGCGACACACATATTCAGAGCTAAATTATCCTTTCATCAAAATTTGAGATCTCAGTGTTTTACTTGCGGTATGCGGTGACGAGTGACGGCGAATCACAAAGCTAGCTGGCATGTTCAGAGGGTCTTGGAAAAACCCTAAATCTGACGTGTAATGCAGACTGATGTGTAATGCAGTTATAATGAGACCAAAGTTTCCAACTCGCTGGAATATAAAACGGTATTACAAAAGTAAAATTTGACATATTATACATTGTTAGAAAGCTTATTCTGTCACCTATTAGATCGATGATGTGAAGATCAAGCCAGATTGTACTACAAAGTTCGACAACACCCAAAGCAACATGTGTGGTATTACAAGCCCACTGAAGACCGGATCAGAAGCTGCTGCACACGTGTTGTTGACGGCGTTGTTGCACTCTTTAGTACAGTCTGGCTTGTTTGAGAATTCGTTTATTCAGTAGGTGAGAGCATAAGCTTTCTAACCAGGTATAACAGCACGTCCAATTTTGGTTTTGGAATATGGTTTTTTTAGGTCAACCGAAAGTGTTTTAATCGTCGCATTCAATGCATGCACTCTTTGTTAGCACTAGTAGCATTCAAAGACGCTGCATTTGACGAAACGTTGTCAACGATTTTGCGTAATATCTTGTGAAATACTATTATTTTTGAGGAAATCTGGGTATGCCTAAGTCATATGTTTGTTGATATACCTAGCTGACAGCGTTTTCATGTGTAATTTTGCATTTGGAATACCGTTTTTATCGCGTGCACTTCCGCATTAAGCTATATCCACTGTGGTGGCTAAGTCGCCAGGAAACCTCGTTTGAACAACACAATCCGCGCATGTACGTCTTCGTCAAGGTTTTATCTACATTGTGGTATGAATCATTTGAAGTTTACGAATGTGTGTTTTCTGTAATTACGACGAAAATGGAGATATGCACCGCATCTGGATTCTAAATTTCCTGTAGATGAAGCAGGTTAAAAGTGCATCACATGTGCTAAGCCGACCAATGCTGTGACTTCACCGCTCACATATGTATGACGTCACGTTTTACATTCATCCCTATGGGGAAAAATTGGCCATAAAAAGTCATATTTCTCAAAAACCGTGCAGCGAAACTTTCCACAAAGTAATAGCACACGATTCCCAAAGAAGCCGGTCAATTTGACATATGGCACGTGTATGTGGTGCAAAAACTCTGGGAGGAGTAGCGGTCCAAAAAATGGGTGGAATAATAATAATAACTAGACAATTCCTGCAGAAATTGTGAAGTGTGGTTGCCGCCAATGCAAAGTCAACTTTGTGCTGAACGGAGTGAACAGTTTCTGTAGTATAAGCAGAGACAGGGCATTGTGTACCTGCTATAACATCACTACAACGAGTTCATTTGCGACACATATATTCAGAGCTAAATTATCCTTTCATCAAAATTTGAGATCTCAGTGTTTTACTTGCGGTATGCGGTGACGAGTGACGGCGAATCACAAAGCTAGCTGGCATGTTCAGAGGGTCTTGGAAAAACCCTAAGTCTGACGTGTAATGCAGACTGATGTGTAATGCAGTTATAACGAGACCAAAGTTTCCAACTCGCTGGAATATAAAACGGTATTACAAAAGTAAAATTTGACATATTATACATTGTTAGAAAGCTTATTCTGTCACCTATTAGATCGATGATGTGTAGATCAAGCCAGATTGTACTACAAAGTTCGACAACACCCAAAGCAACATGTGTGGTATTACAAGATGACACCGTTTTCTGGAGTAAGAGCGGACCAGAAGCTGCTGCACACCTGTTGTTGACGGCGTTGTTGCCCTTTTTAGGTCCGTCTGGCTTGATTGAGAATTCGTTTATTCAGTAGGTGAGAGCATAAGCTTTCTAACCAGGTATAACACGTGTAGTTTTGGTTTTGGAATATCGTTTTTTAGGTCAACCGAAAGTGTTTTAATCGTCGCATTCAATGCATGCACTCTTTGTTAGCACTAGTAGCATTCAAAGACGCTGCATTTGACGAAACGTTGTCAACGATTTTGCGTAATATCTTGTGAAATACTATTATTTTTGAGGAAATCTGGGTATGCCTAAGTCATATGTTTGTTGATATACCTAGCTGACAGCGTTTTCATTTGTAATTTTGCATTTGGAATACCGTTTTTATCGCGTGCACTTCCGCATTAAGCTATATCCACTGTGGTGGCTAAGTCGCCAGGAAACCTCGTTTGAACAACACAATCCGTGCATGTACGTCTTCGTCAAGGTTTTATCTACATTGTGGTATGAATCATTTGAAGTTTACGAATGTGTGTTTTCTGTAATTACGACGAAAATGGAGATATGCACCGCATCTGGATTCTAAATTTCCTGTAGATGAAGCAGGTTAAAAGTGCATCACGTGTGCTAAGCCGACCAATGCTGTGACTTCACCGCTCACATATGTATGACGTCACGTTTTACATTCATCCCTATGGGGAAAAATTGGCCATAAAAAGTCATATTTCTCAAAAACCGTGCAGCGAAACTTTCCACAAAGTAATAGCCATCGATTCCCAAAGAAGCCGGTCAATTTGACATATGGCACGTGTATGTGGTGCGAAAACTCTGGGAGGAGTAGCGGTCCAAAAAATGGGTGGAAAGAAAGAAACAATAATAATAATAACTAGACAATTCCTGCAGAAATTGTGAAGTGTGGTTGCCGCCAATGCAAAGTCGACTTTGTGCTGAACGGAGTGAACAGTTTCTGTAGTATAAGCAGAGACAGGGCATTGTGTACCTGCTATAACATCACTACAACGAGTTGATTTGCGACACATATATTCAGAGCTAAATTATCCTTTCATCAAAATTTGAGATCTCAGTGTTTTACTTGCGGTATGCGGTGACGAGTGACGGCGAATCACAAAGCTAGCTGGCATGTTCAGAGGGTCTTGGAAAAACCCTAAGTCTGACGTGTAATGCAGACTGATGTGTAATGCAGTTATAACGAGACCAAAGTTTCCAACTCGCTGGAATATAAAACGGTATTACAAAAGTAAAATTTGACATATTATACATTGTTAGAAAGCTTATTCTGTCACCTATTAGATCGATGATGTGTAGATCAAGCCAGATTGTACTACAAAGTTCGACAACACCCAAAGCAACATGTGTGGTATTACAAGCCCACTGAAGACCGGATCAGAAGCTGCTGCACACGTGTTGTTGACGGCGTTGTTGCACTCTTTAGTACAGTCTGGCTTGTTTGAGAATTCGTTTATTCAGTAGGTGAGAGCATAAGCTTTCTAACCAGGTATAACAGCACGTCTAATTTTGGTTTTGGAATATGGTTTTTTTAGGTCAACCGAAAGTGTTTTAATCGTCGCATTCAATGCATGCACTCTTTGTTAGCACTAGTAGCATTCAAAGACGCTGCATTTGACGAAACGTTGTCAACGATTTTGCGTGATATCTTGTGAAATACTATTATTTTTGAGGAAATCTGGGTATGCCTAAGTCATATGTTTGTTGATATACCTAGCTGACAGCGTTTTCATTTGTAATTTTGCATTTGGAATACCGTTTTTATCGCGTGCACTTCCGCATTAAGCTATATCCACTGTGGTGGCTAAGTCGCCAGGAAACCTCGTTTGAACAACACAATCCGTGCATGTGCGTCTTCGTCAAGGTTTTATCTACATTGTGGTATGAATCATTTGAAGTTTACGAATGTGTGTTTTCTGTAATTACGACGAAAATTGAGATATGCACCGCATCTGGATTCTAAATTTCCTGTAGATGAAACAGGTTAAAAGTGCATCACGTGTGCTAAGCCGACCAATGCTGTGACTTCACCGCTCACATATGTATGACGTCACGTTTTACATTCATCCCTATGGGGAAAAATTGGCCATAAAAAGTCATATTTCTCAAAAACCGTGCAGCGAAACTTTCCACAAAGTAATAGCCATCGATTCCCAAAGAAGCCGGTCAATTTGACATATGGCACGTGTATGTGGTGCGAAAACTCTGGGAGGAGTAGCGGTCCAAAAAATGGGTGGAAAGAAAGAATAATAATAATAATAATAATAATAATATGTGCGATAATAATAGTGTGATTGCCTAAGGCAACCACACTAATAATAATAATAAATATGTGCAATAATAATAGTGTGTTTGCCTAAGGCAACCACACTAATAAATAAATACTAGACAATTCCTGCAGAAATTGTGAAGTGTGGTTGCCGCCAATGCAAAGTCGACTTTCTGCTGAACAGAGTGAACAGTGGTAGGTAGTTGCTATGATGTTCTGGTGGTGACTATGGTGTTTTAAGTGGTGTCTAGGGTGTTGGTAGGTGGTTGCTATGGAGTTTGAGGCGGTTGCTAGGGTGTTGCTAGGTGGTTCTATGGAGTTCCATGCGGTTGCTATGGAATTCTAGGTGGTTGCTAGGGTGTTGTAGGTGGTTGCTGTGGAGTTCTAGGCAGTTGCTAGGATGTTGCTAGGTGGTTGATATGGTGTTCCAGGTGGTTGCTAGGGTGTTCTAGGTAGTTCCTATGGAGTTCTAGTTGGTTGCTAGGGTGATGCTAGGTGCTTGCTATGGGAATCTAGGCAGTTGCTAGGTTGTTGCTAGGTGGTTGCTATGGAGTTCAGGGCGGTTGCTAAGGCATTCTAGGTGGTTGCTTGGATGTTGCTAGGTGGTTGCTATGGTGTTCCAGGTGGTTGCTATGGTGTTGCTAGGTGGTTGCTATGGAGTTCTTGGTGGTTGCTAGGGTGTTGCTAGGTGGTTGCTATGGAGTTATTGCTGGTTGCTAGGGTTTTGCTAGGCTTTTGTTATGCTGTTACAGGTGGTTGCTAGAGTGTTGCTAGGTGGTTGCTATGGTGTTCTAGGTGGTTGCTAGGGTGTTGCTAGGTGGTTGCTATGGAGTTATAGCTGGTTGCTAGGGTGTTGCTAGGCATTTGCTATGGTGTTCTAGGTGGTTGCTAGGGTTTTGCTGGATGGTTGCTATGGAGTTCAAGGTGGTTGCTAGGGTGTTGCTAGGTGGTTGTTATGAAGTTATAGCTGGTTGCTAGGGTGTTGCTAGGCATTTGCTATGGTGTTCCAGGTGGTTGCTAGGGTGTTGCTAGGTGGTTGCTATTGAGTTATAGGCAGTTGCTAGGGTGTTGCTATGTGTTTGCTAGGGGGTTGCTATGGAGTTATAGGCGGTTGCTAGGGTGTTGCTAGGCAGTTATGCTGTTTCAGGTGGTTGCTATGGTGTTGCTAGGTGGTTGCTAGGGTATTCTAGGTGGTTGCTAGGGTGTTGCTAGGTGGATGCTATGGAGTTCTGGGTGGTTACTATGGTGTTGCTAGGTGGTTGCTATGGAGTTATAGCTGGTTGCTAGGGTGTTACTAGGCATTTGCTATGTAGCTATAGACGGTTGCTAGGGTGTTGCTAGGGTATTCTAGGTGGTTGCTAGGATGTTGCTAGGTGGTTGCTATGGAGTTATAGGCGGTTGCTAGGGTGTTGCTAGGCATTTGCTATGGAGCTATAGACGGTTGCTAGGGTGTTGCTAGGGTATTCTAGGTGGTTGCTAGGATGTTGCTAGGTGGTTGCTATGGAGTTATAGGCGGTTGCTAGGGTGTTGCTACGTAGTTGCTATGGTGTTCCAGGTGGTTGCTAGGGGGTTGCTAGGTGGTTGCTATGGTGTTCCAGGTGGTTGCTAGGGTGTTGCTAGGTGGTTGCTATGGAGTTCTAGGTGGTTGCTATGGTGTTGCTAGGTGGTTGCTATGGAGTTAAAGCTGGTTGCTAGGGTGTTCTAGGTGGTTGCTAGGGTGTTGCTAGGTGGTTGCTATGGTGTTCCAGGTGGTTGCTAGGGTGTTGCTAGGTGGTTGCTATGGATTTCTAGGTGGTTGCTATGGTGTTGCTAGGTGGTTGCTATGGAGTTATAGCCGGTTGCTAGGGTGTTCTAGGTGGTTGCTAGGGTGTTGCTAGGTGGTTGCTATGGAGTTCCAGGTGGTTGCTCGGGTGTTGCTAGGTGGTTGCTATGGAGTTCTAGGTGGTTGCTATGGTGTTGCTAGGTGGTTGCTATAGTGTTCCAGGTGGTTGCTAGTGTGTTGTTAGGTGGTTGCCATGGAGTTCTAGGCGGTTGCTAGGTTATTCTAGGTGGTTGCTAGGGTGTTGCTAGGTCGTTGCTTTGGAGTTATAGGCGGTTGCTAGGGTGTTGCTAGGAGGTTGCTATGGAGTTCTAGGCGGTTGCTAGGTCTTTACTGAGTCCAATGACGTGACCCATAATTTTCTATGACAAACGGTTCAAAAGTTATGAAATATCAAACATCGGCCAATCAGGAAAGGGGGCGAGGCTGATCTACACCAATGGACAAAGGACTCTCTACCATGTCCAATGAGGCATTGCACAATTTGTGGGCAATTTTTCCCCATAGAGATGAATGGCAGAATGTTCAAATCTAGAGAGAGACCAGAGTACTGCTGCCAGAAAACAGAGCATTGTGACATCATAAAGGTGTGAAGACAGCATTGTGACATCACAAGGGTGAACATTCCACCATTCATTCTCTATGGGAAAAATTTCCCAAAAAACGTGGAATTTCTCAAAAACCGTGCACCGAAACTTTCCACAAAGTAATAGCACACCATTCCCGATCAAGCCGCTCGATTTGACATATTGCACGTGTATGTGGTACGAAAACTCCGGGAGGAGTAGCGGTCCAAAAAACTGGCGGAATAATAATAATAATAATAATAATAACTAGACAATTCCTGCAGAAATTGTGAAGTGTGGTTGCCGCCAATGCAAAGTCGACTTTCTGCTGAACAGAGTGAACAGTGGTAGGTAGTTGCTATGATGTTCTTGTGGTGACTATGGTGTTTTAGGTGGTGTCTTGGGTGTTGCTAGGAGGTTGCTATGGAGTTTGAGGCGGTTGCTAGGGTGTTGCTAGGTGGTTCTATGGAGTTCTAGGCGGTTGCTATGGAATTCTAGGCAGTTGCTAGGGTGTTCTAGGTGGTTGCTATGGAGTTCTCGGCAGTTGCTAGGATGTTGCTAGGTGGTTGATATGGTGTTCCAGGTGGTTGCTAGGGTGGTGCTAGGTGGTTGCTATGGAGTTCTAGGTGGTTGCTAAGGCATTGCTAGTTGGTTGCTGGGGAATTCTATGTGGTTGCTAGGATGTTGCTAGGTGGTAGCCATGGAGTTATAGGTGGGTGCTAGGATGTTGCTAGGCAGTTGTTATGGTGTTCCAGGTGGTTGCTAGGGTGTTGCTAGGATGTTGCCAGGTGGTTGCTATGGAGTTATAGGCGGTTGCTAGGGTGTTGCTAGGTGGTTGCTAGGGTATTCTAGGTGGTTGCTAGGAGGTTGCTATGGAGTTATTGATGGTTGCTAAGGTGTTGCTAGGCAGTTATTTTGGTGTTCCAGGTGGTTGCTAGGGTATTCTAGGTGGTTGCTAGGGTGTTGCTAGGTGGTTAGTAGGGTTTTCTAGGTGGTTGCTAGGATGTTGCTAGGTGGTTGCCATTGAGTTATAAGTGGTTGCTAGGGTGTTGCTAGGCAGTTGTTATGGTGTTCCAGGTGGTTGCTAGGGTATTCTAGGTGGTTGCTAGGGTGTTGCAAGGTGGTTGCTATGGAGTTATAGCCGGTTGCTAGGGTGTTGCTAGCCATTTGCTATGGTGTTCCAGGTGGTTGCTAGGGTGTTGCAAGGTGGTTGCTATGCAGTTCTAGGTGGTTGCTAGGGTGTTGCTAGGTGGTTGCTATGGATTTCGAGGCAGTTGCTATGGTGTTACAGTTAGTTGCTAGTGTGTTGTTAGGTGGTTGTTATGGCGTTCTAGGCGGTTGCTAGGGTGTTCCAGGTGGTTTCTAGGGTGTTGCTAGGTCATTGCTATGGAGTTATAGGCTGTTGCTAGGATGTTGCTAGGGGGTTACTATGGAGTTCTAGGCTGTTGCTAGGGTGTTGCTAGGTGGTTGCTATGGAATTCTAGGCAGTTGCTAGGGTGGTCTAGGTGGTTACTAGTGTGTTGTTAGGTGGTTGCTATGAAGTTCTAGGGGGTTGCTAGGGTGTTCTAGTTGGTTGCTAGGGTGTTGCTATGTGGATGCCATATAGTTCTAGGTAGTTGCTAGCGTGTTGTAGGTGGTTGCTATCGCGTTCTAGGCGCTTGCCTGGGTGTTGCTAGGTGGTTGCTATGGCATTCTAGGCGGTTGCTAGTGTGTTGCTAAGTGGTTGCTATGGAGATCTAGGCTGTTGCAAGGCTGTTCTAGGTGGTTGCTAGGGTGTTGCTAGGTGGTTCCCATAGAGTTCTAAGCGGTTACTAAGGTGTTGCTAGGTGGTTGCTATGGAGTTCTAAGCAGTTGCTAGGGTGTTCTAGGTGGTTGCTAGGGTGTTGCTAGATGGTTGCTATGGAGTTCCAGGCGGTTGCTAGGGTTTTCTAGGTATTTGTTATAGAGTTCTAGGCAGTTGCTATGCTGTTGCTAGGTGGTTGCTATGGAGTTCCAGGCTGTTGCTAGACTGTTCTAGGTGGTTGCTAGGGTGTTGCTAGGTGGTTGCTCTTTCTCTACTGAGTCCAATGACGCGATCCATAATTCTCTATGACAAACGGTTCAAAAGTTATGAAATATCAAACATCGGCCAATCAGGAAGGGGGGCGAGGCTGATCTACACCAATGGACAAAGGACTCTCTACCATGTCCAATGAGGCATTGCACAATTTGTGGGAAATTTTTCCCCATAGAGATGAATGGCAGAATGTTCAAATCTAGAGAGAGACCAGAGCACTGCTGCTAGAAGACAGAGCATTGTGACATCACAAGGGAGAGAAGGCAGAGCATTGTGACATCACAAGGCTGAACATTCTACCATTCATTCTCTATGGGAAAAATTTCCCAAAAAAAGTGGAATTTCTCAAAAACCGTGCAACAAAACTTTCCACAAAGTAATAGCGCACCATTCCCGATCAAGCCGCTCGATTTGACGTATTTCACATGTATGTGGTGCGAAAACTCTGGGAGGAGTAGCGGTCCAAAAAATGGGTGGAAAGAAATAAAAATAATAATAATAATAATATGTGCAATAATAATAGTGTGTTTGCCTAAGGCAACCACACTAATAATAATAAATATGTGCAATAATAATAGTGTGTTTGCCTAAGGCAACCACACTAATAATAATAATATGTGGGATAATAGTAGTGTGGTTGCCTGAGGCAACCACACTAACTAGACAATTCCTGCAGAAATTGTGAAGTGTGGTTGCCGCCAATGCAAAGTCGACTTTGTGCTGAACGGAGTGAACAGTTTCTGTGGTATAAGCAGAGACAGGGCATTGTGTACCTGCTATAACATCACTACAACGAGTTGATTTGCGACACATATATTCAGAGCTAAATTATCCTTTCATCAAAATTTGAGATCTCAGTGTTTTACTTGCGGTATGCGGTGACGAGTGACGGCGAATCACAAAGCTAGCTGGCATGTTCAGAGGGTCTTGGAAAAACCCTAAGTCTGACGTGTAATGCAGACTGATGTGTAATGCAGTTATAACGAGACCAAAGTTTCCAACTCGCTGGAATATAAAACGGTATTACAAAAGTAAAATTTGACATATTATACATTGTTAGAAAGCTTATTCTGTCACCTATTAGATCGATGATGTGTAGATCAAGCCAGATTGTACTATAAAGTTCGACAACACCCAAAGCAACATGTGTGGTATTACAAGCCCACATGGTTTTCTGAAGAAAGACCGGACCAGAAGCTGCTGCACACGTGTTGTTGACGGCGTTGTTGCACTCTTTAGTACAGTCTGGCTTGTTTGAGAATTCGTTTATTCAGTAGGTGAGAGCATAAGCTTTCTAACCAGGTATAACAGCACGTCTAATTTTGGTTTTGGAATATCGTTTTTTTAGGTCAACCGAAAGTTTTTTAATCGTCGCATACAATGCATGTAGTCTTTGTTAGCATTAGCATTCAAAGACGCTGGACCTGACGAAACGTCGTCAAAGAATTTGCGTAATATCTTGTGAAATACTGTTATTATTGAGGACTTCTGGGTATGCCTAAGCCATATGTTTTGTTGATATACCTAGCTGACAGCGTTTTCATTTGTAATTTTGCATTGGAATACTGTTTTATCCGTTCACTTCCGCGTTCAGATATATCCTTTCTGGTGGCTGGTGAGGTCACGTACAGCGGACCGCATCACGTGTGCAAAGCCGACCAATGCTGTAACTTCATAATACACATTTTTTATGACGTCACCGCCCCATTCAATTTCAATGGGAAAAATTGGCCATAAAAAGTCATATTTCTCAAAAACCGTGCAGCGAAACTTTCCACAAAGTAATAGCCATCGATTCCCAAAGAAGCCGGTCAATTTGACATATGGCATGTGTATGTGGTGCGAAAACTCTGGGAGGAGTAGCGGTCCAAAAAATGGGTGGAATAATAATAATAAATAAATAATATGTGCGATAATAATAGTGTGATTGCCTAAGGCAACCACACTAAATAATAAATAATATGTGCAATAATAATAGTGTGTTTGCCTAAGGCAACCACACTAATAATAATAATAAATAATATGTGCGATAATAATAGTGTGATTGCCTAAGGCAACCACACTAACTAGACAATTCCTGCAGAAATTGTGAAGTGTGGTTGCCGCCAATGCAAAGTCGACTTTGTGCTGAACGGAGTGAACAGTTTCTGTAGTATAAGCAGAGACAGGGCATTGTGTACCTGCTATAACATCACTACAACGAGTTGATTTGCGACACATATATTCAGAGCTAAATTATCCTTTCATCAAAATTTGAGATCTCAGTGTTTTACTTGCGGTATGCGGTGACGAGTGACGGCGAATCACAAAGCTAGCTGGCATGTTCAGAGGGTCTTGGAAAAACCCTAAGTCTGACGTGTAATGCAGACTGATGTGTAATGCAGTTATAACGAGACCAAAGTTTCCAACTCGCTGGAATATAAAACGGTATTACAAAAGTAAAATTTGACATATTATACATTGTTAGAAAGCTTATTCTGTCACCTATTAGATCGATGATGTGTAGATCAAGCCAGATTGTACTACAAAGTTCGACAACACCCAAAGCAACATGTGTGGTATTACAAGCCCACTGAAGACCGGATCAGAAGCTGCTGCACACGTGTTGTTGACGGCGTTGTTGCACTCTTTAGTACAGTCTGGCTTGTTTGAGAATTCGTTTATTCAGTAGGTGAGAGCATAAGCTTTCTAACCAGGTATAACAGCACGTCTAATTTTGGTTTTGGAATATGGTTTTTTTAGGTCAACCGAAAGTGTTTTAATCTTCGCATTCAATGCATGCACTCTTTGTTAGCACTAGTAGCATTCAAAGACGCTGCATTTGACGAAACGTTGTCAACGATTTTGCGTAATATCTTGTGAAATACTATTATTTTTGAGGAAATCTGGGTATGCCTAAATCATATGTTTGTTGATATACCTAGCTGACAGCGTTTTCATTTGTAATTTTGCATTTGGAATACCGTTTTTATCGCGTGCACTTCCGCATTAAGCTATATCCACTGTGGTGGCTAAGTCGCCAGGAAACCTCGTTTGAACAACACAATCCGTGCATGTACGTGTTCGTCAAGGTTTTATCTACATTGTGGTATGAATCATTTGAAGTTTACGAATGTGTGTTTTCTGTAATTACGACGAAAATGGAGATATGCACCGCATCTGGATTCTAAATTTCCTGTAGATGAAGCAGGTTAAAAGTGCATCACGTGTGCTAAGCCGACCAATGCTGTGACTTCACCGCTCACATATGTATGACGTCACGTTTTACATTCATTACTATGGGGAAAAATTGGCCATAAAAAGTCATATTTCTCAAAAACCGTGCAGCGAAACTTTCCACAAAGTAATAGCACACGATTCCCAAAGAAGCCGGTCAATTTGACATATGGCACGTGTATGTGGTGCGAAAACTCTGGGAGGAGTAGCGGTCCAAAAAATGGGTGGAATAATAATAATAAATAATATGTGCGATAATAATAGTGTGATTGCCTAAGGCAACCACACTAATAATAAATATGTGCAATAATAATAGTGTGTTTGCCTAAGGCAACCACACTAATAATAATAACTAGACAATTCCTGCAGAAATTGTGAAGTGTGGTTGCCGCCAATGCAAAGTCGACTTTGTGCTGAACGGAGTGAACAGTTTCTGTAGTATAAGCAGAGACAGGGCATTGTGTACCTGCTATAACATCACTACAACGAGTTGATTTGCGACACATATATTCAGAGCTAAATTATCCTTTCATCAAAATTTGAGATCTCAGTGTTTTACTTGCGGTATGCGGTGACGAGGGACGGCGAATCACAAAGCTAGCTGGCATGTTCAGAGGGTCTTGGGAAAAACCCTAAGTCTGACGTGTAATGCAGACTGATGTGTAATGCAGTTATAACGAGACCAAAGTTTCCAACTCGCTGGAATATAAAACGGTATTACAAAAGTAAAATTTGACATATTATACATTGTTAGAAAGCTTATTCTGTCACCTATTAGATCGATGATGTGTAGATCAAGCCAGATTGTACTACAAAGTTCGACAACACCCAAAGCAACATGTCTGGTATTACAAGCCCACTGAAGACCGGATCAGAAGCTGCTGCACACGTGTTGTTGATGGCGTTGTTGCACTCTTTAGTACAGTCTGGCTTGTTTGAGAATTCGTTTATTCAGTAGGTGAGAGCATAAGCTTTCTAACCAGGTATAACACGTGTAGTTTTGGTCTTGGAATATCGTTTTTTAGGTCAACCGAAAGTGTTTTAATCGTCGCATTCAATGCATGCACTCTTTGTTAGCACTAGTAGCATTCAAAGACGCTGCATTTGACGAAACGTTGTCAACGATTTTGCGTGATATCTTGTGAAATACTATTATTTTTGAGGAAATCTGGGTATGCCTAAATCATATGTTTGTTGATATACCTAGCTGACAGCGTTTTCATTTGTAATTTTGCATTTGGAATACCGTTTTTATCGCGTGCACTTCCGCATTAAGCTATATCCACTGTGGTGGCTAAGTCGCCAGGAAACCTCGTTTGAACAACACAATCCGTGCATGTACGTCTTCGTCAAGGTTTTATCTACATTGTGGTATGAATCATTTGAAGTTGACGAATGTGTGTTTTCTGTAATTACGACGAAAATGGAGATATGCACCGCATCTGGATTCTAAATTTCCTGTAGATGAAACAGGTTAAAAGTGCATCACGTGTGCTAAGCCGACCAATGCTGTGACTTCACCGCTCACATATGTATGACGTCACGTTTTACATTCATCCCTATGGGGAAAAATTGGCCATAAAAAGTCATATTTCTCAAAAACCGTGCAGCGAAACTTTCCACAAAGTAATAGCACACGATTCCTAAAGAAGCCGGTCAATTTGACATATGGCACGTGTATGTGGTGCAAAAACCCTGGGAGGAGTAGCGGTCCAAAAAATGGGTGGAAAGAAAGAATAATAATAACTAGACAATTCCTGCAGAAATTGTGAAGTGTGGTTGCCGCCAATGCAAAGTCGACTTTGTGCTGAACGGAGTGAACAGTTTCTGTAGTATAAGCAGAGACAGGGCATTGTGTACCTGCTATAACATCACTACAACGAGTTGATTTGCGACATATATTCAGAGCTAAATTATCCTTTCATCAAAATTTGAGATCTCAGTGTTTTACTTGCGGTATGCGGTGACGAGTGACGGCGAATCACAAAGCTAGCTGGCATGTTCAGAGGGTCTTGGAAAAACCCTAAGTCTGACGTGTAATGCAGACTGATGTGTAATGCAGTTATAACGAGACCAAAGTTTCCAACTCGCTGGAATATAAAACGGTATTACAAAAGTAAAATTTGACATATTATACATTGTTAGAAAGCTTATTCTGTCACCTATTAGATCGATGATGTGTAGATCAAGCCAGATTGTAGTACAAAGTTCGACAACACCCAAAGCAACATGTGTGGTATTACAAGCCCACTGAAGACCGGATCAGAAGCTGCTGCACACGTGTTGTTGACGGCGTTGTTGCCCTTTTTAGGTCCGTCTGGCTTGACTGAGAATTCATTTATTCAGTAGGTGAGAGCACAAGCTTTCTAACCAGGTATAACACGTGTAGTTTTGGTTTTGGAATATCGTTTTTTAGGTCAACCGAAAGTGTTTTAATCGTCGCATACAATGCATGTAGTCTTTGTTAGCATTAGCATTCAAAGACGCTGGACCTGACGAAACGTCGTCAAAGAATTTGCGTAATATCTTGTGAAATACTGTTATTATTGAGGACTTCTGGGTATGCCTAAGCCATATGTTTTGTTGATATACCTAGCTGACAGCGTTTTCATTTGAAATTTTGCATTTGGAATACTGTTTTATCCGTTCACTTCCGCGTTCGGCTATATCCTTTCTGGCTGGTGAGGACGAACAGCGGACCGCATCACGTGTGCAAAGCCGACCAATGCTGTAACTTCATAATTCACATTTTTTTATGACGTCACCGCCCCATTCATTTTCAATGGGAAAAATTGGTCATAAAAAGTCATATTTCTCAAAAACCGTGCGGCGAAAATTTCCACAAAGTAATAGCCATCGATTCCCAAAGAAGCCGGTCAATTTGACATATGGCATGTGTATGTGGTGCAAAAACTCTGGGAGGAGTAGCGGTCCAAAAAACTGGCGGAATAATAATAATAATAACTAGACAATTCCTGCAGAAATTGTGAAGTGTGGTTGCCGCCAATGCAAAGTCGACTTTGTGCTGAACGGAGTGAACAGTTTCTGTAGTATAAGCAGAGACAGGGCATTGTGTACCTGCTATAACATCACTACAACGAGTTGATTTGCGACACATATATTCAGAGCTAAATTATCCTTTCATCAAAATTTGAGATCTCAGTGTTTTACTTGCGGTATGCGGTGACGAGGGACGGCGAATCACAAAGCTAGCTGGCATGTTCAGAGGGTCTTGGGAAAAACCCTAAGTCTGACGTGTAATGCAGACTGATGTGTAATGCAGTTATAACGAGACCAAAGTTTCCAACTCGCTGGAATATAAAACGGTATTACAAAAGTAAAATTTGACATATTATACATTGTTAGAAAGCTTATTCTGTCACCTATTAGATCGATGATGTGTAGATCAAGCCAGATTGTAATACAAAGTTCGACAACACCCAAAGCAACATGTCTGGTATTACAAGCCCACTGAAGACCGGATCAGAAGCTGCTGCACACGTGTTGTTGATGGCGTTGTTGCACTCTTTAGTACAGTCTGGCTTGTTTGAGAATTCGTTTATTCAGTAGGTGAGAGCATAAGCTTTCTAACCAGGTATAACACGTGTAGTTTTGGTCTTGGAATATCGTTTTTTAGGTCAACCGAAAGTGTTTTAATCGTCGCATTCAATGCATGCACTCTTTGTTAGCACTAGTAGCATTCAAAGACGCTGCATTTGACGAAACGTTGTCAACGATTTTGCGTAATATCTTGTGAAATACTATTATTTTTGAGGAAATCTGGGTATGCCTAAGTCATATGTTTGTTGATATACCTAGCTGACAGCGTTTTCATTTGTAATTTTGCATTTGGAATACCGTTTTTATCGCGTGCACTTCCGCATTAAGCTATATCCACTGTGGTGGCTAAGTCGCCAGGAAACCTCGTTTGAACAACACAATCCGTGCATGTACGTCTTCGTCAAGGTTTTATCTACATTGTGGTATGAATCATTTGAAGTTTACGAATGTGTGTTTTCTGTAATTACGACGAAAATGGAGATATGCACCGCATCTGGATTCTAAATTTCCTGTAGATGAAGCAGGTTAAAAGTGCATCACGTGTGCTAAGCCGACCAATGCTGTGACTTCACCGCTCACATATGTATGACGTCACGTTTTACATTCATCCCTATGGGGAAAAATTGGCCATAAAAAGTCATATTTCTCAAAAACCGTGCAGCGAAACTTTCCACAAAGTAATAGCAATCGATTCCCAAAGAAGCCGGTCAATTTGACATATGGCACGTGTATGTGGTGCGAAAACTCTGGGAGGAGTAGCGGTCCAAAAAATGGGTGGAAAGAAAGAAACAATAATAATAATAACTAGACAATTCCTGCAGAAATTGTGAAGTGTGGTTGCCGCCAATGCAAAGTCGACTTTCTGCTGAACAGAGTGAACAGTGGTAGGTAGTTGCTATGATGTTCTTGTGGTGACTATGGTGTTTTAGGTGGTGTCTAGGGTGTTGCTAGGAGGTTGCTAGGGAGTTTGAGGCGGTTGCTAGGGTGTTGCTAGGTGGTTCTATGGAGTTCTAGGTGGTTTCTATGAAATTCTAGGCGGTTGCTAGGGTGTTCTAGGTGGTTGCTATGGAGTTCTAGGCAGTTGCTAGGATGTTGCTAGGTGGTTGATATGGTGTTCCAGGTGGTTGCTAGGGTGGTGCTAGGTGGTTGCTATGGAGTTCCAGGTGGTTTCTATGGAGATCCAGGTGGTTGTTAGGGCATTGCTCGGTGGTTGCTATGGTATTCTAAGTGGTTGCTAGGATGTTGCTAGGTGGTTGCTATGGAGTTATAGGCGGTTGCAAGGGTGTTGCTAGGCAGTTGTTATGGTGTGCCAGGTGGTTGCTAGGGTGTTGCTAGGTGGTTGCTAGGATGTAGCTAGGTGGTTGCTATGGAGTTATAGGCGGTTACTAGGGTGTTCTAGGTGGTTGCTAGAATGTTGCTAGGTGGTTGCTATGGGGTTATAGGCGGTTGTTAGGGTGTTGCTAGGCAGTTGTTATGGTGTTCCTAGGTGGTTGCTATGGTGGTTGCTATGGTGTTCCAGGTGGTTGCTAGGGTGTTGCAAGGTGGTTGCTATGGAGTTATAGCCGGTTGCTAGGGTGTTGCTAGGCAGTTGTTATGGTGTTCCAGGTGGTTGCTAGGGTGTTGCTAGGTGGTTGCTATGGTGTTCCAGGTGGTTGCTAGGGTGTTGCAAGGTGGTTGCTATGGAGTTATAGCCGGTTGCTAGGGTGTTGCTAGGCATTTGCTATGGTGTTCCAGGTGGTTGCTAGCGTGTTGTTAGGTGGTTGCTATGGAGTTCTAGGCGGTTGCTAGGTTGTTCTAGGTGGTTGCTAGGGTGTTGCTAGGTCGTTGCTATGGAGTTATAGGCGGTTGCTAGGATGTTGCTAGGGGGTTGCTATGGAGTTCTAGGCGGTTGCTAGGTCTTTACTGAGTCCAATGACGTGACCCATAGCTCTCTATGACAAACGGTTCAAAAGTTATGAAATATCAAACATAGGCCAATCAGGAAGGGGGGCGAGGCTGATCTACACCAATGGACAAAGGACACTCTACCATGTCCAATGAGGCATTGCACAATTTATGGGCAATTTTTCCCCATAGAGATGAATGGCAGAATGGTCAAAGCTTGAGAGAGACCAGAGTACAGCTGCTAGAAGACAGACCATTGTGACATCACAAGGCTGAGAAGACAGCATTGTGACATCACAAGGCTGAAATTCAAATTTTTCAAAAACCGTGCAACGAAACTTTCCACAATGTAATAGCACACCATTCCCGTTCAAGCCGCTCGATTTGACATACTGCACGTGTATGTGGTGTGAAAACTCTGGGAGGAGTAGCGGTCCAAAAAACTGGCGGAATAATAATAATAATAACTAGACAATTCCTGCAGAAATTGTGAAGTGTGGTTGCCGCCAATGCAAAGTCGACTTTGTGCTGAACGGAGTGAACAGTTTCTGTAGTATAAGCAGAGACAGGGCATTGTGTACCTGCTATAACATCACTGCAACGAGTTGATTTGCGACACATATATTCAGAGCTAAATTATCTTTTCATCAAAATTTGAGATCTCAGTGTTTTACTTGCGGTATGCGGTGACGAGTGACGGCGAATCACAAAGCTAGCTGGCATGTTCAGAGGGTCTTGGAAAAACCCTAAGTCTGACGTGTAATGCAGACTGATGTGTAATGCAGTTATAACGAGACCAAAGTTTCCAACTCGCTGGAATATAAAACGGTATTACAAAAGTAAAATTTGACATATTATACATTGTTAGAAAGCTTATTCTGTCACCTATTAGATCGATGATGTGTAGATCAAGCCAGATTGTACTACAAAGTTCGACAACACCCAAAGCAACATGTGTGGTATTACAAGCCCACTGAAGACCGGATCAGAAGCTGGTGCACACGTGTTGTTGACGGCGTTGTTGCACTCTTTAGTACAGTCTGGCTTGTTTGAGAATTCGTTTATTCAGTAGGTGAGAGCATAAGCTTTCTAACCAGGTATAACAGCACGTCTAATTTTGGTTTTGGAATATGGTTTTTTTAGGTCAACCGAAAGTGTTTTAATCGTCGCATTCAATGCATGCACTCTTTGTTAGCACTAGTAGCATTCAAAGACGCTGCATTTGACGAAACGTTGTCAACGATTTTGCGTGATATCTTGTGAAATACTATTATTTTTGAGGAAATCTGGGTATGCCTAAGTCATATGTTTGTTGATATACCTAGCTGACAGCGTTTTCATTTGTAATTTTGCATTTGGAATACCGTTTTTATCGCGTGCACTTCCGCATTAAGCTATATCCACTGTGGTGGCTAAGTCGCCAGGAAACCTCGTTTGAACAACACAATCCGTGCATGTACGTCTTCGTCAAGGTTTTATCTACATTGTGGTATGAATCATTTGAAGTTGACGAATGTGTGTTTTCTGTAATTACGACGAAAATGGAGATATGCACCGCATCTGGATTCTAAATTTCCTGTAGATGAAACAGGTTAAAAGTGCATCACGTGTGCTAAGCCGACCAATGCTGTGACTTCACCGCTCACATATGTATGACGTCACGTTTTACATTCATCCCTATGGGGAAAAATTGGCCATAAAAAGTCATATTTCTCAAAAACCGTGCAGCGAAACTTTCCACAAAGTAATAGCACACGATTCCTAAAGAAGCCGGTCAATTTGACATATGGCACGTGTATGTGGTGCAAAAACCCTGGGAGGAGTAGCGGTCCAAAAAATGGGTGGAAAGAAAGAATAATAATAACTAGACAATTCCTGCAGAAATTGTGAAGTGTGGTTGCCGCCAATGCAAAGTCGACTTTGTGCTGAACGGAGTCAACAGTTTCTGTAGTATAAGCAGAGACAGGGCATTGTGTACCTGCTATAACATCACTACAACGAGTTGATTTGCGACACACATATTCAGAGCTAAATTATCCTTTCATCAAAATTTGAGATCTCAGTGTTTTACTTGCGGTATGCGGTGACGAGTGACGGCGAATCACAAAGCTAGCTGGCATGTTCAGAGGGTCTTGGAAAAACCCTAAATCTGACGTGTAATGCAGACTGATGTGTAATGCAGTTATAATGAGACCAAAGTTTCCAACTCGCTGGAATATAAAACGGTATTACAAAAGTAAAATTTGACATATTATACATTGTTAGAAAGCTTATTCTGTCACCTATTAGATCGATGATGTGAAGATCAAGCCAGATTGTACTACAAAGTTCGACAACACCCAAAGCAACATGTGTGGTATTACAAGCCCACTGAAGACCGGATCAGAAGCTGCTGCACACGTGTTGTTGACGGCGTTGTTGCACTCTTTAGTACAGTCTGGCTTGTTTGAGAATTCGTTTATTCAGTAGGTGAGAGCATAAGCTTTCTAACCAGGTATAACAGCACGTCCAATTTTGGTTTTGGAATATGGTTTTTTTAGGTCAACCGAAAGTGTTTTAATCGTCGCATTCAATGCATGCACTCTTTGTTAGCACTAGTAGCATTCAAAGACGCTGCATTTGACGAAACGTTGTCAACGATTTTGCGTAATATCTTGTGAAATACTATTATTTTTGAGGAAATCTGGGTATGCCTAAGTCATATGTTTGTTGATATACCTAGCTGACAGCGTTTTCATGTGTAATTTTGCATTTGGAATACCGTTTTTATCGCGTGCACTTCCGCATTAAGCTATATCCACTGTGGTGGCTAAGTCGCCAGGAAACCTCGTTTGAACAACACAATCCGCGCATGTACGTCTTCGTCAAGGTTTTATCTACATTGTGGTATGAATCATTTGAAGTTTACGAATGTGTGTTTTCTGTAATTACGACGAAAATGGAGATATGCACCGCATCTGGATTCTAAATTTCCTGTAGATGAAGCAGGTTAAAAGTGCATCACATGTGCTAAGCCGACCAATGCTGTGACTTCACCGCTCACATATGTATGACGTCACGTTTTACATTCATCCCTATGGGGAAAAATTGGCCATAAAAAGTCATATTTCTCAAAAACCGTGCAGCGAAACTTTCCACAAAGTAATAGCACACGATTCCCAAAGAAGCCGGTCAATTTGACATATGGCACGTGTATGTGGTGCAAAAACTCTGGGAGGAGTAGCGGTCCAAAAAATGGGTGGAATAATAATAATAACTAGACAATTCCTGCAGAAATTGTGAAGTGTGGTTGCCGCCAATGCAAAGTCAACTTTGTGCTGAACGGAGTGAACAGTTTCTGTAGTATAAGCAGAGACAGGGCATTGTGTACCTGCTATAACATCACTACAACGAGTTCATTTGCGACACATATATTCAGAGCTAAATTATCCTTTCATCAAAATTTGAGATCTCAGTGTTTTACTTGCGGTATGCGGTGACGAGTGACGGCGAATCACAAAGCTAGCTGGCATGTTCAGAGGGTCTTGGAAAAACCCTAAGTCTGACGTGTAATGCAGACTGATGTGTAATGCAGTTATAACGAGACCAAAGTTTCCAACTCGCTGGAATATAAAACGGTATTACAAAAGTAAAATTTGACATATTATACATTGTTAGAAAGCTTATTCTGTCACATATTAGATCGATGATGTGTAGATCAAGCCAGATTGTACTACAAAGTTCGACAACACCCAAAGCAACATGTGTGGTATTACAAGATGACACCGTTTTCTGGAGTAAGAGCGGACCAGAAGCTGCTGCACACCTGTTGTTGACGGCGTTGTTGCCCTTTTTAGGTCCGTCTGGCTTGATTGAGAATTCGTTTATTCAGTAGGTGAGAGCATAAGCTTTCTAACCAGGTATAACACGTGTAGTTTTGGTTTTGGAATATCGTTTTTTAGGTCAACCGAAAGTGTTTTAATCGTCGCATTCAATGCATGCACTCTTTGTTAGCACTAGTAGCATTCAAAGACGCTGCATTTGACGAAACGTTGTCAACGATTTTGCGTAATATCTTGTGAAATACTATTATTTTTGAGGAAATCTGGGTATGCCTAAGTCATATGTTTGTTGATATACCTAGCTGACAGCGTTTTCATTTGTAATTTTGCATTTGGAATACCGTTTTTATCGCGTGCACTTCCGCATTAAGCTATATCCACTGTGGTGGCTAAGTCGCCAGGAAACCTCGTTTGAACAACACAATCCGTGCATGTACGTCTTCGTCAAGGTTTTATCTACATTGTGGTATGAATCATTTGAAGTTTACGAATGTGTGTTTTCTGTAATTACGACGAAAATGGAGATATGCACCGCATCTGGATTCTAAATTTCCTGTAGATGAAGCAGGTTAAAAGTGCATCACGTGTGCTAAGCCGACCAATGCTGTGACTTCACCGCTCACATATGTATGACGTCACGTTTTACATTCATCCCTATGGGGAAAAATTGGCCATAAAAAGTCATATTTCTCAAAAACCGTGCAGCGAAACTTTCCACAAAGTAATAGCCATCGATTCCCAAAGAAGCCGGTCAATTTGACATATGGCACGTGTATGTGGTGCGAAAACTCTGGGAGGAGTAGCGGTCCAAAAAATGGGTGGAAAGAAAGAAACAATAATAATAATAATAATAATAATATGTGGGATAATAGTAGTGTGGTTGCCTGAGGCAACCACACTAACTAGACAATTCCTGCAGAAATTGTGAAGTGTGGTTGCCGCCAATGCAAAGTCGACTTTGTGCTGAACGGAGTGAACAGTTTCTGTAGTATAAGCAGAGACAGGGCATTGTGTACCTGCTATAACATCACTACAACGAGTTGATTTGCGACATATATTCAGAGCTAAATTATCCTTTCATCAAAATTTGAGATCTCAGTGTTTTACTTGCGGTATGCGGTGACGAGTGACGGCGAATCACAAAGCTAGCTGGCATGTTCAGAGGGTCTTGGAAAAACCCTAAGTCTGACGTGTAATGCAGACTGATGTGTAATGCAGTTATAACGAGACCAAAGTTTCCAACTCGCTGGAATATAAAACGGTATTACAAAAGTAAAATTTGACATATTATACATTGTTAGAAAGCTTATTCTGTCACCTATTAGATCGATGATGTGTAGATCAAGCCAGATTGTAGTACAAAGTTCGACAACACCCAAAGCAACATGTGTGGTATTACAAGCCCACTGAAGACCGGATCAGAAGCTGCTGCACACGTGTTGTTGACGGCGTTGTTGCCCTTTTTAGGTCCGTCTGGCTTGACTGAGAATTCGTTTATTCAGTAGGTGAGAGCACAAGCTTTCTAACCAGGTATAACACGTGTAGTTTTGGTTTTGGAATATCGTTTTTTAGGTCAACCGAAAGTGTTTTAATCGTCGCATTCAATGCATGCACTCTTTGTTAGCACTAGTAGCATTCAAAGACGCTACATTTGACGAAACGTTGTCAACGATTTTGCGTAATATCTTGTGAAATACTATTATTTTTGAGGAAATCTGGGTATGCCTAAGTCATATGTTTGTTGATATACCTAGCTGACAGCGTTTTCATTTGTAATTTTGCATTTGGAATACCGTTTTTATCGCGTGCACTTCCGCATTAAGCTATATCCACTGTGGTGGCTAAGTCGCCAGGAAACCTCGTTTGAACAACACAATCCGTGCATGTACGTCTTCGTCAAGGTTTTATCTACATTGTGGTATGAATCATTTGAAGTTTACGAATGTGTGTTTTCTGTAATTACGACGAAAATGGAGATATGCACCGCGTCTGGATTCTAAATTTCCTGTAGATGAAGCAGGTTAAAAGTGCATCACGTGTGCTAAGCCGACCAATGCTGTGACTTCATAATTCACATTTT